>CM041643.1:40397236-40445331 GCA_023333625.1 Bothriochloa decipiens
TATATCTATATCTATATCTATATCTATATCTATATCTATATCTATATACCTAATAATAAAACTCTACACCTAAATAGATCTCTTCATCCTTGTCAAAAAGAAAATAGATATCTTCAATCATGAATCTTAACAAAAAATTAAACTAAATATATCTATATCTATACCAATTATATCTTTATATCTATACCTAATAATAAAGAGGAAGATTATATTGTCACAATTTTTTTCATCTAACTTTGATACTATAGTAAATTATAGTTTTGTTGCTACGCACGAGCATTTTACGGGTAACTTTATAGTAATTTACAATTTTTAACATCCACTAGTGAAGCTTTTCCTTTTCAAAATTTTCATTGATCTAGGGGTAAATTTTGTTTTTGGGTATTTTAAATCTAGGTCTATTAATTTTATAATATTTTTATTTCACATGAAATATGTCATGAGAATTTTTCTCCCAAATTGGTAAGTTTTATTTGGAACGTTTTATCGTGGTATCTGAATATGTTTTCTCATGGTGTTGGAATAAATTTCTCTTGTACATGGTACATTGTGGTCATGTAACATTTTCTTACGAAGCTACAACATTTTCTCATGAGGAAAATAACAGAGTAAGAAGATGTTTTTTTCCCAAAACCAAGAGATTCCTTTTGTGGAGCTTGAAAGTTGTGATCACGCAACTATTACAAATCCTACTAGTAAGAAGAAAATCATGTGTAGTGTTTTCGAAGCTCAAGCCTATAGTGGATCCACACAAATAGATAATAGATAATAATAGTTGTACTACATAAAATAACTTTGAAAAATTCGAAGCAAGGGGTTTAAGGTTTTTTTTTAAATGTTACAAGGGGTTTAAGTTTTAAATGGCAGGTCACATGAGCATCGTGGAGTATCTCATGAGTCATCCCAGGAAGAAACCAGGGGGTCAAGCAAGGTGGCGTGGCAGCAATAATCATAATCACACAGGACAATTGACAAATGACGTGAGCACACTCCACACTGTGTCACGTTCGCTGTGTGAGGCGGCCCCGCCACGACTACTCCCGTCCCCTTCTCCCCTCTCAGGCTCTGCAAGAAAGCGAAACGAGTCCACACGAGCCGCGCGGCGCCGCCGTCCGTGGCCCGCCGCCGCTCGCCGGAGCAGCAGCAGCCGCCGCCGCCGGAGCAGGGGGGCAGGCGAGAAGCGCCGGATGGGGATCCTGGGTAAAGGCTCCGGGTGGTGCTTCTGCTCCCGCGGGGCCAAGCTGGAGCGGATCAAGTCCAGCCTCCTCGCCGCGAAGGGCGCCTCCGTAGCCGCCGTGTCCTTCCCCAGCGGCGGCGGAGGAGGAGCTGGAGGCAAAGGCGGGAGCGGGTTCCTCATCCACCGCGGCCTCCTGCTCACCACCCACGGCACCATCCCGTCGGCCGCGGCGGCGGCCGTCGCCGAGGTCCGGCTCAGCCACGGCCGCCTCCTAGCTCGCCTGGTGCCGCAGAGGTATTAGAACCCACCGCATTTCTTGGCATCCCCTTGTTTGGCTTCCTCCTGTCTTTGTTTGAAATTGCAACTTGGTGTGTGTCTGGCGATTCGATTTTGGGGGGTGAGCTCATCGCCTCCCGGGGGGAATCTCTAGATGGTACTGTACGGCATGGAAATAATGGATTTTGGGTTGGAATGTGCCTTTCTGCAATTTATTTGTGCGGCACTCGTACTTGGACCTTGAGTCCTTGGCCTTGGTGTAAAAGGATCTATTTTTACTGTGAATTGAAAGCCGGTAGCTGTAATTCCCTGGTGCAATAGTATTTGCAGCAACACTGCTGTAAATAATTAGCTTTTCTGTGATTGTTTCCGCTTTTATTTGCGATCCTGTCGTCCTCCCTGTCCCAGCATTTGAGAAAAAGAGGTTTTGTTTGCGTGGAATCTTGAGATTTGGGGGCATTGTGCTGGGGTTGACTTCCGTAAGACCATATGGTTCAGAAGGTTGTTTGTGGATTGTGGTCATGGACTTAGGTAATCTTTATGTCGTTGTTGCGCTTAGTTATTGTGGCAACAGTACATGCGAGTGTTAATTCTAAAAAAAGAGTACATGCGGGTGGGGATAGGATTTCCATTTTGTTCGGTTGGTGAGGAACAGATATCGCCAATATAAATGCTTTCTGGCATTCTGCTACCTTGTTGATAGGCTTTTGTGAGATTTAAGATCTATGAGTGGCAGATATATGGACCAGTGTAACAAGAGAGATGTATCCTCGCTATCGCATGCTCTCAGTTTGACTGCATGACATGCAAGTCAGAATGCTCTGCTGCCATTCTGTAAGGGACGGGGGACTAAATCTGGTTTGTTTGTATAAACTGGCATAAATTCTTTTCAAATTTAGGTTGTCTAGCATTGTGCCTTTTTGTTTCTGTACAATCTCGCATAAATTCCTTTTCAAGTCTAGGTTGCAGATTGGCTACGGGGTACATAAAGAACTTGTGGCAAGTAATATCTCCTGAAAAGTGGTCCTTGGATCTATTTATTCACTTAATTGATGAGCACAGTACATGTTTTAATGCATTCTTAATTCAACATGGGATCAACCTAGATTTTCCTCTGGAACACTTTATTGGCCAGCAGTCGAACATTCAAAAGATCAATTGTATGAAATGATGGAAGGGTATAAAATATTTAAAAGAAAATAGTGCAGCAAAAGATACTATGATGTGCATTCTCCTTGACGTTGGTGGCTCAATAAGCTAAATAAGTGTGACAGCTCTGAGCCCACATGGGGCTTTGTTTTCCATGCCTTTGCCATGTTACTTACTCTCCATATTGTATTTCTTCATTTCAGGTTCTTTATTACCAGTTCTATTCTTGACCTTACAATAGTTGGTCTTGATGTTGCGGATGATAACCTGAGTTCACATGGGCAACAGCCTCATTTTTTGAAAACTTGCTTGAACCCCAGCTTGGACCTTGGCAGTACAGTTTTGCTACTGGGCCACAACAGAAATGATTTGGCTGTAGGAGAGGGGAAGGTTGTAATAGCTACAGACAACCTTATAAAGTTCTCGATTGATGAAGTCTTGTGGCATCCTGGATCTGCTGGGTTTGATATGCATGGCAATCTAGCTTTTATGGTCTGTGATCCCATGAAGATGGCACCTTCTACACCTAATGGGTATGCTTCTGCATCCTCAACTGCCCTTTGTACAACAAGAAAGGATGTTCCCACACAGTTCGGGATCCCTATCCCTGCGGTATGTGAATGGTTAAAACAACACTGGAATGGCAGCTTAGAAGATGTTAGCAAGCCGATGATGACTCCTGCACGACTGACAACCTCTGGAGAACGAAGTGGGCGTTCTTCCCTTGGTCATCTTCGTTATATTAAGACCACAGAGGTAGAAGGTGGTGATGTCTTGTCATCATCACAGATACCACCAAGACAAACATGGCAGCATGGAGCATGCAGTTCAGCATCTGCTAAGATTTCACATGGGGAAAAGGATTCAATTGGTTCACATTCTTTCCATGGGCAACATGAGCTGACCTCAAAAATTTGCAAACCTCAGAAAGAGGAAGCTACTTCACTTGTGGAGCATTCAAGATCTATTCTCCTACCCCTTCCCTTAAAGCAAATGATGCCTGATGAGAACAAGAATGAGGCGAACAGGCAAGTTCCGCACAGAACGCAACCGTCTAATGTGCAAATGAACTGTGGCACTCTTCACAATGTTGCTTACAATGAAGATTGCTGGAGTGAGGTGCAGTCCAGTTCCTCCCCACGTGCGATGTCCGAGTTAGGAGATGGGAGGGATGGTTTTAGCAGCGGGGAGGAGACAATGTACTCCGCAGAAACAAGGGAAAGCCGGAACATTCCAAGTCCAAAGGAAAAGAAAACCGAGGTGGTTGGTAGATCACAGAGTTTTGTGAACCATAACAAATGGGACTCTCCTAGAAGTGTTGAATCTTCTAGAGGGGGGGTTCCTTCAAAGTCACAGACCTTCATTCCTTTAAGAAAACCACATCTGCAGGCTGCAGCCATTTCACAGAAGAGCCAAGATTATTTCAGCCCGACTGTCTCATCGAACATGAAGAAGAGGAACTTGTCCCAAACTCCCATGAAACCCAGGCAGCGTTCTCAAGTTACCTCAAAGTGGATAACTTGATGCATTCGCCTGCCCCTGGAATCATACAAAGACAAACATGCTTTAGTTTCCTGAGTTCCATTCTGCATTTCCTTTTCTTTTCCTTTATCCTTTTTAACTGCATTTGTAAATGCATTCTAGTCATGAACTATTCTCTAGACATTCTTTTTTAGGGTACCATATGTTAGGAAATGCTGTTCTTTACCCTGTAATTCTCTACTGAAGGGTTAGACAGGTTGCCATCACAAAATACAGCGTTTTTTTCCTCGTGATAGGCTGATACCCGTAGCTAAGGAGAGATGATAAGTGTGTGACTTGGTCTTCTTGATTCTCAAGTGTCAAGTCAAGGGGTAATCCACAGGAATGCATTGCCCTTGCTGGATTGCTCTTGAAGCTCTCTACAAGGTTGTGCCCTTTGTTGAGCCGAATAAGGTGCAACCGTGTGGTTTCCCTTTTATGTGGTTTCTGCGACTTGCGCTATTCCGTGATATGTTGAGCTCACTGCAAACCTGAAGGATATTCTGGAACGGATCAATAAGAACATTTCGATTCCACTCCTCCCATAGTTCCGTCGCAGAAAACACTGTATCTCTGCTTTAAAGCCTGAGCCACACTTGCGTCTGGGGCTTGTATAGACGATGATACATATACACCGCATGATGTACAGATCAGCAGACGCTCAGCGCCGCACAGACACAGCTCTGAGCTCAGCCCAAGGAAGGCTGAAGCAGGTACCCGTCTAGTCCCTATGGCTTCACTAGTCGGAGATCTCCACCTCCGCCATCACGAGGAGGAGAGCTAGCATCTGACGACCTGGACGGCCATCAGGAAGAGGGCAAACCGCGAGGCCACGGTGATCCCCTCTTGCTCGGCGTTTTGGATGCCGATGGTCCAGGACTCCCAGGTGATGCAGAATCTGCCGTCTCTTCCAGTTCCAGGTAAGCCAAGCCGCCGGGGCTTCACCGCTTCACACTGGCAGTGGCATGGCACTCACGAGTAGCAATATTGCTATGCGGCAAATACATGCATCTCCAATAGATTTCTTTCATTTTTTATAAAAAAAATTTGTTAGAACAATCATTCTGTACGAAAGTATGAACTTCTGAATTCTGATACTTAAGCAGTGACATTTGCCCTCGGTAATAATGTACTTTCACATGATCGTGAGGTAATGCACGTGTAGAAAAGAGAATTCACATAAAAGCTTGGAGTGCTGCAATCTCTCTATAAAGTGTAGCACATTTCTCTAGATAATGGAACTAAGTATTCAGTTTCATCCTCAAAGAAGAGGAATTAGACCACGGTGCAGTTTGCAGAAGAATTAGTGAATCATCTTGGATAAACTCGTATTTCCATTAGAAATTTTAGAACCTAAGTGAAGGTAGTTGCTCTAAATTCTAAAAGACAATAACTACGGTGCTTAGGGTACAAGTTTTACTTATATTTGGTAAAATGTAAGATGGGCATGCTTAATGTATATACAAGAATAGTATGACGGAATGGAATGACTTACAAAACAAAAAACAAAAAAAAAATCTAGAAAAAAGTATCATTGTAGGATGAAAAAAAATCTAAGTAATAATCACTTTGTTAAGACATAGAAAAAAAAATTCTAGAGCTCTTCCTTCCCGTAGCATACATTTGTAGCCCAATAGGCATGAACCAACAAGCAAAAGAACATTCATAATACTGGAAAATATAATATTAAAATTATAAAATTAAGAGATAACTATGATCATGTTAGACAAATGAAAAAGATACACATGATCATTACTTCTTTCTTTTTATCTGCATGGTTGTAAAGTAAGTATAGCCAATAGATCGTAAGAGCGAGGCATACAATGTACCATGAAATGATTTGGGGGCAAAAAAATCCAATCATCAAGAATTGTTGGAAGTGTAGCGTCTATGTATGATGGGCCTTATTTTTATTTTTATTGAAATGTGGCATTCACAAGAATTTGAATGAATTAGTGATAAGTTATATTAACAAATCATGATGGTAATCTCTTCTCCCAAACCTTGTGGCCATCCACCCATCTTGTCTTCACAACCTTGTGGGCCCGTTGTTCCTTAACATGGTAGGATAACATAAGGTAACCCAAACATGAATATTGTATAGCAAAACACAAGATAATTATAAATTTTAAGCATCCATTACCTAATGTATTTAATTTTGCCCAATACATTTGAGCCTCCATGATCTCCAAGGTGTCCAGGCTTTTAAATACCAAATTGTGGTGGTTGTATACTCCATCATGTACATTGCCATTGATTAGGAAACCATACAAAAGATCATTAAATGTAGAGTTAATAAACCATTTATTTGCAAGTACTGAATGACAATGAGTGCGATGGGAATATAAGCATCATATAATATTCTACAACCAACACTGCTGCACAAATAATACATTTGTCTTTACTAAAATAAAAGACATATAAGGGCTCTAAATCTATCTCAACAACGTCTAATGACAAATGTAAACAAAAAGACATAATATCCTATCTTTTATGACACATTCATATATAGGCCATACTGATCTTAGGTCCAATGTATCCACAACTTTTGAGAAATCACACACTGTCCTTATTTGCACACACAATATGTATCTTTACCGTAGTCTCTTGGAAAATGCACAATAATCTGAGCCTCAGGTCTCTAAAATTGGAAGTCTAAGATTCATGCTCGGACTAAGAAGCTTTATCTGGGTTCAAACCAAACATGCTCTAATTGGTGAACACTTGACTTCGAAGGACACTTTCTCTTACCTTGGAGCACATTTTTTCTGCCTCCAAAAGTACAACTCTATTGTCTTCCTCTAGAAAGATTCTCTTTTGATTCATTTGCTCCAAACACGATCCGTGCTTTCCTTTCCTATGGAATCCAAATCTTCAATTTTATTGTAGGTTCTTCCTTCATTTCAAATGAAGATGCACCTCTTTTAGGGTCTTATGATGCAATTAGCAAGGTTCTACATTTTTGTAAGAAAAAAATACACTCTTCACAAATGTTTCTTTGTTGAAGTAGCATCCTTTCATGAAATCTTTTGGTTAGCTTGTTAGATTCTTCATTCTTAGAACTAGAACAAGAAAATACATGTTTTTGGGTGCTCCTTTGGATTAGTAGAAAATGAGAATGGGAATAGGTTTTAAGTGATTCTCTAAAATGCTTCTCTTTGTTATTTCGTTTGATTGACACTGATTCTAGTTCTCTTTTTTACTTACGAATCTGAAATGTTGTCAAACACAACGTATCCTTATTCTCTCCTTTCCACGTGGCTCCAACCGCACGAATATTGACGCACATCTCGACGACAGCGGAGACCGGAGACCCGTCCGGGCACACGCGCACGGCGCTCCACACCACCTCCTCGGCGGCTTCCTGTTCCGTCTCTCGTCATCCCGGTCCCGGTCCCCCGGCAGGCCAGCTCCTCCTCTCCGCCGCAGCGCCAACGCGCATCCTCCAAGGGATCGACCGACTGCCGATCGGCGCCTTCCCTCAGCCACAGCCCACGCCGCTGCCCGGCCCCCGGCCGGAGATCCGGTACCTCCGCCGCCCCCTCCGTCTCGCCGGTCGGCTGGAGATCCGGTCAAGCCAATCCGTCTCGGATTCGGTGGTCGCATAGGAGGAATCCGACGCCTATCGATCGGGAGAGATGCGGCAGCAGCGGGGCGGGGCCGGGAGGAGGGGGGACGACCCGGGCTTCCTCACGAGGGCCGTCGACAGGGTGTTCCGCTTCGTCCGCCTCGCCGAGTTCGAGATCTTCTTCGTCCTCTTCTTCCTCATCGCATTCTTCCTCTTCAAGGAGCTCGTAAGCACCCACACAAACCTCGCGTTTCTCTCCCCCCTGAGCGTTTCGGCTTCGACGCTTCGATGGGATTGGCATAGGATCGACGATCAAGTACGCATGGCGCGTTTGGTCAGTGTGTCCTTGATTGTTGAAGGACTCAGTAGAAATAGGAGAAGCTTGCAAATGAATGAAAATGAGGATGCTCTTCACCTAGAGAGATTAGGATTTCCCCTAGTGTAGATATCAATTAGCTACAGTGGTGGTGTTTTCATCAACGTTAGATCTTTCTACTATGTCTAATATATGATATGATACAGTTGGAAATTTGCTACTGAAAACGCTTGCACCCTGATGATGACTGCCACTGAGTAAACAACACATCACACACGGGTCCACCTGAGTCTATGAATTGTTCGAGTGTTTGGCAGAAACCACTAGTTTTGACTTCAGGATCCACATAATTTGATTCAGACTTTTGGAGACCTAGTTATTAAATCAGCCGACATCATAGAACCTATAGTAGTTTACTGAATGCAGATACTCTCATTCACACAAATCAGGAAATTTCAGTGTTAATTGAATGGCCGATAGGATGCATTTCTTCAGGACAGGTAGAAGGCTAATATTTTGTCTACGGTTGGACTTTCTGTCATATGAATTATGTTTTTTTAAGTGCAAGACAGCATTTGGAATGTAGATATGATCGGCATGTTTATTCCATGGTTCGGTTACCCAGATTGATCAATTTCAAGGCCTAGCTATTACATTGACATGGCTCAGTAGGAAATCATTTCCTTGTGTGATTTAGTTACTCATAAGGACGAACGCAGTATGGTTTTTGCAGATGGTTTTATCTTGTATTTTGGAATTCATGTCTTACACCTATTGTTGGATGAATTTTGCTGCAGATGTCACGGCCTGAATACAATCAGTTGTTTGTCAGGAAGCCTGATCTAGATGACCCCTGGCCTTAGAGAGTACAGATAAGTTGTAGCCTGGTCTTTTCTATGAGTTGTGTTGCAACTTGCAAATACATTCTTCCTTGAAGCCCTGCGTGGCAGCCCCTCTTTTGTTGTCAGGAGCATGTTTTATGATTACTTAAGAGTGTTCTCTCCAGTGACTGATGAATATATTTAGCTAGTCATTTTCATTTTTCTTCAGTTAACGAGGAAAATTTTCATGTCAAATTGATATGCGGCGATACTGAGGTTGATGCCAGCAGGCAGCAGTTATTGTTCAGGCTGATTATGTATTGTGAAGTGGCATAAGTTAAAGGCGAGATGATCATATGATAAGTGCAATTCCTTTTAAGTGGCTTCCATGGCATCCAGTGTTTCTAATCATTGACAGACGATGCTTGCTGGAAGATAAGGTCACTGTGGTATAACATCAGAGGTTATTGCCAGAAGTTCAGATTACAGATTTGGTTTATTGGTTAGATCCATGGATTGTGGAAATTTTGTCGCTGTACTGAGTACTGTACTTTTTCATGACAGGCGCTGTGGTTGAAAATTATGTGAATCAATGTGACTCCTTTCGACACTGTAAGAACTGGAGCTGGTTTGCTCTGTCTCTGCTAGCAGAGTATTCTTATATGAATATTCAGTCAACTGCTGGGATATGGGGTGTGCGGGAAACCAATGCCATTTCCATGGGATAGATGATTAGCATAATTGAGGGGATTCGGTTCACACTCCAAGAAGAACTAAACACGTGCCCAAATGCCCAAATCGAAGCAAGTCCCTCTCGATGTAGCGGTAGCTTGGGAGTGAGCATCACCGGATTCGTCGCCTTTTCACGTGTGTGTGTGTGCACGCGTCAACATCGTTATGTGAGATCTAACCTAACGGAAACGTCAAAGTGGCACAGAAATACAAAGAAGAAATAACCTGTAGAGTAGCAAGTTCGGCAGGGGTTGGCGTATCCCAACTCAATTCAAGTGCTCGAGCCACCGAGAGAAACATACACAGCCAGTTTTTAGAGATCAAGCCCGTCGGGTTTTTGTGTAGCTGCATTTTTCTGTGCACCGATGCTGTATTTCAACAAAATCTCATAAATTCAAAAAAAAGAAAAGAAAAGAAGGAAACACGCTCTCTTGTTCAGTCGGCGCGTCGGCGGCAGGCTGGACCGCGAGCGCGACGCAAATGGGGATCTCGGAACGGGCAGGGGGCCCACCGACCATGCGCCCACGCCCACGCGGGTCAGCCGCAGGTCCACGTCCACTTTGGGCTGGGCTGGGCCCCTCGCTTCCGTTCTTTTTAACCCCTCGGCCATCCCGTCGCGCACGGCGGGTCGCCCGGCTGGCTGCCCTCCTTCGTCCTCTCCTCCGAGATCCCGCCACCGTCCCGCCCTGCCGCGCCGACAGCTCCCCGCGGCCCCGCCAAAACTGCTGCATGTGCAGATCTCGCGTCTCCTTCCGCCCCGCTGCGATGCATAGGCTCGCCGCCGCAGTTGTCGTCCTCCTCGCGCTCTCCGTTCCCGTCCCCGTCTCCGCCGCCGACCAGGTGAGCATTTCCAACCACGCCCCCGTGCTAGTGCTTCGCCCGTTTCCTCGCCCGTACCTCAAGGATCGGCTCATCTCGGCTCCGACGGTCTCACGCTCCGGGTCCGTGCATTTCTTCTGTCAGGCTGCTGCTAATGATGCTGCCAGGAAGAATGGCACCGGCGTCGGCGCCGACCGCCTCGACCGCCGCACCAAGATGTTCCTCCACCACGCGGCGGGGGCGCGGGCGGCTGGGGCGCAGGAGGCGGGGCTGGGGCTCTTCGACGCCTTCTTCGCCAGCCTGTCCATGGTCGTCGTCAGCGAGGTGAGGCTACCGCGGGCGCCGGTGTTCATGGGTTTTCTTCATAGCTCGTCTAATGTCTGGGTCTTGTACGGGTGAAGATTGGCGATGAGACGTTCATCATCGCGGCGCTGATGGCGATGCGGCACCCCAAGTCGACGGTGCTCTCGGGCGCACTGTCGGCGCTTGTCGTTATGACGGTAGGTTTATGTGTTCCACTGAAGCTTCTGCAGCTCTGTTGGGGAGAAAATAAGTTGATAGTACGACTTGCTAGTGTGACTGAGACTGATCCTTCTGTGGCTCTGTGGTGTTGGGTTCTTAGGTACTGTCTACTGGACTAGGCAGAATCGTTCCGAATTTGATATCAAGGAAGCACACTAACAGTGCGGCCACGGGTATGGCTTATCTGAATGTCACCTTACTGTGTATGTGCATTGATAGTTATAGATCCTAGTGGCCGGGGGAACAATGATCAAATCAAAATAAAAGATGAGCAGTATGTCCCCAAATATCCCAAAAACACTGATAAGCATATGACCACCACAAACTGTTGACTATTTGACCTGCAAGTACCTGAAGTGGGTTCACTAGATGTGAGATACCTGCATCTAATCAGATCAGAGTTCTGATGCTAAATGCATATGCTTCAAAGTCAGTGCTTGTATATAAATGTGGAGACCTAGATGTTTGAACAAATTGTCATAGTGAGGTAAACAAATTTATGTTTACATACAGTAGTGTTTTCCTAATTTTATTTGCATCCAAGTGCATCAAAAGTGGGGCAAAAATGCATAACAATCCAAGTTCTAGGTTCTTCCCTTCCAATAAACATAACTAGTGGGTGCAACCATTTGCCAGATATCACTTCCTTTTCCAGTGACAGTAATCATAAGAGAGATTCAAACTTTAGTTACTGGGAGCAAGAAAGGATATTTTTTGCTTGCTAGTGCAACTAATCGCCTTCCAAGGTCTGATGGATGTATATGTACCATTTGAACATGAATATTCTTAGTCTTATGAACAATATTGATGTTATATCGATTCTGTGGCATATAGCAGTGATTCTGATATCTCCTCTTTTGTTGTTTTGTGCTTTAGTCCTCTATGCCTTTTTTGGGCTACGGCTCCTGTACATTGCTTGGAGGTCAGATTCCAAGGCATCACAGAAAAAGGAAATAGAAGAAGTATGTGGAATTTCTTACCTTGAATTTTTACTTCCTTTTCATTTCCATGCTAAGCATCATCCATCTTTGCTATATATTATAGCATCATTTTGAGTCCATAACTGATTGGACTTTGTTGACCATGGGCTATTCTTTATTAGACCTGTTACAACATCAGTAGGATATACTTGTGCTTGAAATATGATATTTAGCTGCTGGTGTCAAGAGTAATACAGCAACTCATTGTTCAGATTCATACTGCTCATTGGTTGTCAGTACTGTTACTTGTCATGGTCCTTTTTCAGACTATTATCGTTTGTTCCTTGACATATACAGGTAGAGGAAAAGCTGGAAGCAGGCCAAGGGAAGTCAACATTTAGGCGTGTTTTTTTGAGATTCTGCACTCCTATTTTCCTGGAGGTAGGTTTCCCTTTGCCTTTCTCCTCATTTACACTTTCATTTCTGAAACTTGCATTCACTGGCTTCTGATTTTGTGATGGATTGTGAAATCTTATGCGATCCTCTCTCTCTTTCAGAGGATGTAGAATCCTTTCTGACATTGCATGGTTTTTGTTAACAGTAGTTAATGTAACGGTAACCAAACATATTGGTACGGATGCTGCAGCAGTGCCAAGTCTATTGCTCGCTTTCTGTATGATGTATTGACTTCTGATTTCAGTCATTTGTGTTGACCTTCTTGGCGGAGTGGGGTGACCGAAGTCAGATAGCTACAATAGCGGTACAGTTCAATTTCACTCTTCACATTGGATTTTTCCAGCTCTCCTGTTCATCCAACTCCATAACCGAACTCAAAGCATGGTCCTGAATGCAGCTGGCGACCCACAAAAATGCTGTTGGAGTTGCTACAGGAGCGACCTTGGGGCACACCATCTGCACGTCGATCGCGGTGGTGGGCGGGAGCATGCTGGCCTCCAAGATATCTCAGGGCACCGTCGCCATCATTGGAGGCCTCCTCTTCCTTGGGTTCTCTCTTTCGTCATATTTCTACCCGCCATTGTAGTACCACCCTGTCTCTGCCTTTGATCATCCTTGTAGTTGTAATCCCTCCTGCAAGCTCTCTATTTGTTTCTTGTTCAGGTTCAGCCAGTCCCTAACCTCCCTGGCCTTGTCAACCAACCTTGGCCAGCATCCTCACCTGATCCAGTGACCCTTGTCCTCCGGCATGGGATTTTTTTTGTTGTACCAGTAAAGCATATATGGATATGTGTAGTAGGTATACGATAAGAACTGTGCCAATGTATACTATACAATGTCATGAATGAATTCGAAAAACAAACGGAAGAGATGTCCTGAATTCCTGATTGCCTCTAATTTGTCAGGAATTCAAATCGTAAACCTGTATATACACAATCGTGTTTATATCACTTCCTTTCCTGCGTTTATATCACTTCCTTTCCTGCGTGTGTATGCACCATCGCCAACGGAAGGGTTCAGTCGTACTCGTACACCACACACCCACCGCCGCCGCCGTCGGCGATGGCAATCTGCGGACAGCTAGCTAGTAGTTGAACCACCACGCCCACCGGCCGATGATCTTTCCGACGTACTGGTGGTTGTGCGGCTTTTTCCGGCACATGGTGGGGAACAAGCCGATCACGTGCTTGCACTCCCTGAGCAGGACGTCCCCGATCAGCGTCTTCTCCTGCCCATGCTGATGTGCGGGCCCCGGAGCCGGAGCCGGAGCTGGTGCCGGAGCTGGTGCCGGAGCCGGAGCCTGACTCGGATCAGGACCAAGAGCAGGACCAGGTGCAGGCGCCTGTTCGTCTTCAGTCGTCTCCTCCACCACCTTCACCCTGTGGGCCTCGCTGTCGCCGCCGTGCTTGCCCGTGACGAGAAACATGTGGCCATCCTGCAAGAGGTATCGGCAGCCGCCATTGTCGACGCGGCAGTGCGGCGCCCAAGAGGTGGAGCTGTTGAAGACGACGACGTCCTGGAGGAAGTTGCCCATGTAGCCCCACTTGCAGAAGAGGACGTAGGGGTCGGCCTGCGGCTGGAAGAAGGCCCGCTGCGGCTTGTACGGGTCCAGGATGAAGTAGTGGAAGTACTCCCAGTTGCCGGAGAAGGCGGCGCGGCAGCTCAGGATCATCTGGCCCCCCGTCATCGTGCTCAGCATCGACACCGAGTGGTTCTTCCCCGGCGGCGCCGGCGACGAACCGTCCCGGGGCTCCGCCGCGTGCGGGGACAGCATGCCCACGATGATCACCACCGACGGGATCGCCACGAACACGAACGGGATCGACACGATCGTCAGCTTCCGGAGCAGGTCCTTCTTCTTCTCCGCCATTAATTTGCTTGGTTCTTTGTTGGTTGCTTAATTTATCTGGCTGTTCTTAGCTTGCTCTAGCTTCCTCTCCTCGTCACCTCTAACCTCGATTTGCGTCAATTATAGAATTTCCCTGCGTAGAAATGAACACATATATGCATCATTTGCGCTGGCTGTTTATATATTTAGAAGACGGATCTATTTAGAGCACGCGTGTTCTTGACAAAGACTGTTCTAGCCTTCTAGGATCGAATGATACACGATCGTACGCAAATAAACCCCCAAATTGCTTGCATTGAGACATTAGGTACGGCACGATATAGGTACGAGAAAGTGAGGTACATTAAAATTTGCTTCATCGGAAAGAAAAAAATGATGATGAGTTACATACAACACAAATAAATTGCATACGGATCCAAGAGCATGGGAAACCAGAAATGTGTTGTGTGTGTTACCTGCTTAATTAGGATGAACCGTCCGAAACTTGCAGGAATTTCACAAGAAACGACTCAATCCCCACACGAATCTAGAGAAAGTTGCACGCGTATCCGAGATGAGGCATCAATTGATTGGACCAAAGCAAGATCGTGTTAGTTTGCTCGCCTTTCAATGACACCCTTTCAAGATGGCTAGATAGAAATGACAAACAGGTTCCAATCCAAGGAATGATGGAGGAAGGCAAATGGGATAGAGGTGGATGACGTTGTCCTCGCGCGGCCACAGAAGAGAATAGCCTTTTATATATACGCAATTAGGCATGCGCATGCATTACATATGAAACCTATATTCTGACGTGGTTCGGCGATTCCAGTTTGAGGTTGTTTACAGGATTATTGGAAACAAATGTTCGACCTCGTCTTCACTATAATTGGACAAACATACACCACAACAAATATACACCCCAACGCAACCCACTAATCTCCACAGCCCACTAAACGACCTCACGCCGCAGTCCACCTATGTCAATCACGGCAATCACGGTTCAAAACAAATTTGAATCCACCCGTACCCGCCTGCCGCCACAACCTCCGCCTCCCTTCCTCTCCCAGCGCGTCGGCGATCTACGTCGCCACGATCTGCCGCAGCGTCTACGTCGCCACGATCCACCGCAGCGTCCGGCGCTTGATCGTGACGCCGGCCATGGCCGCTGGCCTAGATCGCGCCGCGCCGGACGTGAAGGGCCGCCGTTGAGAAGACCTTCGACGGACTGGTGGTGCCCCTAGCGCCGGCAAGCCGCCGCGCTCGATCGATCTAGCGTCCGGCGCTTGATCGTGACGCCGGCGCCGCCGTCGTCTCCGTGCTAGGCGTCTGCCAGTCCGGCGCCGGTAGGCATACAATCGTCAATTCAGTTGTGATCCTGCACCCTCTCCTATTCCTCACGATGGCTCCAGACGCAGGTAGATATATAGTCGCGTCGGCGTTAGACGCGATCGCCTGGCCACTGGACGTGACCTTCTTCGATCCTGGCGACGGCTGCCGGCGATCTGGCCTAGATCGTTCCTCGGCGACTGACGGCTGCCCTCGGCGATCAGGCAGCGGACGCGGACGAGTTGTCCATGGTGCCGTGTATGTAGAAAGGTTATTCTAGGTGTATTACATCCCTATCACAAACTGACAGTTACCATTATATGTGTATGAATGGACATAATAATTGTTTATGCACTCACAGTAAGCCATGACTTACTTTTGGTTTTTTATGCAGAGAGTTGTAACGATTTTTGGTAAGGAGAAGAAACAAGTAGCCACAATTCGTCTCACAGTTGGGGGATTTAAGCATCACTATTCCATGTCTGCAAGGATAACTTTCAGGTATGTATATGCAGTCCAGTTACTGAATATGAACTTTCAATTTGTAATGAAAAACTAAAGCCACTTATGTTTCCCATCTGCAAGGAAGGAAATATTTTGATTTGAACTGATTTCAACGTGCATGGTCCTGTAGCACGTAGAGAGGCTCACCCACATGTCACTGGCTTCCTTTCTATATACATGTATACACCCAACCTATATATGCATTTGAATGATTGCATATTTCTGCAGTAACTAATAAAATTGTATTAGTAGCTATGCGTTAAGGTTGAGAAAATTCAGAGTTATATCTAGGCTCATATTATGAGTAGTAGTGTATTGAAATCACTACTACTCAGGTGGTATGAGTAGTATGAGTAGAAGTTCATGAATGCCTTTTTGCAGTTCCTTTTTCTTCATTCAGGTGGCTTTAATGTCTACACCGGGACATACACGCGATGCGCTAAGCGACATCACCAACGTCACAGGTATGCTTTTAATAATTGGATGTTTTTTCTAATTTTGTAAACTAATCCAAATTTGTCAAAATCCCCTCTTTAGACGAGGCCTCATGGAGGCGGGCTGAAACGTTGCGAGGTCACAATCGTTGTGCTAAGATGACCGATGAACAAAGGGAGGAGATAAATAGGAGACAACGTGAGTATCAGCGTTCGAGCGAGGATGACCGAAGAAGAAAGGGAAGAGAGCAGGAGGAAAGCAAATGAGTACCACCGTGATCGTCGAGCACGACAGAAGGCTGCATCACAAAATAGCACTTCCACCATTTTGACTCAAACAATGCCAACCTCATCAACAATGGTACTTAATCCTCTTTCATTTCATACTTGTATTCCACAATTGACCCATCCAGTGCTCGAGTCTTTTTAAACACCAACAATAAATGCAGTTAATAATTGTTCCAATATGGAATCGAGCACACCAATTATACTGGACAAGGAAAATATGCCTCCAGATACACACGGGGATCATCTCCATGAATGCATTGGGTCATCCACTACCCCTGGAAGTGCTCACCTAGGTAACAATTATTTAATTCACAAAATTATTAACTCTACAAAGTATTATGATATTTTATAATATATATATAATATTTTCCATGATCCGTACTATATAATATAAATTCAAATGTTACGTGCAGGCACTGTTAGTAACACAATGAGTACTCAACCACGGAAATGTACAGCTGAGATGTCTAATGAACAAAAGGAGGAGTGGAATAGGAGACAACGTGGGTACCAACGGAATTACAGAGTGCGACAGAAGGCTGCATCCCAAAACAATGGTGCTTCCATCGCTGTTGTGCCTCAAATAGTTCAGTCGTCTTCACTCGCAGGTGAGTGATATCCGTTCCCATCCATCACTCCACATATTTGCCCATCGCGCCATATATCATTAACCTCTGCTCATATTCATATATATGAAGGTGCGAATTTGGAAACTGGATTGTCAACAATAATATAAAATGAGGAATCTGAATATCCCACGGATTGGTTACATAGAAATGATACTTATGTTCCAATTCGTAGAGGCACACATACGGGTCCCTCTGGAGCGTTACAAGCTTTCGATGAGCCAGGTTAGCACATCAATCACATATATTTTGGCTATTTAAATTTTTCAAAAAAACCACAATCATCTGGTTTAACATGCTTAATATTAAATATCTACTGTGCAGAAATAAGCTTACCTGAGGCGCACAGGGAGGAGGTACAACAACATCAGGTATTGCAGCATCAATATTGCCCGGAGGACGCACTGCACATTCCAGGTTTAAAATTCCAATTCAAATTGATGACACCAAGAACTGCACCTTTTTAAAGCAATGTCCTATTGGATAATTGCTTCGTAGGGCGTCCTTGATTATCTGGGATGAAGTTGCCATGACCAAGCGTCAGTGCGTCGAGTGTCTCGATAGGTCCCTACAGGATGTCATGGAGTGTTCTTTGCCATTTGGAGGAAAAGTCATGGTATTTGGAGGAGACTTCAGACAGGTCCTTCCTGTAGTTCCACGTGGGTCAAGAGCACAAGTAACTGATACATGTCTGCAAAGATCCTATTTGTGGCCAAATATAAGGAAGATAAGATTGTCTCAAAACATGAGGGCGCAGGCAGACCCTTGGTTTTCCGAGTACCTGCTACGAATTGGCAATGGAACTAAGGAAACAATTGGAGATGATTATGTTCGACTGCCTGATGAGCTTGTGATTGGATATACTGACAAGGAGGTAGCAGTCAACAAACTAATTGATGATATTTTCCCGGCACTCGAAGAGCATGCAACATCAGCCGCCTATATGAGCTCGCGAGCTATTATATCGACTAAAAATGAACATGTTGATAAGCTAAATGCAATCATGATTGATACGTTTCCAGGTGAGGAAAGGGTTTACCACAGCTTTGACACAGCTGTTGATGATCCAAGTAATCACTACCCTATTGATTTTCTGAACTCAATAACTCCAAACGGCCTCCCCCCGCATGAGCTGAAGCTAAAAATCAACTGTCCTGTGATTCTTCTTCGCAATCTGGATCCCAACAATGGCTTGTGCAATGGCACAAGGCTCATGGTCAGAGCATTGCAGGACAATGCAATTGATGCTGAGATCACTGGTGGGCAGCATATAGGGAAAAGAGTTTTTATACCAACGCTACCATTGTCTCCCTCGGATGATATTTCTCTTCCGTTCAAGTTCAAGAGAAAATAATTCCCTGTGAGGTTGAGTTTGGCCATGACAATAAATAAATCGCAGGGACAGACCATCCCTAACGTGGGATCTATCTTCTAGAACCCGTGTTCTCACACGGACAACTTTACGTGGGTTTATCAAGGGGGGTGTCAAGATTAGCGACAAGAATTCTGGTAAAACTAAAAGAGGACTTGGATCCGACAGGGAAGAGCACAAAGAATATAGTTTACAGGGACGTCCTATACTGGTAAATAAAGGTGTGTATACTGAAACCCTTATTTTTGTAACCATTCAAAGTCTCTACTAGGCCGTTGTCTAACTTGGTGTTTATATGCTACCTGTCTCTGATATGATGTCTTGTTTCCTAACTTTCAGGCTTGGTTCGGTAGCGTCTTGCAAGCAACGGAAGCGAAATCTGGTGTCTGTAGCAGGTCCGATAGCATGACTCAATAGCAGGACCAGACCGTGGATTGTATTTAGTCATTTATTCTGAATGTAACAAATTAATCGGCTGAATATTATTTGGTGGGATGGTTCTTGTCGAAAGCCTGGAAGTGCTCTATAATTCCAAATAATATTTGGTGGGAATATTATAGTTTCAATCAGTACAATCGGGATAAGATAACTTTGGTGATTTATATAGGGTTCCCTTGAAAAAATTAGGTGATTTATATAGCGTTTCCTAGAAAAAACCGTGGCGTTAGGACGGGCATTATACTAGTTCTGAAAAAGAAAAAAAGAGTTATAATGCCCATTGGAGGATGGGAGAGCTCCTTATATTGGTCACTCAAGCATCAACATGTGTACGGGTTACGTGTACTTCTTTTTAGGAAACGTGTACCTTTTTCTAAAAATTTGTAACATGAATATTCCGTGCAATTTGTAGGCCGTGTGATACAATTGCGGCTCGGCCCATCTCGGCAAGCCAGCTCCGGCTCCACTCCATCCCCGCTACTTGCCTACTTCGAATTTGGAGGATAATGACGATCTAAAAAATATGTAAAGGATGCCAGTTGCTGGTGGCATGATGTTGATCCTGCAGATAAAATTGAATATTATATATGCTTGGTTCTGCAGATTCTTCTCAAGCCCAACGTATCAGTCAAGGCAAGGATGTTGTACAGAGTCCTTTGCAGATTCAGAAGGGCAATTCTGTTGATTCAGTGACAGAAGATTCAGTATCGATTGAAGACTTCTTATTGCTGCCTTGTTATGAAGGTGAGGTAGTGTGCTGTCGTAATTGTGCCAAGGATCATGAGGAGCCAAGTGCCAGTCAAAGTAAAAATGGTGAGCAGATAGTGGGAAGCGGCAACGAAGATGATGTTGGAGATACTGTTAAGACTTCGCGTTTTCTCACGCTTCCACCTGTATTAACTCTTCACCTTAATAGAATTAGTTCTATTGGGATCAAAATGCTGGAGGTGATCCTCCTAAATTGGAATATGCCCTACATGCGATTTCTCATTGTACGGGAGTGATTCACAATAATTTATTTTTCTGCCTGACATACTCCGTATGCTAGTATGTTTCCTCAAGTCCTTCGGACGGGGCCAGGGAACGCTGCCCTGTGGCCAGGCCTGTTGGAAAATTATGATTGCCTGATGAAATGAACATAGCATTTATTTCCAAGCAGAGATGGTTGCTTCAGATCCGCTCATACTGAATTTGGAGTCGAGTTGGAATGTCCATGGTTCATGTCACTGCACACTGTCCTCCAGCACAGCAGGCTCCATTTGCACACGGATCAAAGGTAGAGACTAGAGACATTTTTTTTAGGGATGTCCACCATGGTGGACATTTACTCATTGGTAAATTGTTAAATTGTTTCTTCTTACGCAACTATTTTATCTAGTTAATTATTTTTTGTATATATGCAAACATTTGCTTGAACTGAGCCAATAGTTTCAGATGGCTATCTATGAACGGAACGGCTTGACTGGGGAATCTGTGCCCCTGTTGCCGGTGACGTTGTACAGAGCAACACCCTGCGAAAATAGAAACGTGTCAGATGGCTATGCGTTAAGTGAAATGGACAAATCTCATCTTATTCAGGATGCAACGAAATGCACCATGCACACAATGGTATAGTGTACGCCACGCATACGCGCATCCTTCGTCCTTGGGGCTTCGGAATCCAACACAGCAACTTGACACTGCTGCTCCTGGCCTCCTGGGATTAAAGTAACATCTGGCCATTAGAACAGTCCCCGGAGGTTCTGATCTCACTTCGGAATCCAACCCAACAACTTGATGCAGCTGCACCACCACAAATTGTACTGCTTTCTTGAACTTCATTTCCAACATGAAGGTGCATGGATAAGTCCTAGACTTAAGCCACACTATCAACAAAGACAGATCAAAGAGCAAAGTACAAAGAACATACAGATTACCCTGCCCCTGGATAAGAAGTTATCAAATGTATTAATCAGTAAAGTTCAACATTGGAGTCTGAATATGTCGAATGGTACCAAACCATGATATCACAAAATAAGCACCTGATGTTTGCCTACATGAGTATAAATATATTATTCCTGAACAGACTGCTCTGATCCTTACTAATACTTCAAATTCTGACGACTAATACTAAGATGCTCAAAAAGACACCATGCTAAATATATGGTTGACACAACTGAAGCTACAACATTACCGGTAAATTTCCCAATAAATTGGCTGCACAAATTTGCTTCGGCCTACCCAGTGCATACCAGTCAGCAGCAGCAAGTAGATGTTGCATCATCTATATGTTATAGTCTCCAAGTTCTTCAACAGGCAAGACATCTGTGTACATGAACCAAAGCATAACTTTGAAGCTGGCAATGTACTGCAACATGATGGATGGCATTGTGGCTTCTGCCATTGAGCCGAAGAGCTCTGCTCTAAGACTGGTGAGCAGACAGCGAGCGCAGCATGGTGAGCAGGGAATACTCACCGCCCACAATGAAAAATACATTGGACCCAACATTGCAATCCAACAGGTCACCAGAATCGCTCGAATGAAGAAAAACATGGAGACCAACAACAGGGGCACAAAGATTAGACAGATTGCCATGGATAAGAGGTTCTATGTACCGACATCTCGGTGTTAACAATTCGAAATTTCAGTTGTCAAATCAATGAAGCAGTAACGTATAACTTGCAGGTATGAATATGCTGGAGGTATTACAAGATTGAAAGTAAATGATGGTGGAACATCACTGAATATATTAGATACCATTCACGGAGCCAAGAGTACTACTGTCTACTGACTGACAGCTGAATCTACATTAACGCATAAAACAGCTAAAAACTTGAAAGCTGCCACGACACAGCCTACTTCAGGACTGTACATATCCATGAGCACAAGGGGCTATGTCACTCCATAATTTCTCTAAAAACATGTAACTCCATAATCCTAACTAAAAGTCTAGATTACTATTAATTTAGCATAACCAGTTAACTACCATTAATTTACATGATTTCCCACTTTAACTTCGCAGAAACTTCATCAGGTACTGCAAGGGCAGTTAGTTTGAGAACCCGCACTTGATCCATCACCACACCAAGTCTATGATTGCACACATGAAGCATAGACATTGAGATCTAAGATTGCTCGGTAACCCTCCTCCTCAGGTCAGCAGCAAGGGATGGAAATTTCTGCAGCAGGAATACAAAACCATCTGTAAACACTGCCTCCTTGAAATTTTTCTCCACATCAAAGAAATCCAAGCATTCATTCTTCAACTCTGGACAGTTGTATGTCTCGGAAAAAACTAGAATAGAAATTGACTGAGATATGTCCAATCAATTTCTGAGAACAAATCAGCTTCAGTCGGTCCAGAGCATAGCGGTCAGCCGCAGCAAGTAGATGCTGCAGCATATCAGTGGGAGTGTCCCCAAGCTTTTCGTCTACAGGAAAGGAATCGGTGTACATGAAGCGGAGCATAACTTTAAATGCCGCAGGCTCAATGTCTTGCAACGTGATAGTTGACATTGTGGCGTCTGCCATTGAGCCAAAGAGCTCTGCTTTGAAGACCGGCGAGCGCGCTGCAAGCACAGCCCGATGAGCAGGAAAGGTCTCGCCATCCACAATGAGCGACACATCTGACCCAATAGCGGAGTCCAGTAAACCTCCAAGATGGGTCCCAATGTCAGGCGGTGGCATGGTTGTGGGGTCTCGAACAACTATGACCCCACACATAAATCTGGCCATGCCATTTGTCAATATCCCTGGCAACTCAAGATCACTTCGCTCCACGATTGCAGCTAACGACCATGAGTTGTTGGGCTGGAAAACGTGCCGAGTCCTCCAAGATTTGGTTAACGATGGTGAGCCGCATCTGGATATCAGGAAAACATCGACAAAGGTATCCACATTTTCAGATTTGGAGGCAAGCGCCAGATAGAGCGCGACGCCCTCATTTGCCTCGCGCGGATAACAGTAGACCCTCCAGAGGTGCCCTCCGGCGGTGAAGACATCGGATTCGATTGAGTGCCCAACGGGGAGGTTCTTCGTTTCCAAATAGTCAAATATGAATTCGAGAAAACCAGCAGCCACCATCTTGATACTCTAATAATTCCTAATAATAATTTCAACGAATCAACAACCCAATTCACAACCATATATTCCAAGCTGAGAAACCCTTAATCCTAAGGGAAACCCGGAAGAAAAGAACAAGTGGGTACTCACAATCCAAAAGGAGGTGGCTGCTCCAGGCCGGCTCCAATCTCGGTTCACCGGCCTTCGACGGTGTAAGCTGGTGGCTGTTCGGGAGTTCCGCTGCGAATCCACGGCAAGCTGGTGCCTCCGCCCGCCGCCGATCGCCGCCTCGGCGTGCTCACCAAGGGTTCACTTCGCGGTTTTGGGATTTTTTTTGGTTTGAAACAGCGGTTTTGGGAGTAGACAGTAGAGACTGCTGGGATTCCGCTCGAGATCTTGAGTGCGATCGGGACCCGGACGCCCGGTCTGAAGTGTAGGAAACAAAACCCTAACATAATTATGTTATGGGCTTGTACCGAATATATCTCAAAAAATCAAGACTATATAATAAAACTTATACCCTTTATAATAAATAAGATAAGAGATATTAGTTTCATAAGATTGTCTCTTCTTCGTATTCATCTGATGTGTTATTGTGAAGGGATATGGGAGATCATTTACGTCTTCCTCACGTCTCATCTGCTGCGGAAAAAAAAGGGTGCAGGATCGGAGATCCGCAGCAACGCTGTTACTTAACACGTTATCAGGACGCTCTACCACCACTCATCAACGACAGTATGTTGGTTTTGATCTTTGCTGGATCCATCCTCTCGTAGATCAATTTTTGTTTTCAATCTATATCGCTTTCTTATGTACAGAGCTAGGCTGCTAGTTCACTCGTTCTAGATATCTTTTTACCTCACGTAATTCCTGCCCTTAAGGCGGCTGCCACCACGTGAGCTGTGTATATGCTAGTTTAATAGATTTGTTTTTACTAGCTACTAGATTATGGCATCTAGAAATAAATCTTATAGATTTATTTTGTTCTACAAGCTAGTAGCCCAGACGTGCTCTAGATTTATTTCTGTAGTATAGCAGATTCAATCTTTGGACACTAGTTTTACTTTAAGAACCCCAGTAGACTGGTTTTGTTTATTACTAGTTTTAGTAATTAGTAATAGATTGGATCTTGTTTTACCGGTGATATAATTTTTTATCCTCGGTCTACCTCCTGACATCGGCCACCACATCATGCTATGCATGTACGCCGGTGTATGTATATATCCATCTATACCTTGCAACCAAGCTAGCATATTTTTTTTCTTGCTTATATCTTGCACCGTCGGCTAATAGGTAAGTTAACGTGCATGCCGGCAAACTTACACGCGTTGTGCTACCTGAAGCTGCCATACATATCGTAGTCCAGTTGGCTACTGCACCTTACGACACATACTGCAACTTGCGACACATCATGGTCCTGATGGCCAGCTCTTGCGATGTCGGCGGCGACCGACTGTTGTACACATTGCGTGTGTATGTGTTTGCGTTAATATTTCATTCGTGATTATATATACCTACTTCATGCTTATTTACCAGAAGTTAATTTGCATGCATTTATAGGCAATGTCTTCGATCAACAAGACGGAGTTTAAGGTTCTTGCGCTGAACGGAAAGAACTATCAAACATGGGCACTCGACTGCAAGTTCCATCTCATGGCAATGCAGCTGACATCCACGATCGTTAGGCCTGCAACCGGTGTCCCTGCTCCACCACTTTATGATAAGGCAAAAGCTTGAATCTTCTTAAGACATCACATTCACGAAAACCTGAAGATGGAGTACCTAGAGGTGAAAGATCCTCTGGTACTATGGACAAAGCTTCAGGAACGGTTTGGCTAGCAGAAGGACGTGCTCCTTCCACAAGCTAGGCGTGAATGGGCTCAACTCCGCTTCCTTGACTTCAAGACGGTTGAGGCATACAATACTGCAATTCACCGTAATATGGCTCAGCTTCGCTTTTGTGGCCAAGTTGTCACTGAATTCGAGACGATTGAGAAAAATCTCGAGACTTTTCACCCGACAAACATGGTGCTCCAGCAGCAGTACCATAACAACAAGTACATAAAGTACTGTGATCTCATCAATGTGTTGCTACCTGCTAAGGCTCAGAATGAACTCTTGACGAAGAAATTCCATATGCACCCTACTGGGACACAGGCAACTCCTGAAGCACATGCCAGTCTCCACAACAGCAATGGTAAAGGTCCTTTCAGAAACAAGGGTCAAAAGTTTCATGGTCGTCAGGGGCCAAAGGGGGGAAGTTTAAGAAGCACATGAACGGAGGCAAGAAGCCCAATGGCCATGGAAATGGCAGTGGCAAAAGCAAGTCCCAGAAGAGCTCAAAAGGTAATGCAAATACAGAGGAGCATTGGTCCCGTACTTGCACTACCGAGCCACACTTGATTAAGATATATCAAGAGTGGAAGAAGCGCCAAAACTCGGAGGTACATTTTGTCCAGGCATCTATCGATTCCACGACTGGATTACACCTCCAGGAGCCATCAAAGCCTAAAGAGAAGATTGAATCAGCAACTATGAATGTTGATCATCCTACTGAAAAGGGAGGCGCCTATATTGGCGATGATGATTTTGACCTCGAAGATGAGGATCTCCTTGATACGGAGTAGTTAAATTATCTGCCATTTATTTATTTAGCCGGTGTGATTTATTTTCAGGAAAACAATTAAAGTAAGTGTGGTCATGGTGTAATAATGCTCCCGTTGAGCAACTCTATTTTGTTATCAGTATAAACTCTCGTTATGCATGTTTTTGGTCCATAGCATTATTTATTCAGTTTTTCTCTTGTTCTCTTACGTACTATTATTTCTTTAATTGACTTGCTATACTATTATGCATGATGAATTAAAATAGTACTATATATTTAATAGAACAAGAGTTGTTCTTTCTATGGAGCCTGAAGAAGAATTTTTCCTCATTGATAGCGCTACCACTAATTTAATACTTCGAGAGACAAAATATTTTCAGACACTGTAAAAAAAGACTGAAAATATTACCACAATTGCTGGTCGTAACAACCATATTGTAGGCTCCGGTAGAGCTGTGGTTGTACTCCCTAATAATACTAGCATCTTCATAGAAGAAGCATTTTTGTACCCAAGAGCTGTAGGTACTCTCCTCACATTCAAAGATATTCACCGTAGTGGATATCACGTTACAACTGCTTATGAAAAATGGTGCTGAATACCTCTATATCACAGCAGTGGATGGATGTGAGACAAAAGTGATAGAGAAAGTGCTGGGCACCTCCTCTGGAATATACTATACAAGAATTAAGCCACCTAAAGAATATGTTACGATGTCCACTATATTTAAAAGTCTTGAGTCTTTTACAATCTGGCATGAAAGACTCGGACACCCTGGATTAAGAATGATGCGGAACATCATCAAAGCATCTGCTCGTCATGGCATGAAAACCGCACAAATTCCTAAAGACTTTCTATGCGTGTCTTGTGCTAAATAAAAATTAATAACTAAGCCCTCTTACCTGAAGATAAATGTTGAGTCCCTAGGCTTTCTAGAGAGAATCCAAGGTGATATTTGTGGCCCTATTCATCCCCTGTCGGGACCTTTTAGGTATTTCATGGTGTTTATAGATGCTTCTACTCGATGGAGCGATGGAGCCAAGTATGCCTGTTGTCTACGCGGAACCACGCTTTTCCAAAACTTATTGCCCAAATCATCTGATTGCGTGCTAGCTTCCCAGAGAACCGCATAAAGCAATCAGGATGGATAATGCTGGAGAGTTCACCTCAAAAGCATTTAATGATTATTGTCTTGCTTTGGGCATAAACGTAGAGCATTCTGTGCCCCATGTGTACACACAAAATAGGCTTGCTGAATCTTTGATAAAAAGAATAAAATTAATTGACAGACCACTTCTACAAGATAGTAGACTTCCCACCAGTTGTTGAGGACACACAGTGCTGCACGCTGCTGCATTAATCCAGTATAGGCCATCTGCATCTCAATCTGCTTTTCCCCACCAGTTAGCGCATGGACAACAACCGATGGTTTTCCATCTGTGAAAATTCGGCTGTGCTGTATATGTGCCGATATCACCACCCCAGCGTATGACTATGGGACCTCACCGGAAGTTGGGGATATATGTTGGTTATGATTCTTCATCCATAATCAAATATTTAGAGCCTAAAACTGGAGATCTGTTTACAGCTCGATACGCTGATAGCATATTCGATGAAGAGAATTTCTCGGCATTAGGGGGAGGATTGTACCTTAATAATAAAGAATGTCGAGAAATAGATTGGACTGCCAGTAGCATTCAATCGCTTGATCCACACATTAAAGATACTAAACTTGAAGTTCAAAACATTATAAACCTGCAACAATTAGCAAATAATCTACCAGATGCATTTACTGATATAAGAGTAGTGTCAAAATCGCATATTCCTGCGGCTAATGCACCGGAGAGAGTGGAAATACCCCTGGAGGGCATGAACTCTACCCAAATCCCCAATCCTAGGAATAGGGGGAGAGATCCGAATGACTCAGCACGAGCCAAGAGGGGATGCCCGCAGAGGCAAAGTTGCTAGAGAGAAAGCATTACGCTCCCGTTCAATCATCCCAGCAGTGACACATCCTGAAGATGGAAGTCCTAGTGCAAATGTGCGCACAAATACAGATAATAGCACAAGGACAACGGAACAACCAGGCTCGAGTAATTTGAGAAATCATTACGAGCTGGATGATTCAATTGAAGAAATTGCCATCAATTATGCTGAATCTGGAGAATCATATAATAGAAAGACTACAGATGTCAACATTAATTTTGTCTCTAAAATTGCTGAATCGATTAATGAGGATCCTGAACCAAAGTTCATGGCAGAGTACCGGAAGCGCTCAGATTGGGTCAAATAGAAAGAAGCAATAGAGACGGAATTGCGCTCGCTTCTAAGAGGCAAGTATTCAGGCCAGTCGCCCGCACGCCCCCCAAAGTATTCCCTGTAGGATACAAATGGGTGTTTGTTCGAAAGAGAGATGAGAACAATGTGGTGGTGAGATATAAAGCGAGGCTCGTAGCACAAGGGTTCACGAAAGACCCGGTATTGATTATGATGAAACATATTCTCCAGTTATGAGTGACATAACGTTTTAATATTTAATATCTATGGTAGCAGGTTTAAACTTGAAAATGCATATATATATATATATATATATATATATATATATATATATATATATATATATATGAAAGTCCCAGGTGGACTGAAAATTTTGGACTCTAAAACAAATCGCAGCATGTATAGTGTTAAATTGCAGAGGGCACTGTATGGGCTTAAACAGTCCGGCCGGATGTGGTACAACCGGCTCAGTGACTTTCTCTTAAAGAAGGGATATGTTAATGATACTGATTCTCCCTGTGTATTTATTAGAAAATCTCAGAAGGGTTTTTGTATTATTTCGGTCTATGTAGAACCAAGTTTTGCTTGGGCTTGCAGATCGAGCATCTCCCTGGAGGAATTTTTGTACACCAATCTACCTACACGAAGAAGGTTTTAGAAAGATTTAATATGTCAAAGGCTTATCCCGTGAACACCCCGATGGTTGTCAGATCACTTGAGGTAGAAAAGAACCCATTTAAACCAAGAAGTGATGATGAGAAGCCTCTAGGACGTGAAGTTCCCTATCTGAGTGCTATTGGAGCATTGATGTATCTCGTAAATTGCACAAGGCCTGATATTGCATTTACAGTAAATTTACTAGCTCGTCATAGTGCAAACCCAACCAGAAGACATTGGGTAAGCGTTAAGACACTACTTAGATATCTGAGCGGCACTCAAGATCTTGGCCTGTATTTCCCAAAGAATCAGGACCTAAAACTGGTTGGCTATGCTGATGCTGGATATCTATCTGATCCGCATAATGCAAGATTCCAAACTGGTTTTGTGTTTCTCTGTGGTGGTATGGCTATATCTTGAACTTCTTGCAAACAAACTTTGGTAGCAACATCTAAAAACCACTTAGAGATTATTGCATTGTATGAAGCCGCATGTGGATGTGCTTGGCTACGACGGATGACTAACTATATCCAGAAGTCATGTGGTCTTAGCACCGTTGAAACCCCCACTATTATCTATGAGGATAATGCAGCATGTGTTGCACAAATGCAGATGGGCTATATTAAGAATAATATGACTAAGCATATATCTCCTAAATTTTTCTATACTCACGAACTCCAAAAGTAGGGTGAGGTGAATATTTTGAAAGTTCAGTCGTGTGAAAATGTAGCAGATTTATTCACTAAGTCTTTACTATCTACTTCATTCAGAAAATGTATCCATAATATTGGTATAAGACGCCTGAAAGACTTGCAGATTTCAGGGGGGAGATCGCCACTGAATTTTCATTAGTACTTGGTCCAGAAGATCCTGAAACTTATAATCCTGAAGATTATAGAATGTCCTGAAGACAGTCCTTGTACTCTTTTTTCCATAAATGAGTTTTTCTGAAGTTTCTCATAATGGTTTTTGACGAGACAACAAGTGCAATACATCTTGCGGCACTATGCACTCTTTCTCCATATTTTCCCACTGGATTTTTAGGAGTTTTAACGAAGCATGAGTTGGTCGTGGTATTCGCCCAAGGGAGAGTGTCAGAAAACAAAACCCTAACATAATTATGGGCTCATACAGAATATACCCCTAAAGGGTCAAGACTATATAATAAAACCTGTACCCCCTATAATGAATAAGATAAGAGATACTAGTTCTATAAGATTGTCTCTCCTTCGTGTTCATCTAGTGTGTTATTGAAAAGGGATACGAGAGATCATCTACATCTTCCTCACGTCTCATCTGTTACGAGAAGGAAAAGGTGCAGGATCGAGGATCCGCACCAACGCTGTTAACATGAAGAATTGGGCTATTATAGGTTCTCGTTCGACCAAATGGGCCTGTACAAGGCCCAGTATCAGCCCAGTCGCAAATCTCCAGTAGCAATAGCAACCACACCAGCACGAATCCTCACCTAAACCCCGTCCCGGCGTCGTCGCCGCGGCCCCTGTATTCCAGCCCCGGCATTCGCTGTCCGTTTTCTTTCGCTTGCTGATCTCGTGTTTTTGCTCCTCACATGGGACTTGCTTCTCCGCTTCTCCGCCGTTCGGTCCAATCCCTAGCCGGCTAGCCCCCGCAGGCGCTCCTTCTTGATCGTCGGCACTCGCCGGAATCGCTGCGATCTTGGTGCTTCTTTCAGCCCCGACCAGGTTTTGGTCTTTGAATCCGCGGCGCCGTCTTGATCGTAGCCGATCTGTAGGGTTCTTGCTTGCTTTGTGGTTGATTTCAGGTTTAAAATGGAATTCATCATTCATGCGATCAACTCTCTCCTTACTTGTGATCCCTTGCTTCCTTCCAGGTCGGCGGCGTGACAATGGGTGACACGAGGCCGACGGCGGCGTGACAATGGGTGACACGAGGCCGAGGCCGTGGGAGGCGGACGAGAGCTCGCGGTCGCGGGACTCCAAAGCTCCGCGGCTGGATCTGCTGGCTACAACTGCAACGGAGGCGGAGGTGGACGATCTGCTTGGCCGCCGGGAGGAATTCTTCCCCGATCTTACCGGCGACGACGACGATCAGTGCTGTGATCACGTCCCCACGGACAGCGCTCACAAGGACATTCTGAGCTGGTCCTTGCTATCCGACGACGCGGGGACGTGCAAGGACTGCAGCTGCCGGCGTCGCGAGGGGCTGCTGCCCCAGTACCGCCGCATCTTGGTGTGCCTGGAATGCGGCCGCCATTCCTGCGGGGATTCGAGGAGCTACCTCCCGTACGGGCACGCTCGGGACCACGCCAGGCAGGAGCAGCACTGGGTCGCCGCGCTGTTCGACGATCCGCAGACTGGGTTCTGCTTCAAGTGCGAGTGCGAACGGCCTGTGTATCCAGAGCCAGAAGACGAGCTGGGGACGATCCCCGGCGAAATCCAGGCGTGTGGCGGCGGCAGCCACGCGTTTGGATTCGACATGCCCCTGGATCTCGCCAGCGATTTGCTCAATCTTGGAGACGCATGGCGTGCGGCCGAGCTCGGATCGGCGAACGCGCAAGGCTATGGCTATGCTATCAAAGGGATCCCGAACCGCGGGAACACATGCTACATGAACGCGGTGGTGCAGTGCCTCCTCGCGCTCGATGGGCTGCGGGAGAGGATGTTAGGGCCGGATCCTCCGCCGGGGCTCCTCGGCATGGCGCTGAGGGAGCTTTCTGTGGAGGCAAGCGCTGCTGATTCTGCAGGAGGCTTGTTGAACCCGGACGAACTCTTGAGATGTGTGCGCTTACATGCCGGCAAGTACGAAGCCTACAAGATGCATGACAGCTATGAGCTGCTTGAGTCCTTGCGCAATGCTTTACAGGATGAGGAAAGTGGAATTGAGAATCCGTACAAGGAAAGAGGTGCTCCGACAGTTGTTGATTCGATTTTCAGGGGTGAGATGTCTGAGACACGGTCCTGCATATATTGTCAGTCTGCTTCGGTTTTCCATGGATATTTCTGGGAGCTCTCACTATCGCTACCATCAGAGGAGGATCTATGCAAAAGTTTTGCATCATCACCGCAGGCAAGGAAGATTCTCAAATCTGAACCGAAGAAGACTGCTTTTCAATTACTTTCAGCGAGTGAAAGTTATAACTTGGGAAAGATCGATGCCAAAAGTGGTGATTATCATCTTGTTTCAGAATTGAATGAGTTGGTTACGGACAAAACATTAGACCCTATGGAAGTTGGTGAGTGTTTGCACTCCGGCACCTATTAATGACCATGGGTAATGGGGATGTCCAACATTCAAACACTACTATTGTACTCGTCGTCTATTTTTATCAATGTAAAAAAGAAGTGCTATTTTTTGTAAGAGCAAGTATAATAAGCCGCTGTAAACTGACTAAATGTTGAGGTGAAGGGAAAAGAAGATGAGAGAAAAGAAGCCCATTGTAGTTGGCTTAGCCAAAAGAACCACAAATTCTATGAGAGATATAACTGAGCCATGTATTAATGGTGGAAAGCTGAACACTATATGAATGGGCTAAGAGAAGACTGCAAAGGCCCTTACAACCAACAGTCGACTATAACTATTAGCATTGTCCTAAGTGGGTCTCCTACACTTTCTTAATGAAGAAAATTGTTTAAGGACTCTTTACCCTTGCTAAATGCAGAAAATTGCAAACTTAGGATGTCCAACAATCAACATACCGACTTGATAATGTTCATTCAAAAAATATACTAACCTAGCATGGTGTTTCGTTCTAGTGTATAATAGCTACAAATTCCACATGACTATAGCCTTCTCATGGTATATCATTTTTTGGCTGGAAAAGATTGCTTAATTATCATATTCTTGATTATATGCAGATTATGCTAAAGAGCAAAGCACCTGGCAAAGCAAGGATGTTGTACAGAATCCTTTGTATGCTAAGGAGACACTACATTCTATTAGTTTTGTTCCTCATATCATCTCAGATGCTAAACTTGATCAAATGATTCAAATGACAACAGATCCCCCCTGTCCAGAAGATATGGGTCCACCTCCACTTGTTCCTCTACTAAGTGAATATGATGCATGGATGGCCTCGTGCAGCAATGTAGATGAAAATGGCAAGCAGATAGGGGATACCAATTGTATACCAACAATTGAGGATTGTCTATCACTGTTTTTTAAGGAAGAGGTGGTAGAACGAAGTTGTGATTGTTCCAAGGTACCTAAGCAGATTGAGGTAGGTACCAATGATGGGGTAGCAGTTAATAAGAGCCATACTGAACAGTCAGACATGACAACATGCCCAAATGGGCGATCTAGTGAACTAAATAGTTTGTCAGTAGAAAGCAATTTTTCTTATTATATACAACAAGATGGTTCTTATGCAGATACAAATACTGTCGGAGTAAATTCAAGGATGAGTTGTGGTCATAAGGAAATTGAATACCATGATGATATTCAAGAAGCTTCATGTAGTTTGCTTTTGAATGAGAAACAAACCAAACTATTGAGCACCGAGCATAGTAAAAATCTGATCCCACAAAATCATGAGTCGATTAAGAGAGTAGGGTTGGATCTCAGTGCAAACCAACAGAGAAGTGGACGTGCTATTCAATGGCCTCGTATTACAAAGCTACCATCTGTATTAACCCTTCATCTTAAGAGGTACATCAAGAATGGAAATGAGTACTATAACAATGAAGCCTACGTGAGCTACAAGGAGCATCTTGATGTAGGACAATTCATGGACCACAGGTATTTAGTTCATCATAACAAAATAATATTTTTATGTGGTGTCGATTTATGATGTTCTTTTCTGTGTCAGTTCTCAAAGTTTGGTGTTGCTAGCTTGTAGAATGTATATGTCATTGTTGTTTTTAGTATGTACTCTTTTTTTACTAGGACCAAAATGGTTTTCAACTCATTATGGATCTAGCTTTAGAATAAACTCAAACAGGGTGCAAGTATCTATTTTCTTATGATCTTATTAGTAAGAACCATGTACATTAACTTAATGAAATTTATCCTTAAACAAAAACTGTTGTACTGACTTATTTATGTTAGACTATTTGAGTGAATTAATTTGGTATATTTCCTTGCATGATAGAACTATCATATCCAAATATGAATATAATGAAAAAAATAACCCCACACACATTAGCATTGTATCACTTTATATTGTACTAAAAAAAAGCAAATTTTTAGATTTCATTATTTTCTTGTGTGTAGTACCTTCTAAATGCCAATTCTAGTAGGATTTTATTTGTTGTTAAGGTGGTCGTTTGATATGGTTCTAGTATACGTGATACAAATAAATCTAGCATTTTTTAGGATGAAATTTTTGCTGAATATAACTCCTTAGTTACTTGAAGTGTGTTTATCTGCAGAGGTTTCTTGTGAAAAGTATTTAATTATTTGGATGTATGATCAAGAAAGGCAAAACATGGTTGATAGCAATTTACATTAATTATACCCATACGTTTGATTTTAACATTTTATTGTTATTTTCCAATTTTCAGTATTGTTGACAAAAACAACTCCATCTATCGTCTAGCTGGTGTCGTAGAGCATCATGGTGGACCATTCATGAATATGGGACACTATGTTGCCTATGTCAGAGCAAGGAAGATTGGAAATCAACAACAACAAAGCAGTTGCTCTTCCGCATGGTTTTGTGCAGATGATAGTAACATCAGAGAAGCCACTATAGGAGAAGTTCTTCTCAAGTGCAAGCCTTATGTTCTTTTCTATGAGAGGATGGAAGGCAAAGACATGTCTGGCATAAGATATGACAACTCATCAAAATAACTGCAAAAAACAAACTGATAAGTGTGATTAGCTAGCATTCTTTGGATTGTTATGCTTGAGTTAGACATATTAGGCTGCTAATCATACCTATTCTGTACCATGGCTTAATATTTCCCTTTTTGGCTCACCTGATTATGCCGATTAATATCTTTTTCATTGTTTGGAAAATTTTGCCTTTCAAATCAACCCATGAATGGAAAGGGCACATGGCTTGGTCAGAGTCAGACTGGTTAATGACCATATAGGCCTTGTAAGGTTATGGTGGATGGTAGTGTTAACTGCTACTAAGGACAAGGGTCAAGATGACATATTTCTTGATGCATTGACCTTTTTTAAAAGTAAAAGGTTTTTCCTACTTTTATGTTTCAAAAAGCAAAACACAACAGTTTAGGTTCTGGTTTATGGCATCAAGCCTTATATGGCAGCCTCACGACTAGAAATAGAAAACACCACATTGTTAACAGGAGTATTGTTCAGGTAGTTTCTGTCCAAATGATCAGTTTGCCTCTCTGTTGCAATGCTGAAGGCCAAATGTTGAGCATGCGATTGTTCTGACCTTGGTGATAAATGCTCCATCATGTCCCACGTCAGCTGAGGCAGAGATGCAGTTTTTCTTTTCAGCTTGCGACCACCTGTATTTCCTCTTCGTACTCCTCCTTCACCAATGGCTTCCACCATTCCAACATTTTGGCAATCTTGAACATAATCTCCTTTCTGTCCATCCAAACTCGACCCTGAAAGCACATTTCATTTCAAAATTTCCATAAAGACCACATTACAACTGATGAAACCACATTAGTAATCTTATGCTTCTTTCCTATAAATCCAAAACCAAGCAACTGATTTAAAATCATTTCCTAGATTCATATCTAGACATTTAGATATAACTTGCCAGGTTAGCTTGGCAACACAGCAATCAAAGAATAAATGATAGATATATTCATTTTCAGCACAGAAAATACAGGTTGCATCATTTAGTTCTCTTTTGTTAGCAAGGTTATCTCTAGTCAGTAACTTGTTTTTTTGACAAATGCCAACAAATGAACTTTTGGGGGAATATGCAGTTTCCAAATAGGGTTTACAAAAACAGCCCTATGATTCACTATAGCATATAAGGATTCAACTCTGTATAGCCCTAAGGAATTATAAGCCCAGATCATATTATCTTCCTGATTAGATAACTCAATAGAACTCACTAAATCCACCAGTTCCCACCACATGTGCATCAACTGTTCAGATACAGATCTTCTAAAAGTAAGCTTGAGATCAACCCCATCCCACACATCTTTGACAGTAGCCTCATGTTGTTCATTAATAACATATAGGGGGGAGTAAACAATGGCTAGGCTAGTGTTACACCTATCCACTAATCTTCCCAAAATCTAATCTTCTTCCCATTTCCTACCTTCCAAAGAATACCTACTTTAGCTGCCTGCATGGCCCAACTGACACCCTTCCAAAAGGATGAAGTGTCAACTGTGGGGCAACATAAAACATTAGGTCTTTCAGCTCCATATTTGTAATCTATTGTTTGAGTCCAGATAGCATCTTTATGTAACTGATATCTAAAGATCCAAGCACTAAGCAGAGCCATGTTCAAGCTCCTGAGATCAGGAACATGCATTAACCTTTTCTCTTAAAACTTTGAGCTTTGGTCCAAGCTACACTGACTACAACATTCTTTAAATAACCCTTGAGGTTGAAATTAGAGCTTAGAGCATCTCGAAGAGACTTCGTATCCTTCATGAAACTTTAGTGAATATAGATATCCTATATTCCAGATTTCTTGCTAGCTAAAGACGAAGAGCGAGGATGACTCTCTAGATGTGCACGAGATACAGAAAAGTTGTTGGAGAGTATAAAGATATAGAAAACAACTTTTACTTAAATGTCTTCAAATAATGATTTATTTATAAAATAAATTTTAGAGAGACTCTTGGCGATGATCTTTTTATTTGCTTATTTTCATTCTATAGGTACAATTTGCACCATCACAGAGATAGTTCCGCTTTCAATATTGATGTCACGTTACCATACTTTTTGCTGGCGTCGCTCAAGGAAGAGGTTTGATAGCCAATTTTCTATTCCGGGGTCTCACCTGAAAAGTTGAACCGACGTGGGTACCTTCGTTCTTTACCGGAACGCATTTCTCCGTCTTGTCCTGTAGATCTAGCAATGTGATTTTAGATTCACACGCAGGCGTACGTTCTGGAGCTTTGTCAGCCGTCATTCAAGTGTTTGAGAAAGCGTCATGCAGCATCAATACGTCATTGTGATTTCTAGATTTGCTATAGGCTTCGCACCAACTACCGAATTGGCGGCACTCCCATTTCATCAGTTGGCAGTTGGAGAGGAGGCAAAGCCCCAGCAGGTGACGGTTGTGTTTTTTCTACCAACCTTCTGAACGGTTGCTGTTGAGAAGTGTGTGATGGTACTAGTGTGTGCGGTCTGTATAAGCTAGAACCGTGGAGCGTGGACCGTGAGGACGTGAGGTTAGTTTCGTGCTGCGGCAAATGTTTTGCAAGCTGTGGGTCGTAGGCGACTTGGGACTTGCCTTTCTCGCCGATGCCACAATAATGCGGCTAGCTGCCTCTCCTTTGTGTGCGCGTCTTTTGTTTCTTGAGAAGGACGCGTACACGCCACTGTTGCGTGATGTCGCTTCACTAACAGGACAGGACAGGACATGACAGGCAAGGCAAATCAGCCTGCGGCGGCGCGCTTCACTGAAAGTCAGGCGTTGTTGAGCTCCAGCAGCTCGACCAAAGCTAGCACGCGGCCCAGCCAGAGTTTCTCGCACGGCCCAGCAGACGCGGCAGCCTACACTGCGATCGCTTACCACCCCCGCTCCAGGAAGGGAATGAGCCAAACCTCCACATCAACTCAACACGGGCGCAGACAGACCCCCGCACACCTTTGCTATCCGTGCTCGCCGTGCCCGCTACGCGCAACACGGCCGGCGGACGGGCGGCTCGGCAGTCTGGTGCGGCGCACTGGGTCTGGGTGGTGGGTGCACAGCACTCCACTCGGCACGCCCCACAAACGGGATCCGATTAACCGTCCGCGGAGTGGCGCGGACGATTAATCATTTACACGCTGCGCCGCTCCACAGGGTCACAATTTTCCGCGGGGCTCGGGCCAAGAACTTTAGGAAGTGGAATCTGTGTCCAACATTCACTTGGGTCTATATTGAAGATTGTGTTGGTTGGTAGTGTTAAATGCTAATCATTTACATGCATTATGGCCCTGTGGACAAGACTCAAGATGACATATATATTTCTTGGTGTCATAAAACTTCAAGCTTTGGTCAAAGCTACATTGCCAACAACATGTTTTAAATAACCCTTGAAGCCGCAATTAGAGGCTTATCATCGCTTATTTTCATTCTAGGCCTTGTTTAGATACCAAAGTTGGTGCACCAACTTTGCATAGTGAATTCTGTTAAACACTATAGTAATTTTATTTTTATTTGATAATAATTATTCAAACATTGATTAATTAGGCTTAAAATGTTCATCTCGCAAAGTACAACAAAACTATGTTATTAGTTTTTTATTTTATCTATATTTAGTATTCCATACATGTGCCAGCATTTTGATGTGACAAGAAATCTTTTTTTTACATAGTAAAATTTAGAGATAAAATCTAAAATCTAAACAGGCCCTGCAAGTACAATTTAGAACATCACACGAGCCCTCAAGCGGCAATGTTTTGCAAGCTGCGGCTCTAGGCGACTTGGACCTTTCCTTTCTCGCCGATGCCATAGTAATGTCGCAAGCTACGACTTCTTTCAGTGCGCCTGTGTTTCCTAAGCAAGAAGGACGGACCGACGGAGGATGCGAGCGAGCACGTGTGCTGTGTTGCGCGGTGTACTCGATGCCGATTCACTGACAGGACAGGACAGGACAGGACAGGACAGGCAGTGCAGTCAGCCCGCGGCGGCGGCGCTTGGAAGGTTCGGTTGAGCCGACACTGACAGTCAGAGGCACGCGGCCCAACAAACGCGGCTGCCGCTCCAGGACCTCCTCAAGTCTTCGTCTAACTCAACCGGCCCAGACAGACCCCAGCACACATTGCTTCGCGCAGCACGGCCCGGCGGACGGGCGGCTCCGCAGTCCGGTGCGGTGCCCCCCGGGCGCACAGCACTGCACGCCCGACAAACGGCATCCGATTTTACCGTGGCAGATCCGCACTCCCACGCCGCTGATGCAGCTTGCAGCCTGCCCCCCGCCCGGCGCGGCAGCCTTTATTATCCCATCCCCCCTCCTTCCACTTCGCGAGCGCTGCTGCTGGCAGCTGCGGCCTTCCAAATCCAAAGCGCCGAGACGCGCACGGCGCACCCACCCACCCGAAAGGCTCGAGGCAGAGCGAAGCGAGACCGACGCGCGGACACGCAGAAACCCCCGGAAAAACCAGCCATTTCCGCCCCCAAATCAGCAGCCATTTCCTCGTCGTCCGTCTGCCCTCACCTCACTCTCCGCACGCCAGATCCAGACGAAACGAAACGGAACCCCCCGCACGCCTCCCCAGGCGGCGCCCGTCCTCACTTATTACTCGTTACTAGTCCACACAAGCGTGCCGCTGCTGCCCGCCCGTCGCTTCGGTTCCCCTGCCTTGCCCGAGGCTCGAGCTCCCGGTCTCCTCTCTGTTGCTTGGCGTCGGGGGGAAGGGGAGGATGGAGGGGCGGGTGCTGCGGCGCAGCGTGACGCTGGCGGACCAGCTTGCCGCGGTGGGTCCGGCACCGTCGGTCGCGGGGCCCGCCGCCGCGGCCGGGTCCTGCAACCTCCGGGACCTGCTCAAGCTCCGCGACGAGGACGACCTCGCGTCGGCGGGGCGCCGGGCCGCCGTCACGCTGGCCTCTGCCATGGCCGCCGAGAGGCACCAGGTGTCGGCGCGTACCCTCCTTGACATCATCCGCGACGACCAGCCTTCCGCCTCGGGGTCCGTCGGCGCCGGTGATCCCCTCGTCCGCCGCGCGGTGTCGCTGCCACCCCCGACCACGGCCACGGTCTCCCCGCCGGCGCCGGCACCCGCCGCCGCCTCGGCCGCCCCTCCCCCGCCTCCACCAGCGGCGGCGGATGAGGAGGTGGAGCAGGAGCAGAGGGTCTCCCTGATGGCGCTCCTGGAGCAGACGGACCGGCAGTGGAGCGCGGTCCCGGGCGCCACAACCCACCCCGACCCCGACGAAGACGACGATCCAGCGCCGCTGGAGGCGCTGGACCCGGCGGCGGACGACTACGCGGACCTGGAGCCGGACGCGGCGGCGGCGGCGAGGGGCGTCGTGGCCGGGTGCTGCTGCGTGTGCATGGCGCGGGCCAAGGGCGCCGCCTTCATCCCGTGCGGCCACACCTTCTGCCGCGCCTGCGCACGCGAGCTCCTCGCCGGACGCGGCCGCTGCCCGCTCTGCAACGCCGCCATCGTCGACGTCCTCGACATCTTCTGACCCCTACTCCACGCCCTCTCCGGTGCCCACTGCCGATCGACCGACACCTCGTCCGGCGAAATGCGCAACAAGAACCGCCCCGCAGCCCTCTTCGGATGGATCGTCGCCGAATCCGGTGCGCCCGCGACTGAATGGAATAGGATCCAGCAGTCCGCCACAGATAGATCTCCCCTCCCCCCCACCAAAGTCTCTAGTCTCTTCGCTGCCCTCTTCTTGTGCTGCTACTGTGAAAAGATTAGAAAATGTTTCGCTTCAATTCGTCTGTCGCAACTCGCTGCAAGAAATCAACATTTCCATGCTGCACATTTCTGTTCTTCCCGCAGTTCCCGAATCCAGAAACTGTACTGGATCGACCGAGCGAGTTCTTTCTCAGGATTATGGACGAACGAACTACCGATCTCATCACAGTCAAAAGTGAGCAACGACCGTGGCTGGTTAAAAGTAATAATGAGATGACGTTTGACCGGAGATTAGTACACACTGCAATTCATTTCATTCAATTACTCCTCTCTGCTGCTGGCCAGCTAGCAAGCACGCACACTGCTTGAAGATCTCAAGGAATCGGGATACATTACTACAGTACCGCTTGAAGATCCGCGCGTGGTGTTTCAAATTTTATACTGCTGCTGCACCTAGTCCAAAATACTGCTGCGTTTCCACCGCATGAGGGTTCATTTACTTCTGGTAGAGTGCGCGCCTGTCAACATTTCCTCTCTCTTTTTTCTGAAAGAAAAAAAAAATTGGAAAACTGTCAACATTGGAATCTCATGTTTTTCCACGCTTTGCGACGTGAGACGCTGAACGTTTCAAGCTCTCATTAGTTGCGTGGTACTGTTAGAATAACTTTAATATACAAACATACTTTCTAAACTTTAAAAATAAATATTTTATTATAAACATTTGAGATACCGATATGTACAGCGAAGATAACATAGATACTTCGCTGCACGTATTTACAACTCCGCTTATGTATTTTCGCATGTTTTAAATCGACTGGCGAAGGTGACTTCGTTACACTTTGGATGCCCAGCGAAGACTACGTGAACACTTCGCTGTGACTATTGAATTCCGTACATATGATTTCACATGTTTCAGGTTATCTGCGGTGAAAGACGACTTCGCTAGACTCCTGATGACCAGCAAAGCTGACGTGGCGACTTCGCATAAAAAGTCTATAAGGTTCTCAGCTAAGTTAAGAAATCACGAACAAGTCCAAAGTCGCTTCGAAAGACAAAAAGAAAAAGAGCGAAATATGTTTCACCGCTTCGTCGGTGTGCTTTCTAGCTAAATGTATAAGAAATTCCTTGGCTAATTTTATAATATTTCTGGAATGGCGAAGTCAGGAGGGTCTATAAATACCCTCTGGAATGTAAGTTTTGAGGACATAATAAAATATAATTGCAACCCGCATATTATTTTTACCTGAGATGTGTGTGATCTCTTTACCCAACATCTGGCGTCGTCTGTTTGTGTGATCGAAGACACCCACGACCACCACGCGGACGTAAAATGGCAAGACTCAGCAAAAAGCAACTTCGGTTGGAGATAATTCAAACCAAGACAAAGACCTGCTTTTGGAAGATGAGACAGAAACAGAAAACAGACGCTTACAAGAAGATGAAGAAACTCAGAACAAAGAAAGAAGACTCAAAAAACTCGAAGAACAACTCATCGTCAAGAAAAAACAGCTGGAGGAAGCAAGAGCGAAGACGAGAGAAAAGTCTTTAAGGCAAAAAATCGCAAAAAACAGAGGCTGAACTAAGAAAGATCAATGACGAAATAGAAAATGAAAGCGAAGTCATGATTCAAGATCCAAACTCAGCGAGCAAAAACACCAACAGCAAAGAAAATCAAAGTCAAATAGCAACAATTGATACAGAGTCGCCTTTGTCAATTGACATTCAGCTCGCAAAGTGGCCAGCAGATTTCAAATTCAATATCATCTCAACCTACAATGGCATGTCCGACCCAAGACAATTTCTTATGAGTTTCGAAGAAGCAGTAACATCAAGCAGGAGAGATGCGAACACCCTAGCGAAGTCGCTCATCGTGGCAGTAAGAGGACCAGCGCAGCATTGGTACTCTTCACTAAAACCAAGGTCAATCAAATCTTGGGATCAACTTCGCACAATCTCTCTCCTTCTCTCTTTCAGCAAGTTGCTTCTTTAGATTCTCAACTTCAACCTGATAGTCACGTTCGCGAAGAGCAAAATTTTTCTCCCTTTCCTCTAACCCAGTCCGCAAACCTCTCATCAAAAGAGAACCTTTGTACATCATCAAAAGCCCAGCATCAGCAACCTCGAGCAAGGGTTTCTTGGATATCTCAAGCTCCGCATCAGGGACAGTGAAAGCTTCATCTATACATTTCGACAATTAAACCTCAGAAGTGCGAGGCATCATTCGAAGTTTATCAGCCCTGATACCAATAAACTTGAAACTGTCAAGACCCAAGCTCTTCTCTTGACAAAACGCTAACCCACGTCTAAGAGCATCAGAAATTTTTCCTTCACCAACAGCAGGGACAACGGGAGTAGCAGGATCTTGACTAGTAAACTTGCTCAAGTCGACATTCTTTCGAGGAGAAGACGACGCATGAGGAAAGATAGTTTCTGCAAAAAAAATCGAAAGTTAACAAAACAAGACAATTCAAATCAAAAAGAAATGCGAAGTCACAACACTCACCAGTAGAAACACGCTCACCCAAGTTGCACTCAACATTCTTTCCACTTTCAACATGAATAGTAGAACTGGACAAGCGCGCCAGACGATCATCGGTGACTACATCATCAAAAACCTCCTCATCACTATCCTCAAAGTCAAGAGTATAAACTCTGGAGCCTTCAATTCTCCTCGACATAGTTTGAACACCAACTTCGCCAACCCCAACTGTTGCAGGGTCTTCAAGCGAAGTAGTCTTCCCAACATCAACTTCTTCATCATGAGATTCAACAACAGGAATCTCAGAGCCAAATTTCGGCGAAGTCGACCCAGCAGCTTTCTGTAGATCCTTAACTTGAGTCTCTCTCTCAGAGACCAAGTTAACTACCGCACCAACTTCGCCAAAACCACCGACAGAAGCACCATGAGCTTACAAATTCTGTAAGTTTTCGTTAAGTGGAGCCAAGCCACTAGAAGAGAAAGTTATACAAATTTTTCTCACCTCATCCTCAACATCTTGAGAAACAGAAAAACCGACATCATCACCATCACCACCACCTCTTACAACCTCAACATCACCTTTGCCACCAGCACCGACATCAGAAACAATATTCCCTTCAATATCCAAAGTCTGATCAAGGATAGCGTCAAGTTCTTCGCTATCAAGTAGAATAGAATGACTTTGATTCTTCTTCAATTTCTTAGCAACAGTCTTGCTAGGATCAGCCTTACGCTTTGCACCCTTAGTAGTCTCCTTTTTTTGGCCTTGCTTCTTCTCGCGGCGATAAGCAGGAGGAGTCCGTTCACCGTACTCAACTTGCGCAACTTCAAAAACTCTATTCAAACGTTTGTAATCATCACCAAGAATTCTATCAATATTATTCTTCTCACTCAGCACATACTTTCCAAGTAAATCTTCGGCCCGACTCTCAACAGACTTCACAAAATCTTCATCAGAAGCGAAAGTCCGCGGGCGATGAAAGTCATTATTTGGATACTTATAGTTTATACCTCGAACATTCTTGGGATAAAAATGTTGAAACGGCCATCCTTTTTTCAGTGGCCAAATCCTAGCAGCAGCATACTCTTCTACAAGATCCCTAGCACACTGTAATGAAGCTGTGCACTTGTATTCCTTAACTGCAGTTTTCGAGATCATAGAAGAAGGAAGAGATGGAGACAACTCAAACTTCTCAACCTCCATCCTAGCAGCCATTGGATATCTTGTTACCATCTTCTTAGTAACAGAATCTCTCTCCTCAACCATGGGCACCTTATGGTAGAACCAATACCTCGACCAGTCCCCAACACCCCACTTATTCCTCGTCACCAGAGAAATCTGGACAGCGTTGCGAGCAGCCTTAAAACTTGAACAAGCAAAATATTTGGTAATCACTCGCCCTTCAAGCATAAACTCCTTGAACTGAGTGTGCATCTCAAAAAGTTCGCAAAAAGCAGCAATGTCAGCATTAGCCTCCTGAGATTTGACGGCCCAAACAAACTGAGCCAGTCTAACTACACCGTTTGGAGTCAAATGGTGCATCTGAATGTTGAAAGCCTTCAACACATCCTCAACAAAGTCCTGGCAAGGGAAGCGAAGACCAGCAGTGAACAGATCCCGATAAACAATGCATTCATCGGGATGTGGCTTTGGATTAGTCTCCAAAGGATCAGGCACCCTCACTTGATCACGCTCAACAAGCTTCAATCGCACCATTTCATCAAGATCACTTCCTTCAAACAAAGTCTCCCCAAAAGTTAAAGTGAAACCTTCGTCATCTTTAACCAAGTCCTCGACCGACGCATCAACGCCGTCAAGGCCCTCTTCGTCAGAATCCAACCGAGATTTATCTTCCTTAGTTTTGGAGCTTTCCTGATACTGAAGTTGATCCCGCAAATCTCGCGAAGACATTAAAAAAACCAAAGATCAGAAATACTATTCGACAAAATTGCGAAAATAAAAAAGTTAAAGGAACAAATCTTGACGAAGGTGTTACACAAACTTCGATCAAAGATCTGAAACCAGACGAACACGACAGCAAAACGTCAAGAAAAGCTATCTCAAACTTTAGAGATCAAGAAGAATTTTGACAGAGTTTCCCTTCGTCTGAAAACGACAGCCTCAGGTGGGGGGAAGGCCTCACTATTTATAGGCCACGTCTGGTCAACCGGTCAAAACTAGCCATTGGATTCGAAATTCAAATAGGCCAACTCCAAAGTTTGGACGGCGTTTGTCTGGAAAAGTTTCATATAAATTTCGCGGGATTCAGACCTTTGGAGGAGGCCTTCGCCCGTGAGGGGCTGCTGTTGGGGAACAACTTTGATATACAAACATCCTTTCCAAACTTTGAAGACAAACATTTCATTATAAACATTTGAGATACCGACATGTGCAGCGAAGATAACGTAGATACTTCGCAGCACGTATTTCCAACTCCGCTTATGTATTTTCGCTTGTTTTAAGTCGACTGGCGAAGGTGACTTTCGCTACACTTTGGATGCCCAGCGAAGACTGCGTGGACACTTCGCTGTGACTATCGAACTTCGCACATATGATTTCACATGTTTTAGGTTATCTGCGGCGAAAGACGACTTCGCCAGACTCCTGATGACCAACGAAGCTGACGTGGCGACTTCGCATAAAAAGTCTATAAGGTTCTCTGCTAAATTAAGAAATCACGATCAAGTCCAAAGTCGCTTCGAAAGACAAAAGGGAAAAGGGCGAAGTATATTTCAACACTTCGCTGGTGTGCTTTCTAGCTAAATGTATAGGAAGTTTTTTGGCTAATTTTGTAATATTTCTGAAATGACGAAACCAGGAGGGTCTATAAATACCTTGTGAAATGTAAGTTTTGATGACAGAATAAAATATAATTACAACCCACGTATTATTTTCACCTGAGATGTTCGTGTGATCTCTTTACCCAACAGCCAACAGGTACTATATATAAAAGAAAACCATCGGGACAGCGTTGTGGCTGTTTGACACCGACGGATGGAGAGATACACACGACACGTAGTCACGTACTACTACTACGACGTCGACGTTGGAAATACACTACACTACACTACTCCGGGACCGCCGCCGGCCGTCGGGCTTTCATTCATATTCATTCAGCTAATTGGTGTGTGCGTGTGTTTGAGCCACAGGTACACGCAACACTTGGCGCTAAGCACAAGCGCGCACTAGCCACAGTCATCGTATCGAGGCAAAGGGGTGCAATGCTAGTAAAATCAAATCAGCCATTCAATTTCAGCCTCGTGCGTGCCCTAGTCGGCTCGTCGATACGGACCACGAAACGGAACCGGGCTCCTTTTTCGTCCTCGTATCGAGGCAAAGGGAAAGGGCAAAGGCGGAGTAGGGTGAGAGAGAGGGTTGGTCCCCGGCACTTGTCAATGCCGATCAGCCGATGTCGATGCCGCAACGGGTGGAGGAGAAGAGGCAGATCGATCGAGCTCTCGGCACGCACGGCCACAGCCGCATTCCCGCACGGCTGGCTCGGGCTTCTCGTTGGTGGGTTCCGGTTGGGACTTGCTCCTGCGCACTGGGCAAGGCGGCAGGCCCGGGGGCCGGGGCGCAACCGCTCGGTCCGCTCTCTCCAGTCGCTCGGTTCAGGCGGTACGAGGTTGGGTTGGGTTGGGTGAGCCGCTGAGGCCTGAGTAACGGGAATGTTCAGATGGGGAAACAGCGGTCCATTTTTGTGCGCGGCTAGCTGGGCCGTTGGACCAAACAAGACCAAACATTTATCGATCCGGTAGGGTACTTGGGTAAGCTACCGTGAGTAGCGTCATCACAGCTCCATTATTGTTGTTATATTATATATTGTATCGGCCTCATGAATTATCAGCCGACGCTCGCTCTATAATAGCACCACTTGGTTTTCTCTTCTTTCTTTCTTTTGTCTTTTTCAGCGTGTATATACGACCCGAGCCGCCCTGGATTCAATCATTCCCGGCGGCGGAGCTAGCTGATCCGTTCTGCTGTCATCATCGACTGATCGCGGACGGACAGCGACGTGGGGGGCGTGACGAGCGAGAGCGCGTGGAAAAAACAAGGCGGCCGGAGCCCCGCGGAGGCGGAGGTGCTCCCGCAAAACGCCCGAGGAACTGTGGGGGCGCTCGGCCGGGTAACCCCCGGTCTGCGTATGCGGACGAGCGTGGCGCGCGCGGGTTTGGACTATTGGAGGCTTGTGCGGTGCGGCGCGCGGCACGGGAGATTCCTGGCGTGCGGGGCGACCTGCGTGCCGCGTGCCAGTGCCATGCGCCGGGGTGAGGGGCAGAACGTGGGAGAGATCTGCCGTGGACTCTGACGGCTTTGGTCGGCCTTCATTCTTTGCTAGTGCCACGTTTGTTGGACCTGTGGGTTTCATGAATCTGCTGATGGGAGTGGACGTACATATTGGGACTGGACAAATGTACTACCACGTGAATGTTCTCACTAGAACCTCCGGCGTGTCACTGTGTCAGACTGTCAGGCCCTGCATTTTACCCCCCCCAGCAATAAAATATTTCGACAATCAGCCTTTAGAATGATGCATCTTGACATTGAAAAAAAGGCTTCAGGATGATGGTGGTAAAAGAGAGTCCCTTTACCTTGAGGAATGATGATATAGTACAAAACAAAACAAAAAAAAAAGGTTATTCTACACAACATCAGATTAAGGGATTTTTTGATCATCTTCTCTAACCCTTAGACCTTTAAATGATTTAGAATATTTTAGTTTATTTTTTATATCTAAAGTTTTAATATGAAGTGGGCTAAACTTTAAAACTAGTTAGCTCAAAATTTCGAGCCGTGGATCCAAATATTTCAGGGGCTTTTTAGGATGGCCATGGGTCAAAAAGCATACTCTAGAGTCTAGACTCAAGCTAGTACAAGTGAGGGTGACACGCTGTTAAGAACCAAGAACCTACTAACCATTCATTTCAAAAAAAAAAAAAGAACCTACTGACCTAGTATATAGTCCAACACTCCCATCCTAGGTCAGTAGCCATGGTACACATCGCTTGAATCTCGCAGTAAAGCTAACCAAACTCCCTTGACGCTTTTTCTCTTGGAATTCTGCGTCCACGTTCGGATTGGAGACCCAGGTGGTGGTGGAGCACAGACCAAATTGACCGTGCTATCATCGATCACCCCCCTACCACGCATGGCAATGGCACGATGCATTTCTCGAATAACGTGTTACAAACTAATCTATCCTTTCAATTTATAATTTGTTTTGATTTTTATAAATACAAGTTTTTTGATATGTTTAGATGCATAATGAAAATTGTAAATCTTCAAAAGCCAAAACGGCCTGTAAACTTACAACTTACAACGGATAAATTATATGTCAAACAACTTAAAGCCATGGACTGGACGTGCTGCTGGTTTTGCTACTCTCCTGATCGTCAGTTGTACTGCACGCATGCAATTCATCGCTGCCTCGGCCGGGCAGACTACACACGGAGATATATGGACGGGCGACGGAAGAAGCAGCTCCAAAGCTTCGGGAGCATTGTCGTCAAAAAAAAAAAAAAAAAAAAAAAAAAAAAAAAAAAAAAAAAAAT
>CM041643.1:40445431-40460189 GCA_023333625.1 Bothriochloa decipiens
AAAAAAAAAAAAAAAAAAAAAAAAAAAAAAAAAAAAAAAAAAAACTTCGGCTAGTGCACCACCCACCGTCATGCCAAGACGACTCGTTGTGCTTGTGCCAAGCCGACGTCGATGCTCTGCCCTTCCCCTTGGTGCCCGTTGTTGATCGATCAGACGGTTCGCTGCCGCCGCTGCTGTTCTGATCTGCTGCTGCCGCGGTGCTAGGATCGCAATTCGCAACAGCAGCAGCCCCGCAACGGTACTCTGGACTCGTACACTGTAGCTTTGGAGACTCGTCGGCACATGGACTGCGAGGTCGGAGCTACTAGAGCAGACGACCAGACCAGCAACAGCGATAATCCAGTCCAAGGACGACCGGGAGGAGCTAGTAGTAGAGAACTGAAAGATCCATCCAAGTGATGATCCAAGCTCCTCGTCCAAGTGCGTTGAATTGAATTGAAACACAACGCGTGAAAAAGCTTCATACAGTTTCGATCCTTGTGCTCATCCAACGTATACCTGCGTTGTTTCTGAAAACGGTACATGGACACAAGCTCTAATGGCCGGCCAGATGGTTTGATCCCCGGAGGCCAGCGTCAAGTTGCGGTGTTCGATTCCGAAAGAGGATGCATATGCGTGGCGTGGTCCACGTGCATCCCAGGTCGTACTGTATGAGGAGTGGTATGTGGTGGCACCTCCCATGATCCCATCAGAACTGAAGAAGCTACGAAGAGCAAGTACGTTGCACAAAGCATGTCATGTGCCGTGCCAGGCAGCACGGGTCTTTTCCCCATCCGTTCCTGCTCCGATAGAGAATAAAAGCCATTCAATGCTTTGCCCCATCGACAGACAACACACACAACAGCTTGTGTACACTGTACACCATGTCACCCATGGCTGGCATGTACGACTTGTACGGTGAGGAACACGAGTGACCCAAATGCAGCACCCCCTACCAATTTGTGCATGGTGCATTTCGCTTTATCCTGAATTAGATGAGATTTGCCCATTTCACTTCACGCATGGCCATCTGACACGTTTCTATTTTCGCAGGGGTTTACTCTGTACAACGTCACCGGCAACAGGGACACAGATCCCAGATCCCAGTCAAGCCGTGACGGGCCGATCCCTTACAGTTTCAAGTCCGTTTCATTTCAGTGGTATGATGGCCGTTCCGTTCCGTTCACTTGGAGAGCAGCCCGAAGTAGGGGTTCTCCATGGCCGACGCGATCTGGACCCCGGCGGCGTTGAGGAGCGCCATGTCGACCTTGTCCCTCGGCATCACCAGGTATCCGATGGCGCTCAGCCTCTGGAACCCGCACAGCTCCAGGAACTCCACGCCACCTTGCAGGTTGCCCACCCTGTCCTGGTGTTGCAGAGAGCATGGTGTGTGAATTGAAGACATGGGGTGTCAGGGTGAGATGAGATCGCAGTATTCTGAAATACGTATATTATACAGGTGCGCCTGGTTGCCTAAGTTTTACCTTGAAAACAGGGTTCCTGAGCCGGATCCTCCTGAACTTCTCCTCTTCTGGGTTCCTCAGTATGTTGCCAACAATCTTGAGCAATATTTGGTATGCTCTTGTGACTGCAGCAGGGTCATCCTACAGGTAAGGTGGCAGAAAAAAACACATTCATCAATGATTTGTGGCGTCCCAGTAACACAGAGATCTGAACCCTTCTCCAGTCGTATTTTTGTATTTGTTTAGTTACGAGCAATTGGGAAACACAACGACGCTAATCCTACACTAGATCAAAATACAGGCTAAGAAAGGCAAATGCTGAGCATGCCTGGAACATTGATCTAGACCAAGATGCACAAGGGCACAGAGTATATACACAGAGCATCATATTCAGCATCCTGGTGCTTCTGTGCCAGATGACCTACTAAGACCAAGATGGATCAGAATTAGTATCTGCAAGGGATCATTTTACCTTGTGATTCTTCTTCAGAGTTCGCAGGCAGTCTCTCAGTTGTTCTGATGTGACGGCACGTTCAACAGGTTTTACCTGCAGTTCTAATGTATGTGACGAATGTGCTTGGAGGTTTCAGACATGATATGTAGAAGTATGGTACAAAGACATTTCGACCTTTGTGGGCGTTATGACTGCAGCTGAAGCACTAGGATTTTCCTGCGGCAAACCAAGCCGTCTCCTTCTTTCTGCCTGCATAGAAGGATGTGACTTAGGCATTGGGAACCATGTCACAGGAAAACTTTGAAGGAAATAGCCAAATGAGGTGCAAATTGCTAAAGTGTAAAAAAAAAGATGTCACTTTCATGACAGCAAGTGCCATTGAACACAGTTCATGGTTTAAAGGTAAGCTTGATCATAACCAATGGGAGCTACATGGTTTAATAAAATACATGCAGTGCACAAGAAGTATAAAGAAAGGCTGCGACTCTGATGAACATAGAGTCACGATTTTTCAATGTGGAAATCCAAGATATAAAAATGTCAAAAATAAAGGATTTATTGGATGAATGATGAGCATGCTGAATAAAAATTATAGTAAGGACTACAGAATTGTTTGTATAAATTAAGCTGAATTTTCAGCATACCGCAACAGACCTTATCATCTGCTATACGCTGTCGTATTCTCTCTCTTGCTCTTTTCTCCTCCTCTTGATCTGCTATCCGACTTTCCATCATCCTACAGTAAACAAAAATATCACTTCTTCAAGAAGCAATCTGGAGTTGGAAATAGTGCATGTGAGACATGATATGAAACATACCGCTTTCTTTGATTTTCCTCGAGAGTTCGCTTTGCTTCCATAATATCTTTAGCAGCTCGAATCCTCTCCCTCTATAGAAACATTAAGGAACATTCAGTGGACAAGAAAATGGCCACAGGATATATATACTTAAGACAGTGCAAGAAAGCACATTTTGTACTTCATGCTGTAGTGCATATTATACATATTATACATTTTTACTTCTTAGAATTATGAAAAAAAATCACAATACCTGGTCCTCTTGTAATTGATTTCGTATTCGCCCTCTTGCTCTTCTTTCCTCGTCTCGTTTTTGCTTGTGTAGCGCTAATATCCTGAGAAGTACAAGTGTGTTGCCAGGGTGAATGTGTGATAAACAAAATGAGAGCAGCTTACTACTAATAATGTAAAACAAGGTACATACCTCTTTCTATCTTGTTCCTCCTGTTCATCTGGATTTGGTTCTCGTTCCAACTGGGATGTCTCCTAAGAGAGAAGTTTGGGTGTGACACAAATTGTTACAAAGAATGGAACACTAATTCCAGACCATATGAGGCGGAAAGAAAGATGCTAGCAAGTGGTAGCAACACACTAAATCATAAATATATTGGTAAGTAAACTCATTGAACGTTAAAAGCATGATTGCACTCCAACCATTCTGCATAGCTTAAGCTTTTGGGTAAGTTTGTCTGTGCATGTAACTCAATACAGTATGAAATTTTACTTTAAAAAAAATGGTATGGAATTTTAAAGGAAATATTTGAGATATCAAAAAAGAAGAAATTAAGTACATTCTGTCTTCCAGTTTCAGTCTGTTCTGCAGGTTTCTGCTCCTGTACTGTATCCCTGCAAGACAAGCGTGTCATACATTTTACATCGCAACAACATACATAGTAAGAAAAAGAAATGTGGGTCAATGCATGCATTGAGTCACTCGAGTATATCTGACTACTGAGGAACACAAGCATTTAACTGAATGACTTGTTCCTATAGAAGGTGTATATATCATACTATACAAGCACATTTTACAAGAACTAACATGATCACTAATCATTTGATAATTCCATTTCTTCATAATGAAGTTTTGACTTTGAGGTGGCAAAGACTCAGAGCTTTAAATGCATATGGCATCACATACTGACTCTGTCATCCATACAAAATATGCTGTAGATTGCTGATTCCTCAATGGAGGTAGATATTTAACATTCTTACTTTGGATTTGATAGTTTCTCCACTGAAATGGTACTATGACATTTCCATAGCAAATCATCTACGAAATCACTCAAGGACCAGAAACAAACCTCGTTTCTTGAACGGCGTTTCTTACTTCATTTGATGTGTCACCACATTCAATGCTTATTTCTCTTGGAACCTAGACCATACAAGGGAGCAATCAAAACAAATTGTTTCAAATGTAGTGACATTGTGAAAGTAACGTTCACATGACTATACAACCTGATTGAAAAATACAAATATAGTGTCAAGTATTATATGCCAGTTGCTTCACAGACTCCTAAAAAACATTTGAAAAGGTTCCAAGCTACAATCTCAGACCAAATAATTTGTGTGGTTATACAGACTAGCTTGCGGTCAAATACTTATTTTACAGTTCCCTCTTTTGAGAATAATTTCAGAGCAAGGAATAATGCTCGTGAGAAAGGACTTCTGCTAATGAAGAATATTCATTGTTAAGAAATAACCTACCAGTGGTAGCTGGTCAATGTCTGGGTCACTTTCATGTTCCAGAAGCCAGTTTACAGCAGATTCAAGATTGGAATTACCTGATAAAGACATATTATTACCTCTCCAATTCATTGAACTACATACAAAAGAAATAATATACTGAATATTTATAACACATAAGTTTCTAGAGCTCTGTATAATTTCCATTTTTATGAAATGGCATATCTATCAACTGCCAATGCCATTAGTGAATAGCGAAAACAAGCAAACCATGGAAGGATAGCTGGATGGCACAAACACACAAACATAACTTTTGCAAACATAGAAGGGACCAAATGTCATAGTTTCTATTTGGTGTATTATCAATCTATCTTTGGTACAGAAAAACATTGATGCAAACCTGTACATAGTAAGTTTGTTTGAAAATTCATACCTGAAAAATGGAGTGCCCTAACTGAACGAGCAGTTGGGAATCCCATGGCTTCAAGTTCACCAAGCATTTTCTTGTCAACTTGTGGGACAGCCATCTCTAGATAAAAAAATAATAATAATAATAAGCGCAGCCCAATTGCTAGAAAGGGAAAACAAGAGGGAATGGATAATGGGGGAATAGATAGCCATCTGAAACTATTGGCTCAGTTCAAGCAGATGTTGCATACAACTAGTAATTAACTAGATAAAATAGTTGCATAAGCAGAAACAATTTATCAATTTACCAATGAGTAAATGTCCCCCATGATCTTACATAATTTAAGCTCTGTTTTAGGAGCTGAATGTACAACTATTGTGTTCTATGTCTAAAAAGCTATAATGTTCTACAATTTACATTAGAACTAACCTTTGTGTTCTGTGAGGCATCTACGTATGTTAATGTTAATAGTATGTTGGCCTTAGTCATTATACATGCAAGAATAGGACACTAGAAAAAGCAAACCTGAAATTACAGTTTATAAAACAGCAGCACAAGAACCAGAAAGTGCAAGCAATGGAAAAGCACAAGATTGAACAAGTTTGAAGAAGTATTCACAAGATCTCCAGGTTGCATGGAATTACTGATGACAGAAGAAGTTGATGAAATTATGAATAGGAAATTTACCTTTTCAGATCTCTTGCCTCACTTTGTAATCCTTGAGCCAAGATGATGTATGATCCTCTTTCTCTATAAGTAGAGAAATGAGCAATGCATTATTGCAAATGGAAAGGGGAGTACAAAAATTAGATGTAGAGGATTAGGTCTTTGCTTCTTCTGTACTTCATTCTTGTCTTTCCTTCCCAGATGGGTCTTGTGGTGATCTCAGGAGACTCGGGTGACTTCTTTCTTCCTGCAGTAACTTATACCTTCCTTCATGCTTAGGGTTTCCCTCTTGAATCAACAGCCTACTCACAGATAGATTGATTCCTTTGTTTGGGTTACATCTTACAAGATCATATAAACTAAGTCACTAAGAAAAACAATCAGAGTAAGAAAGAGTAACACTGAAGTTTTGGTGTACCTCAACCATTAGATGATGATATTCAGTATACAGCTGAATTGTCTAGTCAGCATTTCCTTAGTTCATGAGTCATACAAGATACAAACAGAGGAAAATACTATTGGTATTTCTGTCAAGTAGAATTTTTTTGGAAACGGAAGATTTGATTGCATCTCTCTGTCAAGTTGAATGCCTCCTGAGTCCTGAATTTTTTAGTCCTGACTCCTGAGTCCATATACATACAAAAGCTCACCACAAATCATTATGTTGGAAAGAATACAAGAACTGAGAATGAAACTTCCAAACACATGGTAAGAGCCCTAAATGAGAACATATGGAGATAAATGGCAGGGCGTTTGGGCATATTGAGCACCCGAAGCAGCATCAGCGTGTACCATGGCACAGCCATATTGTCCAGAAGTTGCAATCAGTAACCAAACAGTTAAGGAATTAGCACAGTCACTTCAGCTATCCGCAAGTCTGATGAACCACCAATCAATAACATCAGAAGTGTGATCTCATTGTGTTGCCCAGTGTCTGCCGAGCCTCATAGATCACCAAGCAATGTCAAGTGCCTATAAGCCTAAAAGGAGGCACCCAACAGAAGTTCAAATCATGCTTGAGAGTGAACAGAAGGGGGAACAGAAAATAAATGAACAGCTGAAGAACAACTCGGCATCTCTGCATGGCATTTGTCTCACAGAGCTTCTGTAATTTGTTTGAGAAGATTAGTGAGACTGTTTGAGAAGAACTTCTGTGATCTGGAACCAGCCATCCAAAATGCAGACACTATCAGGAACACGAGCATCGGACAATGCAGACACAAGACGGAAAATAAAGCATCAGTTCACAGCTCCAGCAACAGCAGGATCTAACTAAGCATAAAACACAGTGGTGTTGGAGCCTGGCAATTAAAAAAATGATCATTCAAGACAAAAACATAATCTCCAGATCTCACCAATAATGACCATGCAAGACAAAAACATGAAACTAGCACTTTATTGTTGATGAATAGTTCAACAATCCAGCCAAAGGAAACACAGATTGGAACGCATCAAAACAGATCTGAATTCAGTATCTCATTGGTCCATCTTTCAACATGTTCTATATCATCACTGATCCAGTCATAACGGGTATCTCCTCAAATAAGATAGTTTTTTGCTACATATAAGGATACCCAGGTTTAAGCGTAACCGCACTGTAATAAACATTCAATCGATTGCAATCAAACCGGCAGCAGCAGCAGAAGACAAGCAAATCACTGTGATAAACTCGCCATCATTTGGCATCCGGTTCAAAGGGACAAAAATGCTCCTTACAAGTCTTACAACGTTAAGAACATAAAACTATACATGTATTACCAGGCTGCAATCATTCGAGCATATGCAACAGAGCACCTCAATATATACACTACAGTGACATTACATCAAAGATCTGCAAGAAATGATGAAAATCACCAGCAGCGCTTGCTCAGGCGCCACGAGTTGGGTTCATTGTATCTATCATACAGAGGCTCGATCCTTTCTTGGCGCTTTCGCTTACTGATCTTCGTTGGGTCCACTGACCTGTAGAACCTCGGTGCCAACTCCACTAGCCATCTTGGGTCCACCGCTGTGACCTCCCTCATATACTCTTTTGTTGTCATAACAATTTCATCGTAGATCACCCACTGTGGCTGCTGGTGAAAGAGGGCACTGCTCGGGTGGATGTAAACCTGCTGATGATCAGCAAGGGTCCGGTACCCTCCACTGGGGTCCTTCCTTGCAGCATGGAAGAAAAATCCAGCAGCTAGGGCTTTCCCTATCTTGGTGGAATTGTTCCTGGCCGAGATGACGTTGAGCTTGAATTTGTCCATAATCTCAAGAAGCTGTTTCCGCACGTCCTGTGCCCTCCTTAGTGAGTTTACTTGAATGAAATTCTCAACACACCATGGTCCTGAAAAGCCCTTTGCCTTCCATGCCTCATACACAGTTAGTAGGGTGAGATGATCACCTTCTGGCTGGAAAAAGTTCGATCTTTTCCGATCTGCTTGTGATTGCTTCTCCTTTGGTCGATAGAATATGTTCCCAGTTTGAATCATTGCAATAATTGTCAGTATTTCATCACTGCATCCAAGGTCTACACTAGCAAGGAGCATCTTAGAAAGAGGTGGTTCTTGTGGAAATTCAGCCATTTTTTTCCCTAGCCTGGTAAGAAGACCTTCTTCATCCAAGGCTCCAATACTGTACAGTTGTTCCATAGCCGATATGAGTGCTTGAGATGCTGGAGGGTCCATGAAGTCAAATGACAAAAGGTCATTTATTCCCATGGCCTTCATATTAAGAACCGTCCACCCCAAGTTGGCCCTCTGGATTTCTGGAGTCGTTGTTGGTGGCATTTCATTGTGATAGGCACTCTCAGTGTATAGACGGTAACATTTACCTGGACCCGTACGTCCAGCACGCCCTGCTCTTTGCTTAGCTGATGCCTGAGAGATCGGGGTGATAACCAGTGAATCCAGCCCCAGTTTTGGGTTGTAGACATTTAGCTTTGCGAAGCCTGGGTCAACAACATAGTAAATCCCATCTATGGTAATAGATGCTTCCGCTATGTTGGTGGCCACGACCACCTTCCTCTTACCAGGAGGAGCCGGTTCAAATATCTTTGACTGAACTTCAGTAGGAAGAGCACTGTACACAGGACAAATTATCAGCTCTGGTATGTCCCCACCAAATGCATTCATCCTCGCATGGAGACGCTCGCAAGCATGATCAATCTCTTCCTGGCCAGTTAAGAACAACAGGATATCTCCTTCAGGTTCAGTCAGATGGATCTGCAATACCGTGATCAGTGCAGCATCCATGTAGTCACTCTCTGGCTGTTTTGCATGAAGTATCTCAACTGGAAACGTTCTTCCAGGAATCGTGAAAATATTGCAATCAAAAAAGTAACCAGAGAACTTCTCCGCATGAAGAGTGGCTGAAGTGACTATTAACTTGAGATCCCTTCTCCGCTTAATTAGTTGCTTTAGCAAGCTGAAGAGAATGTCCGTGTAGATGGTTCTCTCATGTGCCTCATCAAGCATGACCACTGAATAAGAAGACAGGTCTCCATCCACCAAAATCTCTCGTAGGAGCATGCCATCTGTCATGTACTTGATGACAGTTTCAGGTCCTGTGTGGTCATCAAAGCGTATAGAATAACCAACTTCCTCACCCACTCGACAGCCAACCTCCTCTGCCACTCGCTTTGCAATAGACTCTGCAGCAACCCTGCGAGGTTGAGTACACGCAATCTTGCCCTTCGTAGTATACCCTGCCTCGGCAAGGTATTGTGTAATCTGGGTTGTTTTCCCTGACCCAGTCTCACCGATAACCACCAAAACTTGGTTGTCATTAACAGCATTGATCAGCTCCTTTTTCAGCCTGAATATTGGAAGGCTCTGTCTCTGCTCCTGAATCGAAAGCCTCGACTTCTGCCCATATGTTCCAGCCTTCCCATATGTCATCTTCCATTCTGGCACACTCTGCGCTGATACCCCAGTGCCTATCAGCTCCTGCATCAGATACCTCCCACCACTTGACATGGGATCCTCCCATGACCGGTTAAGGTCCTTGGGGATTGCATCAACCATTCCTCTCTGCTCCTGGGTGCGAATATCACGCCTCTCCTTAACAAGCGCAGACTGCAGTGCTGCCGCGCGGCTCATCGACCCCTCGGGATTCTTGAAAATCCTCACTGGAGACATGTCAGCTGAGGATCGCCCCTTTCCCCGCAGGAACGCCGGCTCATCCTCATTGAGCTCAATCTCAAGCTCCTCCACTTCTTCCTCCTGGTAAACCATCCCCTCCTCATCCTCATCCAGCACCGGGTAGTCCTTGGCATCCAACACCCCCGACGCAATCAGCTGCTTCACCTCCCACCTCTCCGGCGAGGTCATCCGCCTAGTTGGCCTGCGCGGCGGAGGGCAAGGCTTGCCCTCGTCCTCATCGGGAACGAAAATCCCAGAAACCCCCTTCCTCCCCCTCCCGGCGGCTCCGCCGCGATCAGCCGGCGGATTCGCCCTCGGCGCGTCCTCCTCCTCCCCAGGGCGCCGACGCCGAGTCGGCAGGAGATCCCTCCCGGTATCCTGATCGACGTCTCGCATCGACAGCCCCAGCCTGGTGCCGTCCACTGAGACGACCTTGACGAACACCTCCTGGCCGCGCGTGACGGTGGCGCCAGCGCGGCGGCCGCCGGGCATCTGGGAGACGTGCACGAGGCCCTCGCGGCCGCCGCCGTCGAGGCGGACGAAGCACCCGGCGTCGGCCACCCGGGTGACCCTCCCCCGGCGCACCTGGTTCACCTCCGGCTCCTGACCCTCTGCCGCCTTCCCCGCCGCCTTGTCCACGCGATTCCGGGCACCAGCAGCACCGCTGGAGGCGGGGAAAGCGGGGGCCGCCGGGGCGGCGTCGGGGATGGCGGTGATGACGGCGTGGAGGGAGCGGACGAGGTAGTCCGGCAGCTCGGCGCCGTGGTCCCTGAGCGCGGCGGCGAAGGCGGGCGCGGAGGCGGAGGCGCGGCCGATGTCGACGACGAACTCGGCAAGGACGCGGTCCGCGACGCCCAGGTGGGACTCCAGCTCCGAGCAGACCTTGGAGACGAGCGACAGCTGCGTCAGCCGACGCATCCCCTCGCTCACCGCGCCTGCGCCGGTCGCCGCCGCCATAGCCGCTTCCGCGCGCGCGGCACGGGGTCGGGGTTGAGGTTGGGCGCGCGGCAGGGTTGTGTTAGCGCTGCACGGGAACGGGGATGATGGGACGGAACGGAACGGGGAAAGGAAGGCGGTGCGGTGCGGGCCTGCGGGTGTCAAAGGAGGCGGCCCACGGATATATACGGTGCGGATCGGGCCGTGGCTGCGCGTCGGCGGCGGCGTCCGTGTCCGACTCAGAGCCGCAGCGAAACGAAACAACCTCTCGCACAGCCGGTGAATTTCCTCGACTCTCAACATCGTGCCAACATTCCTGATTGGAGAATACAAATTTTCACTCAGGTCTTTTATAACTTCGCCTTCAATCATTAAGTCAACATTTATAGGATTAGCAGGTCTAATAATTTCACAGCTGATGCTTTAGCTAGAGAAGCTCTCCATCTGTACATGCTCCTCATACTCCTCAATAGGCTGTACAACTCATACGTCTGTATAATGATTAAAATCATCAGTGCCCTATCATGGACGCACCGACCTCTGTAACCCTGAACAATGTAAGGGTACTCACAGCGACATGCCGCTAATATATTGCTGCTCCTTGTAAAAAAAAAAAACCTCTCGCACTGTCGCACGTGCCCGATGCACAGAAGCACGTGAGAAGAGAGAGAGAGGCAGTCGCACAGGACCGGTCGACCCGCTGCCTTCCTCGCTGTTGCTGATATTGGCTGTTATCGAGCGGACGAGAGCAGCTAGTGAGACACGACTGCGTGGCGTACGACTAACAGGCAGCGAAGAAAACCACCGCCATCGTCAGCCTCGAAGCCTCGAAGAGCAGCCGCAAGAGAAGGGGCAAAGCATAAACACACATATAAGGGGAAACAATCCCCAAGGCATCATCATGAATTAACACCCAATGATCAACAAATATCCCTGAAAACACAGAAAAGGTACATCATCAACAACCAATTAGTTGCCTTCAAGCGCTACCAACATCACGGAGTTCTCAATTTATACACAGCCTCAGCCTTGATGGATGGATAGGAATCTTGCTCGTCAGTGGAGTTAACTCTGCAAGTCTCTAATGATGCACTTGCACATATCCAAGATCAACAAATTGTCTAGCTACCACACACAAGCTCAAAGATGGATCAACTGGTACTGGTAGGCAATGACTTCGAAGACTTCCTCTTTCTGTGAGCCAATGCTGATAGTATCTTTTTCCTGGGACCCTGTAAAACACGAAGCAAATGAAATCCACAATAAACCAAAGTAGATTTAAATCAAATGACTGCTGGGCAATGATGCAATCAGAGATGGAACCAGAACATAATGGATATTGCTGCCATTTTTCAGTTGTACATTCAGTAGTAGAAAATGAAGAGAGAAAAATGGGATGCATATAAAAAGACAAATCAATATTTTCATTAACATGGCAATAGCTCGATGTCCTATGCATGTGGGGCTAGCTGAAACACTAACATATCTTTAGTACCTACTTCCTCCATTCTAAATTATAGCTCACCTTTTTTTGTGAACAAAATTATAGTACACTTTGTTTTGTTCTAAGTCAAACTTCTCTAACTTTGACCAAGGTTTAGAAAAATGCACCAATATCAACAACATCAAATTAGTTCCATTCAATTCTTCATGAAATATGTTCTCATAGTGCATTAATTTTGAACTTGAAGATAATGACATATTTTTCAAAGAAACTTAGTCAAAGTTGGAGAAGACTGACTTAGCCCAAAGCCAAAGTCAAGTATAATTTCAACCAGAGGGAATATGTTTTTACTCTTTGGAGCATCTGTTATGATAACCACAGAGAAAACACACAGCACCAACTAATCAGGCCATTCTAATCCAGTTTACAATCAAAGCTACTTCTCTTTATACAAACTGGGACTAAAGTTATGGATAAATGGTGGTCTGAATGGATGAGTATTCAACAAGTAGAAAGAAGAAAACAAAGGCTATACCATGGGTGCGACTCATTCAGAATAGTTCAAAAACAAAAAGAAGTCATCAGCATAGTTCATAACTCATAAGCTAGTAACTCAATTGCTACAGTTTCACTTCTAGGACGGCTCTCTCAAATCTATAGCAGGGTGGTAATAAAATTATCGAATTCTACCACCTTAAATATATACATATTGCTTCAACCAGAGAGAACTCTTGTCTAAGCAGAAGATCAGTATGATAACCTAGTGGGGAAAGAAAAAGGCAAAGTCCTTGCAGTACCATTGGAATTCCTAAAGACTTCATATCTTCTTCATTCATGTAAACCAGTGCTTTCATATCAACCTGAAAGATGAATATCCATTAACAATATTTAGGGTCACCAGTTACACCCACAATATGAAATTGCCACATATATCAAACATACCTCTTCAGCCTGGAAATTTATCAAATACTTCCCTAGATCAAGAGACTTCAGTAAACTGTCAAGAGTGGCATCAACCTGCATATATCAAAGAAAAAAATTATTACAGCATTGAAATGAATGTTTATGAAGGCCAAATTTCATACAGGAATTTAGGCATGGCAGTGCCAGTAAGGGACTAGGCAAATTAAACTTTGGAATTCAAAAATGCTAAAGAGCTAGAAGATTAATCATACACTAGATCAAAATTCAGAACCAAAGGTTGTACAAGCATCAAAGGGGCTCCAACATCAAATAGTCATGTAGCCCAGTATATTCACAGGGCAGTGCCACAGCAAATAAAAAATAAGAAGAGATGATGGTATGATGTTTCCCATTCCGGAAGAACAAATAGTGGAATTGCAATAACTGATCAGAATACAACCCTGTAAGAAAATACGACAAAGATCCTCAACCATCTCACCTTGTCCTGGGATTGCTTTGGTACTGCAGATGGTGCTGGTTTGGGTGCGGGTGCACTGACTTTCTTAATGACAACAGGGGCAGCAGTTGGAGGGGGTTCTGTCTTTTGAACAGGTTTGTCGTTCTTAATAACCTTTTGTATAGGTTTTGGGACCTGAACAGTACTGCTAAGTTGAGGGCGCTGGGTCGGGACACCAGATAACTTTTCACGAAGATCTGAAACTGGTGGTTTCTTCACAACCTCAATCCTTTGCTTCACTTGAGATTTTTGGTTTGAATGCAGATTTCTGGAACTAGGTTCAGCTAAAACAGACACAGTAGAAGCAACAAGCTATGGTAAATTATCAGAAGGAAAGCAGGAATCAAGGCATGTTCAGAATTATTCGAACAATGGCCCTTACATGAAGTTTGAGTTCCTCTAGAATCCTTATAAAGCTCTCGTCTCCACGTCCCATCAGCCTGGCGAAACCTGCAAAATCCCAGCAGAGATGATATAAACAATGTCGATAAGATTATTCTCCTTATAAATAGCATGGGATATCTGAACTGACTGACCAAATCAGTAATTTACTAATTTGTAATTCTCAGAAAGTGAAAATACAACAGTCATTCAAAGCATTGCATGGTTAATGTTGCAATAAGTAGAAACCGTTTGGATACCATGGGCCAACAACTAGCAGCTAAAACATAGCTCCAGTCCATCCAAACAGGAGTAGTCATCCTGTTTGGAAGGAGTCCTCCTGTTTGGATGGACTAGGGCTATTTTTTTAATTTCTAGCCAAGCTCTTGGCTAGTTGTTAGTCAATTAGCCAAAAACAACTGCATAATAAGGCTAATATTCACTGCTAGGATGTATGCACCTATTAGCTGGGAATCCAAACATGCACGAGCTAATAGTTAGTTGCCTAATTTTTAGCTAGCTATTTTCTAGCTCTGACTAATAATTAGCCTTAGGGCCTGTTTGGATCCATTAACTGCTAATAGTTAGCCAGGTCACAATTAACATTAGCTACTACTATTAGCTAGTTTGGCCCAACTAGTGAAATAGTTGTTAGTTGGGTATTCAGCTACAAATTAGCTAAACTATTATCTAGAGCTGTTTGGATCCCAGGAGCGCTAACTGTTATCTCCTTGGATCCAAACAGGGTCTTAGCCAATCCAAACAGAATATAAATGCAAGCCAATAGGTAGGTGTGAGCAACAACAGCAGTAGCAAACTTGGTTTCACCTCAAGCAAACCCAGTGTGTATTTTCCATTTGTATAAGTGGAAAGTGGGTAAACCCATACACTAGAAAAAAATGGAGCAAAAATGTGTATCCACACACTGTGCTGGTCTGCCCTAAACGAATTAAGAGAGAGAGAGAGAGAGAGAGAGAGAGAGAGAGAGAGAGAGAGAGA
>CM041643.1:40478857-40527417 GCA_023333625.1 Bothriochloa decipiens
CAGCTGGCCAAAAAACGCCCACTGTGTGGGCGTTTTTTTACTGCTCCGGGCCCGCCCGCAAAACAGGCCGGCCCTTTTGCAGGCGGCCCCCTGGCGGCCGGCCGTTTGCCACGTCACAAAAAACGCCCAGACAGTGGGCGTTTTTTAAAAAATGCCCACTGTGGGCGACTAGTTCTATCATTTTTTGAAACCGCAGACTATTTTTGTAAATTTTTTTAAAAAAAATTAAAAAAAAAATTCCTGTCGGTCCGTGTCGCACAAGCCGTCAAGAGACGACGAAGACAGAAACTGTGTCTGGGCCCTGAGTCCACCCAAGGCCCAACTAGCAGCTGCCCGGGGCAGGCAGGGAGACCGTAACAGAGTCGGAGTAAGGAGGAATTCCGGGTAAGAATCCAAGTTTAATATCCTTTAATACAATATATGGTCCAGGTCCAGCCCTCCTAACCTGGACGTGGATCATCAAAGTTTTTTTTTTTGGGTGTCATGTGTGATTTCCCGGGACATATACCCGACAGAGTCACCATCTCCCTGGCCCAGTGGCCCATCAGTCCATTCTCACCACATTCCATCACTGACCAGTGACCACCACACAGAGGTTACCTCGGGAGAGGGGGGAAGAAGGGGGAGGACGCACTTAACATCTCAGAGATGTACTACTTAACATCTCAGAGTATTTGTAAGGAGGAAGCAGCATGGCACTTAACATCTCAGAGATGGAAGCACTCAACCCTGCAACAATGTACTACGCCAGAATGGTGAATTCACACGACCCTGGAGCATTGCTGATTGCCTAACTGCCTATGTAAGCATATAAGCTAGTTAAAATCCTGGAAATCTTCTGTCTCATCTCTTCATCAATGATTGTGTTCTTTTGTTTTGATTAATGGTCATGTTGAATGTTTTCTTACTTGTATGAATTGAATTGTTTATTGTAATTATTCCATTTTTTATTATTTGTGGCAGTAACCATATAGTTGTGGAGTCACTGCACCACAACTTTAATCTGCCCATCATATTGGTCGCAAAAGCTAAGCAATAAACTATCTATTAGTTGGTAAAAAGTTATTCCCAATTGTCGGTCGGTAATGTTTTTTTCTATTGATTATATGATGGTAAAAATATTTACATGTGCTAGAGGCTCAGTCGACTAATACTAACATTTAGGTCCAGCTATCGGCAAAAGTGTACCATGCCTTGTACCCTAGACACCTTGAAGCCAACAGCCTGTTGCCCATGCGTTCGTGGCCGCTTCCTCCCTAGTATACTGCTCTCCCTAAACCCTAGCCTGCCCTTAGTCCCTCACTCTCTGCTGCTACCTGCAGCCTGCTCCAGTCCAAATCTCGCTCACAAGCCCATGGATCTTAGCTTGCGCACAGAGGCAGCGTGTTGCAGCATGTGGAGGAGCAGGCACCTCACCTAGATCTGCAGTCTCACCCCCAAGCATTACTGTTACTTGATTCTTCCCCAGTCCAAGTTCCCAACTTTGGAAGTAGGCTCTGTCACCCTCCAATGTCCTCTGTGTGCAATGTCGGCTGTGCCATGTACTCATCGAGGATGGTATCCTCACTTTCCTTCGCCGTCCCCACCTGCTGAAGGCCCATGTCGTCAACTTCTTCAAGGTCCTGTCCATTTCCCCTTCAATTTTGTGATGTTTGGTGGCCAATTGCAGAGTTTGCTTGTTTGCTGACAGTTTTTCCCTTTGTGGTTTGCTTCACGCACTAGTTGGCCTGGTGGGCACCAAGTGGATGGAGTGCTTTCAGCGGGAGCCTGTGAGGAGCTTGCTCAGGATGCCATCCAGATGTGTCCAGGTATGATGGATGTTGCCTGTTCAGGTTCATGTTCTTCCAGTTTGATGGATCTAACTTTCTACTGGTTTGCAGGAGCATTGGCCTGCTACATTGCAAGAGTTTGAGCTTAGTGCTACGCCCAGGAGCAGAAGGTTCTGCAATCGGTAGGTTTTCTGAATTTGTTGGATTAACTAAACTAGGTACAGTTTATGGGTCATAGCATGACAGAAGAATACTAGGAATTTGTTAGCAATAAGATACTGGGTAGGTTTGAAGTAGGTGGAGCCGGATAAGCTGCAGCAAACACAGCAGAGAATCCTAGAGAATCTGAGAGGAAGATGAACAGTAGCTGGGACGGAAATCACCGAGGACAGAAGGGTACCGTGTTCTGGTTTCTCTCCAAGTTCGATGTCTTTCTCAGCCAACATACAAGGGCACATACAGCTTCAGTACATGGGCCAAGCCCAACAGGAAATCGGCTTGCAGGCCCAAACGCTCAACCCACTAACTACATGTTACCAGCCCATGTCCCAAGGTCATGACACAATGTTATGAGCTAGTACAAGTATTATATCCAAGTTTCCTTCACATGCTCCAGTCGCAGCCATGTCGCTTTGTTTAGGTGCAGACTAATTCAGTATATGATATTTCTTCATAAAGTTTTTTTTGTGTCTTGTCTCGACTGGGTTTCATCTCTAGCCTATCCCAACTTGCTATGTTCATGTTGATGTTATTTATGGAAGTTTAACTTAGTTATTGAACTGGTCTTCTGTATTACTACTATTCATGCCTCTACTACTGAGTTCCTGAATAGATGATAAAACTAAGGCTTGATGACTTAGGTTTCATTATATTTTTCTTGTCTCTGCTTCCACACATTAACATTGTTATAAATATCTTTGATGAGTATCTCTGACTCTGTTTCACAAGTGGCTTGAATTACATTTTTTATTTTCTTCTATTATCTTTCAATCTTTGAAGGCCAGCAATGTCTGCTCTGCTCATACCCATATTTTTTCTTAAAATGGCAACACTGCATATCAAATTAGTCTTGCTCTTTACAAGAGGCAAGGGGAGGAGCAAATATATGAATGCCTGGCTAAAATTATCGAGACGAGGTTTCAGATAGCCTCTGAAGACGTTGCTGATGTCAAGAGCACCTTCATCTCTGTTGCTACTTGCTAGCCTGCTGTTTGCTACAAGATGGGGTACACAGCTTTATTCTGATTTGCTACACTCAGATTTGAAATAAAAAATCAATTTGTATAGTATTGAAAATAATTGCATCAAGCATAAGTTGTATTTATGACAACTACCATATTTATATACAGTATTTTTTTCCTTATTAGTATGTTATGTAAGTATGATCTAATAATACTTTTTGATCCATTGCCTTCTACATTAATGGATAAAATGTCAGATATATGTTTTTCTCCTTTTACCACTGAATTGGTATCCTACCTAAGTATGTGTGTTGGCCTGTTGGCAAATGGTGGTCTCCCCTGTTTGTCGGTGCATGGCACATCTATGTTGGTGAAATTTGCAGCTAAATTGGCCTCCTAGCATGACAGTTTTTCCTATTTTAAGTGCAACAGGCAAGAGTGCTAGATTGACTTCAAACAAGTATTAAGTTGTTTGTGGAAGTTTTGTTCACATTATATACTTTGATGTTACATAAATCTCGTCCACAGTTTGTGTGGTAGAAGAGCAAGCAAGGAATATAGAACTCTACTGTTGATAGACCTGTGAATTGGATGTCAAATATACAAATTTCTTGTCGCATCACCACTTCCTCACCCCTGTAAGGGCGATCCCTAACGGCCGTCTGTTCATTTGGTGTTGTCTGCAAGTTTGGCGGCCATGTTTCTCCTTTGCCATGCTCCCATGCGCGTGCACCCGGTGCTTTGTGGTGTCTTGGGCTATCAGACCTTGGTGCCGCTCGGTATTCCCCTACAGAAAATGTGAATGTTGTTGCCAGGTAGAACAATTTAGGTGTACAGTCCAAAGATGCAAATGTTGGTACTTGATGTTTCAATATTTCATCTACCGTTCCAATGATAGAATTGGGATGAATGTAATCACTAATTTCACATAGGCCTTGATGTAGAGTTATATTCAAAATTGGATACACACTTTGAAAGTCAAGTCCCGCAGTCCACAGCAGTGCTATGGTAGTGACCCGAATGGTGTAGACCTTAAAATAAGGTAATCATCAATAGATGTAGACGACTTTGCAAGTTCAAGAGTATAATTTGGGTACTTCCGTTGAGGATAGCCATTATACAGTTGTATGATGTAAATCCTGTAGTACTAACTTGGCATGACTTGTTTTCTAAATTCTAGAATAACTATATGATATCCTGCGTGTTGATGCGGTCTTTTTTATACCATCCTCACTTATCTTCATGTAGAGAAAAATTCCCCCCATTGGTTATTAGCTTAAGTTCATGGTTTTAACAAAAAAACTTAATGGAAGACAATGATCCACCTTTAATGACTCTGAAGAGCCTGAAAAACGCTTATCAAACAAACTATGTAAGATCTATGTGAAGAGATAAGCATCCTACTGCCCATATAGAAGCTACTCCCTCCGTTCCAATTATCCTCTGCCACCGTCTCTTCTCCCGCACAAATATCCTCCTCGGGAGTGCATTTTCTCCTTCGCACACGACGAGGAGAGACAGCGGCGGCACCTGAGAACGAGCACTGGAGCAGTGCGAGGCGATATTATCCTCTGCCACCGTCTCTTCTCCCGCACAAATATCCTCCTCGGGAGTGCATTTTCTCCTTCGCACACGACGAGGAGAGACAGCGGCGGCACCTGAGAACGAGCACTGGAGCAGTGCGAGGCGATCTGTCGATCGATCGGTGGCCGCACATAGGGAGCAACTTTCCGCCGGAGACGTTGATCGATCGGTGGCCGCATATAGATGAACGATCTGTTGATCGGTGATGTTGACCTCCAGCCGAACGATGGGCCGCTACACAGCAGCTTGGCCTAACGATGCCCGATGACATGGAACGACGGCAACACCGGGACGAAGGTTGAAGAAGGGCAAAAACATAATTTTATTTTACTCTCAGGATTTCTGATGCAAGTTTGCCAGAGAGAAAAGTTTACGGATATGGTAGGGACCTCGGTGCAAAAGTGTTTCTCTTATATTTTCCTTCACTCAAAGCTTTTGTTTTTTTATTTTGGTATAAGTCAAAAATATCAAACTCTTGGAGAGATACTCTTTTTTTTTACTTGACATTTTTTTAAGAGTTGGCAAATCACAAGATTTGTCAAGTAAAATTTAGCTAACTTTTGAAGATACTCATAATTTTAGATTCTTGAACTACTCTATAATGTCTGATCGATGTCAATCCATTCTTCCGATCGCTGTATCTCTGAGTAGTCACACAAATCTCACCCGAATCTTTATAGCATCAGTGCTAACGGGCCTAACTTCAGTGTCGTGCATGAATCACATTTTTCTTGTATACAAGGCCCTGTTTGGTTCTCAAAGACTAGGGACTGACTAGATTTTAGTCTCATTTAGTTTTTAAATTACTAAATACTAGCAAATATGATTTTAGTCTCATTTAGTTTTTAAATTACTAAATACTAGCAAATATGCCCATGTGCAATGGGCGAAAAAAAGTATTAAATATTGCAAATATGACAATGTGAATAGTACATATCTATGTATGTTTTATATTTTTATTATTTTTATTTTGTGATGACAGTGATATCCATGACATAAGTTTATTCTAATAATAAATAACAATATCGTATTAAACCTGTATCAAAATAAAATACACCTTGGTATAATTTTCAAACTCTCAAAATAAAATACACCTTGGTATAAGTAAATGTGATAGCGTTGAAGTCTACAAACTCATCATATATTAAGCACCTCACAAACATTCTTCTACCACTGTGGTCCTGTATGTGCAAGAAACTTCCGAAGAATTGAGTATGCCAATCTCTATTATGTGCAACTAGCTGGTAAGGGATTCTTCCAAGTGCAATCAAGAGTAGTAGACAACATTGTTGATATTTGCAACAAAGCATGTGAATATAGAAGATGGGATTTGACAGGAAAGTTAACTCACGTGAACTCGCTGCAAATATCTAGCCCCGATTGCCACATTGTTGAGAAAGCAAAACCCATTTGCTGTTGATTGTTTTGCATGGTGTCCCGGTGGACGCACAAGAGCGAAACTTGAGTGATAGTTACCCATTGCAACCTGATTGCATGCCTAAGAAAAAAAGGAAGAAATACATCAGATTTTTTTTAAATAAACATTACAGTATTTTTCAAATTCATAGTGACTACCTCAACAACAGCACCAGCTGCTAAAAAGAGCGCAAGCTGAGTCCCTTCACTGCAAACAAAGTCCTCTCTCTCTTCAGGCTCATCTGAAAGGTAGTGATGATATGGCTCTAATTTTGCACCTCTTAGTGGCAATTTTTTTAATAAATTGAATGTATCTTTCAGTGTGAACTTGTAAGACATAATTTTCATCTACACAACTGGCTTTTGAAGATACCTCACACCTATAAAAGAAAATACAGGCTGGAGTTTACAAAATTGGGAGAATATGCATTAGATTGGGAGAATATGTATTAACCTGTTCAGAAGGCCCTTTTTCTTAAGGTTTGCAAGAATACTAGGTATTCTCTTAGCGCTTTCAGGATCATCAGAGAACTGTCTGTGATGGTTCATTCTGTTGTCATAAATAACAAAAACTTTACTGCGGTCAGAAGAAATACCACCATATGAAGATGATTGCTGACATTTGGTAGGGTGGATAGACTGGTTCTGCTCCGCATCAACTTCAACTAGAAAGAAAGATATGCAACTAATAAGTAAATGATGGATAAGGAGTGAAAGAGAAAACTAGTTTAATTCTGCAAAACATACTGTACCCAAAACTCTTCAGATTAATAAAATTCATAACTCCTAAACCATCATGCCTATGGTCATGAAATTTTAACACAAGAAAGAAAAGAAAGTTTTCTACAAATTTGTTATCCATACCAAAAGCTAAATCACATGTTAACATGACCAAATATACCAATATTTCAGATCTGCACATGGGATGGACAGAAAAGTAACATGAACTTTAGAAATGCATAACCAGAGTTCTATTCACCCATTAATGGTGGTTCTTAACTCTTAAAACTTATTAAGTTAGCTACCAAGTTTTTATCATCATCTAAAGGTGATTTCAGAGATAAAATGGTCAAAAAATACAAAGAATGCATCTCTGTCCAGATTTGGACAGAATCAGCCATTCTACTTCGAAAAGCGAAAACTAGAGTTCTAGAACACCAAAAGTAGTGATCCAAGACAATTTAGAAAGCTTATGAAAAGCCTTACAAAGCATCTATTATCATCAAGACATTATTCCAAAGGCATACAGGTCAAACTAGCCAAACATTCAGATCTGTTCAGAGCACAAGCATATCATGACAACAGATTTTCTAAAATTCATAACTAGACAACTCACCATCATTTAGGCTATCAGATTTTGAGATAACATGGGCTAAAGGAGGTACAGAATACTTACGCGTGTCCACCGTCTCTTCACCTTTGAGCATGTAACCTCTGATTTCTTTTGACAGAGCTGGAGTAAGTTTTAGCTTCACTTTCATCCCTGAAATTGCTAGTGAATCAGAGCTGACATGGCTACTGAAATCCTCATTCTCTTTCCCCACGACATTTGACTGATCTGCTTTTGCACCAGATTTGGCATGAACAGTTTGCTCATTCGGCACATTTGCCTTTCTTGCATCCCATCTAGGCTTTCTGGAGGAGTACTTGTCCTTGTCAAGCACTTGACAGTTAACATCAACTTCCTTCGCATCCCATCTAGGCTGTGTTGATGAGTCCTTGTCCTTGTCAAGTACTTCGCAACAGACATCCATTTGCTTCACATCGCGTCTGGCATCCATCATCTCCCTGAACTGCTCATCAGTAGTAACCTTCCATTCTGTATCACTTTCCCTGTCCAGACCCCAAACAAGTAGCTGTTGATCCCTACCCCACATGATCTTTGCAGCCATTTCATGCACAAACTTAGACAGAGAGCACTCAGTGCTAAGATCAAACCACACAGCATGCTCCTGCTCAACGATTTCCACGCTTGGCTCATTATCAATACTGGCCGTGTATTTATCAACGTGAACATTGATTCTAAAAGCATTCCCAGGGTCAATCCTGGACAGAATCATAAACACATAAAGAAACATGTAGGAGTTAGGAGACATCCAACTCCAAAACACTACTGGATCCCAAAATCTACAGCACATGCAAGCTCGAAGTTACCAAGGAGGGCAGTCGGTCCCCTTCATCTTCATGCATACGAATCCACAACCACAGCTACCGCAACGTCACTACATCGGATGTACCACGAATCAAACCGAAACCCTAGGGGTTGAGCACATTGGGGAAACAAACTAGGCCGCGAAATAGGTAGGGTTCAGGGGAGTGGAAGCCGTACCTAAATACCTGATATGCTCTCGTCCTGCGTCGAAGGCAGGGGAGGCGGAGGGGAAATCGGCGCCGCCGCCGCCGTAGCCCCCGCTGCCTCCCTGCCCGCCTCCGCCGTCGCGAGGAGGATGGGGGAGAGGAGGATTGCTGCGGGATTGCGAATGAGTTGGCTTGGACCAGGCCCGTACCGGCCTCTGGCGGCAAAACAAGAGGCGAGGCTTTGCGGCAGCAGACGTTAGTCCCGCACGCTTCCCCGTGTGCGCCCGCGCGCGTGTTTGCGTTGTTGTGTGTACTATACTATGGTGTGTGCATTCTGTGCTATCGTGCTGCTGGAGGAACGAGAAAGTGAGTTCAGTTCAAATATGACCACATTTTTTTGTGTGAGCAATGTTGAGATTTGTCGCACGCTTGAAGAGTCACACGCTTTTCTGCGACCTCGAGTTGTGGATGCTGACGGTCGCAAATGGCAAAATGTAACTGTAGAAGAGCATTTGCCCACGCTGACGGTAGAGTGGAGCACTGAAAACAGACATTGAGTCGGTGACTAGCCGAAGCACTACAGAACTAACAAATTCAGGTTCAGGCAGCCCAGATCCGTTGCCGCCGCCGGGTCTCAAACCCTCCACTGTAGGCCCACCTAGATTCCAGCCCGGCCCACCAGATCCAGACTTTCTTCATTTTTCGATTCGTCCTCTAGTCGTTCAGTAGCCTTCGATTGTGTCCCCTGCAAAGTGGTCGGCAGCATATACCACGCTGAATATGGAGGCAATCTCCCCGCAGCATTAGTTGATTTAACTAGTGGTACTACAGGAAACAGTAGTTTAGGCCGGTTGATCTCACTGTCACTGGGCAGCGACGACAAACATCCCGTGCAGTTTCACTTTCTGCCTGATAAAGCGCGTCACCGACTAAACTTACCGGAAGTAAAATCTTTCCACCACATTGGTGCGAATCATCAGAGCAACATGCTTTTGTTTTCGGGAAGGGAAAAAAAAAAAAGAACCGGTGGAAAATTAGCACGGTTTCGAATAGCTTTGTCTTTATTGATACGGTGCCAAGAGAAGCCGAAACCGGTTAAAAATAACTGGTTCTCTTTAGCACGCTCTTTAAATCCGATCCACCCCTGTGGGCTTGGCATTCATCAGGCACCGACGGACACGGGCCGATCCAATCCACATCCACCGGTTCACCTTGTAATGACTGTGCATCCTCTGTCAGCCAGCCATTGCCTTTGAATGAGCAGGTCTCATTTTCGGCCTGAAACCAACGTGAGCGCATGCAGTTTTTACAGCTCCCCCGACTTCAAGTACTGTATCTGTATCTGTATGCTATACAGTACGCAGCTCGCAGCCGTACGGCTTTGAGGGGGAGTACTCCGTACTAGAGTAGCAGTTGCAGCGGCACGCAGCGCCGGCCGTCCTCTGTTTAGGCGCCATTTCCTCCGCCGCGTGGACCCACACGTCATTGCCATTGCGTGCGATCCGGGGGCCGTGCCCAGCTGCCCTGCTCGATCTACCGCGCACGTACCGCCCGGCATCGCGCATCACCTAGGATCGCGCACGTACATTGCCCATTATTTCATTATAGAACATTCTTCGCACTCGCACGTAATTTTTAGACATCTTAACAATTCCTATCTTTTAAGTTGTCTCGTGCTAACTCCATGACACATCTGTTTTATATTGGTTATTATTTTGTATTCTCTATTCATTCCCTAAATCATAATGCAATACGCGTTCAGATGCTCTACAATCCCTTTTTACCATCTTGGCCATGATAAATTTACAAATTTACCGTATATGTGTTTGCATCCTTTTGCTTTTGCATTGCACCTGTAAGGTTTTTAATAAACATTTAGCTAAAGTCTTAAATTAAGTTGTATCAGTTCTTGTTGTATCATTTCTATCACATGGGCAATCTTTTTAGAAATCCGAATAGATTAAATAACTATTGTTTGCGATGATGATTACGGCCTATCAAATTAAAGACGAAATGTTGCTAGTTTTCATGCAAATTTTTCTACTTTTTTCGAGCGTGTGTTCGGAGGATTACCATGGAACCTTCATTTGTGGCCTCCGATGCAACTTGTAGTATTGGTTAAGCTTTTTTAATTCACAATTTGCGCATAGGAAAATTTAAAGGAACGTTGGGAGCCGTATAACTAGAACAACTCATTAAGTATACAATGATGCAAGAACATTCTTAATTAAATAGTAGCTTATGAGTAGAATGATCAACTAATTAACGTCCTTGGCCCACGTCATAGAAATTACTACACAGCAGTATACATAAGAGGATTTGTTGGACCAATCAACGTCCTTGGCCGTCTAAAAATTGCTGAACTATAACGCGCTTTTCCTACTACCTTCTTCAAAGGGTGACCGAGAAAAGCACAGGGGATCGATCCATCAACTGCTGTATGTACGTACTAGAATCAGCTCGCTCCGTTCCCACAGCTTTATACAAGCTGTCGCACAGCTCGGTACGCAGCAGTACTGAGCACAGCAGTAGATCGCCATGTTAGTAAAGAGGAGAAGGTCAAGGACCGAGAGAAAACAAATAGGGCCTTGAATTGAAATTGAATCCTTGGACGTCACCTATCAATGCCCCCCCATGTTATGCTTGCATGTTACACTAGGATGTTTAGTACCGACATTGATGACACAACACCAAGATCGAAGATTATTATAGTATTCCATGATTTCCTTTTAGTGGAAACAGGAGTGATCTAAGGGCCTAATTATAGATCAACCCTAGATCATGGAAGCACAGGACCATTACTTGTTTTGTTAACAAAATTGTATACTATAATAATACTATATTAAAGATAGAGAAACCAGTGAATTCAGAATTTATTCGACAAATTCGCTTGTTCGCTCGTTCGAATCATGCAGTCAGAAACGAGGCCGACACATGAAGGTAAAGGGCAAAAGCTCGGTAAAAATTGGAATGAGCCGTCGATTTTTCACAGCTTCAACAAAAGGAGCAGCAAAAATTGACCAGCGCCGACTTCTCCCGTAGTGGCGCCGCCAAATGGGCCCCGAGGCAGATGCTATCAGTACAGAGAAAGAAAGAAACGTTAGCTCTGCACTGTCTTTTTTTTTAGAAAAAAGTAAAATATAGAAAAATAAAAAATGAGTACTTGGACGGAGGTGATTGGCCGGCAGCTACCTGGCGAAAGCGGACAAGAGCTCACTCATTCCCGCGCACTCCCTCACGCGGTGAATCCTGACACACGGACAGTGAGGCAGTCAGCCAGCCAGCCTGCTGCTCCTGTGTGCTGACGCATGCGCCATTGCACCACTGGTCCACTGCACCAGCGAGCGTGAAGGCGAGCACGAGCACGACGGCATCCGGCCATCCCGGCTCCGGCATGGCGGCATCCCAAACACAATGCACGGTCATCCACTCGAGCTAAAAGCCGAAAAAGCACAGCCATTTACTGTTTCGGGAGCTAAACCACCGTCGCCGCAGCACGCAGGCAACCGAATCCACGCGCCGGCCACCTCGGTTTATATCTCTCACTACCCTCGCTGTCATCACGCTATCAGTCTCACACTCTCGCTCACTCCCCACTTCTCCTCGCCGAGGCACCGGGCACCACCTCACCCACTCCACCGCAACGCGCAGCAGCAGCAGCAGCAGCAGCAGAGGGGAGGAGGAGGGGATGCCGGCCGGCGCGGTGGACGCGGCCGCCAAGGGCGTGAGGCTGGAGCGGCACGCGGCGCTGCTGCGGCGCGCGTCGGGCGCCAAGCAGCTCGTGTCGGCCTCGTCGCACCTGCTCTTCCGCGCCACCGTGCTCGCCACGCTCGCGCTCGTCGTGCTCTTCGCCGTGCACTACCCGTCCCTGCTCTCCCACTCCTTCACCCTCTCCGCCGCGCCGGCCGCCGCCTCCTCCTCCTCGCCGCGGTCGCGACACTCGCACCGGAGCCTGCTGGGCTCCTCGGGTGCGTCGTCGTCGTACAAGTACGGCTCAGCGGCGTGGTTGCGGGAGGTGAGGCGCAGCGCGACGCCGCGGCGTGATGGGGCGCTGTCGGTGCTCGTCACGGGCGCCGCGGGCTTCGTGGGCGCGCACTGCTCGCTGGCGCTCCGGGCGCGCGGCGACGGCGTGGTCGGCCTCGACAACTTCAACGCCTACTACGACCCGTCCCTGAAGCGCGCGCGGCAGCGTCTCCTCGCCTCCCGCGGCGTGGTGGTCCTGGACGCCGACATCAACGACGCCGCGCTGCTGGAGCGGCTCCTGTCGACGCTGCGCTTCACGCACGTGCTGCACCTGGCGGCGCAGGCGGGGGTCCGGCACGCGATGCGGGCGCCGCAGGCGTACGTGGCGTCCAACGTGGCGGGGCTCGTCGCGCTCTTCGAGGCCGCGGCGAGGCACGCCGACCCGCAGCCGGCGGTCGTGTGGGCGTCGTCGTCGTCGGTGTACGGGCTCAACACCGAGGCGCCCTTCTCCGAGGAGCACCGCACGGACCGGCCCGCGTCGCTGTATGCGGCCACCAAGAAGGCCGGGGAGGCCATCGCGCACGCGTACAACCACATCTACGGGCTCTCCATCACGGGACTCCGGTTCTTCACCGTGTACGGGCCGTGGGGACGCCCCGACATGGCCTACTTCTCCTTCGCACGCAGCATCGTCGCCGGCGAGCCCATCACGCTGTTCCGCACCGCCGACGGCGCCGACGCGCGCCGCGACTTCACCTACATCGACGACGTCGTCAGGGGCTGCCTCGGCGCGCTCGACACAGCGGGGAAGAGCACGGGCTCCAAGTCCGGCAAGAAGCGCGGCCCCGCGCCGCTCCGCGTGTACAACCTCGGCAACACCTCGCCGGTGCCCGTCACCCGCATGGTCGCCATCCTCGAGAAGCTCCTCGGCAAGAAGGCGAACAAGCGCGTCGTCACGATGCCCAGCAACGGCGACGTGCCGTTCACGCACGCCAACGTCAGCCACGCCGCGCGCGACTTCGGCTACCATCCCACCACCTCGCTCGAGGACGGCCTCCGCCATTTCGTCGACTGGTTCGTGAGGTACTACAAGGTCGACGTCAGGGGCGGCGGCAATGTCGTCGCCGGCAAGACCGCCAAGAGGAAATCCGTGCCCATGTCCGCAGCGTCGTGAGGAGCCGCGCCGGCGCCGGCGCCGCGTGTTCCCCGGCCCGGCCCGGCTGTCCACCAGAACACCACCAAGTGTGCATTCAATTGTCCTTGGAGGCTAGCTAGCTAGCAGTGTCCTGTAACTTTGCAAGGTGCTTATTGTTTAAGCCTTGCTGCTATTGCTTCTTCATTCATGATGCTACCACAGCGGTGCCTAGTGGCATGGAAAAGGATCCATGGATAAACTAAGCTTAACTGCTTAAGAAAAGAAAGAAAAAGTAGAAAAAAGATGTTGGGTATCAGGGTGTGGTATAGATAGACAACAGAGCAAAGCAAAGGGAGCCATGTCGAACAAAAGATGAGGTCACTGGCTTCCTTGTGGTTCAGATCATTCTGCTCAAATTATTACTACTATTTTTGGTCAGATACTGCTATATTAGTATCTCATTCTTGTTTACTGTGAGTCTGTGACATAATACTACATGCCAAGAACTCAAAAGATGCTGTGCTTGATGTAAGTCCAAGAAGTTGCAGGCTGCCAGAATGGCATTGTTTAGGTTTCGGCGGTGGACTTGATGCATGTAGCTCCTGCATCTTCCACACACATGTATTATATAGACCTGTGCAAATTTGGGCGCTGCATTTGCCTCTTTGTTGCGGTTCTCTGCACCAGGGTATCTTACTGCATGTGGAGCGATGGCGCAACTGGTTCTGAATTTTGTTGCAATGCAGCGTGGCCGGTGACAGCGGACAGAATTTGTTTGCGCCTCTTGGCACAGTTCCTTTTAGAGTGGTGCACTCGAAGGGGGGAGAAAAAGGACGACGGTTTGTACCGTGGTGGCGTGGTACACAGTCCTTGGTTGGCTTGGTTCCTTGGCCTCCTTTTGCAGCTGTTTCCCAAGATATTTCATCGAATGTAATCATCTATCCCAGCAGCAAATTCAGCAAAAATTGGGCAATCCTTGCAATTGCAAGAATGGCAGTGTGTCGACCGAGTGTCACGAGAGGCTACTGCTACTGGTAATGCAGCATTTGCAGCGGCAGTTGGTGCAGCGTGTGTTCCTACACTGACTGAACTGTTTTATCTGCAGGAATCGGTGCGGTACATCACATTCTACATTCTACATTCTACAATCGTGTGCGCCTTGGATTCCGATGGAGCTCGATCAATGCATCATTCCCGTGTCCATTGTCACCATGTCCATGTGCCCCTCAGATCCAAGCATCATTCATTTCATTCCGTGACGATGATTCCTCTCTGCTCAGCTCCTGCCTTCACACCATGCACCCCACTCATCTTTCTGATCCAGAAAACCCCGTTACTTCCTCATGCCATCCTGCAATTCAATCGAGTGTGAACATGGCCTCTACTCTACTCTCTAGTAGGACCACTGAGCATTGCCTGCATACGTACATACGCATACAGTATTCAGCAATGAGACCTCTGAAGCTATGGATACTTTTTACTAGCACTGCCAGTCTGAATATGTGGCCATCTTTTTCAGCACAAAAAAGACATTACTCCGATGCTGGACCGGGCATCTTCAGGGATTGATGCTGGCAACTGGCACTGGACTCCACTTCAGGCCTACCCAACCCTTTATTAGTTGAAGCAAACAACTGAAGATGTTCGTTTGTCAAGATCGAAATGTCAATCGATTAATGCAGCATTACTGCAACGAGCTACGGTCCAACTTTCCAACTAATCAGTCCTTGTAGGTAAATGACTACAGTCTACTCGTACCACTCGAGCTACAATACAACCACACGAAGTCGCAAAAGTCCTAGAGTGCCCATTGGCATGGACCGGTACTGTACGACTAGTGCTGGCTGGGTTTTGTTGTCGCTACTGCTGCATGGGAACAGAAAACCTGGTCCCCGTCACCCCGTGCGTGGACACCGTGAGCTGGAAGGATTAAGCAGTGATTGACCTGCATCGGCATGAGGTTAAGGTTAACCAGGTGTTGACCACATCGAACAAACTCTGGTCCCGTTATGTTTTGTTGTGCCTCACCACTAAGTTGCAGCAAATTCTGAGGTGAGATGAGATGCCTGTCTTTTTTACTTTTCACCGACAGAAGAGCCATGGATGAAGCAACTCTATGTATCTTAACTTCCATCCTGAGGTTGGGAGTTTGGCAGCTTGTCTCTTGTCCTGCTAATTGCATCCTGGGTGGCTGCTAATTGCTCACCCCGTGTGTGCTTGTTTCTTCTAACCTTTATGTGATTAGTATTGTGAACAGTGAACTGTGGCCACTAGCCTGGAACCAACCCTGACCCATAAACCAAAGAATTGGTTAGTGAATTCAATTCTGATGGTACTGGGATACTGTTGCTATATAACTTCTGAAGGACATTGGAAGCTTTTTTTCCAAGGACAGGCGACTTCACCCTATGGTTCCTGCACATCCAGGACTCATATACTTCACTTCATAATAATAGCTGAGTAACTGAACATGGAGTACACACATTCGTCACTTTTTCTTTCCTCATTCCATGGCAATTGAAAAATAAGTCTATCAAGACGTGGCACCAACTCCAGAACACCAAGGCCAAACCAACAACTGGATTTGCTTCGGTGGTTACTAGCAAAATGGCTAGATTTTTAATTTGGAGCCGTTCTGCTTTTGGTATTGCAGTACACCTGTTCCTGCCACCATGCATCTTCTTTATCTGTCTCGTCCCTTGCCGCTTGGGGCTGAAGCCTTGCATGGATCACTGGAGGAACCAGCTGAAACTTTCGCTTTCCATCAGCAGCAGATCTTGGATCACTGATCAGACAGCCCGATCTTACAAGAACTTTTTCGTGACCCCAGCACCGAGGATATCTAAAGCTCCTAGTCCTAGATGCCACCATGTGTGATGTGGATGAGGTTTCGTCATTGCGCTGCTTTCACTAGTGCTCTTTTTTTTTTCTCTCTCTCTCTCTCCCGATTTGCCCAGTCTTTTGTCTTTGGGCTGTGCAGGTGCGCCTGCGCGGTAGCGTCTAGGGTGTTTGATTTGGGCTACTAAATTTTAGGAGTTTGTCCTTTTAAACAATTTCAGGGTTGCTAAAAGGTGTTAGAGAGAAATAAAGCCCTTTTAATTTCATTCAGTAGAGGTATTTAGTTAAAAGCTACTTTCTCTATCTCAAAATTATAAGTCACTCCATAAATCTTGAGGAGTTAAAACATTTTAACTTTGACCAAATTTATATGATAAGATAATAATATTTAGGATGTTAACTAAATATTATTGAATTCTTTATTAACTGTATTTTTATAATATACTTATTTGAAATACTTTGATTCTCTAAGATTATTAAAATAACTTATAATTTAAACGAAGAGAGTACTAAAATCTACCAAATAGGACTAAATTTAGAAGCTCCTAGGTGAACCATACATGGCTAATCTAGGCACCTGGCCGGACAACCTGGTGCCTGCGGCCACTGAAGCTCATCAGGGTAATCGAGGGCCTCTCTTTGTGCCCTTCTCGGCGTCCACGAACCACGATAGATTGGCCCTCCCTCGTGGCTCGTGAGATGGGAAGTCGACAACCAATTGTGCCGTAGAGGAAAGCATGGGACGATCACGGCGCGTAGGGCACTGAGGTCGGGGCTGCTTTGGACACTCTGCTGTGAGCAGGGAAGATGAAGATCGTGTCATCGTGGACATGATGAGTGTTCGCTCGTACGAGGAAGAGCTGACCGATGGCGTCAACGTGAGTATATGGGCCCCTCTGTTGCGGCTTCGTGAAAGCAAGCGGACGGCCCAACGAGTCATCTGGGACAACACTAACAGGCCTCTGTCTGTTAGGCCCATGTTTTAGTTGAGGCCCATCTGGTGAACGCATGCGGTCCAGGAGGAAAGGTCCGCCGCAGCCGGATCAAACAAGTCAACAAACGGAATCGCCCAACCAACAAACCCAGCCGAACGGGTGGGCGCGGTCGCAGCCCGACACATGTCACCGGGATGGGCCTCCGCTCCGCCCACGTCTCCGCCGCGTCCGCCACGCCGCCTTTCGGTCGGGGTCCGGGTCACCGTCACCGGTGCGGGAGCGGGACTCCGGGGAAAGCAAGCAATGGGAGAGTCCGAGCCGAGAGCAGAGACCACAGAACAGAGCGCATCAGCAAAGCCAGCCAGCCTCGACTCCTCACGAACTCGCCCACCTAGCGGCCGGCGGGCTGAGCCTGAGCACTGCGCCGCCGCTGGGATCATCGCGCCGTTGCCCGATCTGCTCCCGCGGAAACCTGTTGCTGTTGCTGTTGCTGTCGCTGTCTTTGGACGGACGGAGCGCCCCGGACTTTGGTGTCCCGCTCCTCACCGAATCGGAGCGGCTAGGCGTCAGTTTGGTCCTAGATCGGAACGGGAGGGGAAGCTGCCGCTGAAGGCCCTCGGCTAGCCCTACAGCTCTCCTGCTCTACGGGCTTTGGTGTACGCCTGCTGCAAGCGGCTGGGTCTGGGTCCGTGCACCGGGCTCCGCGTGGATGCGCTGCGTCTCCGGAGCCGGAGCATACGACGAGGCTGCTGCTTCCGGTTGCGGCGCGGGGCCCGGGCTATCGTTCTCGTTCCACCTGCTGTGGCTCTGGGTGGGGATCGGCGGCGGGGAGTGAGCGCATGGAAGAAGACTGCACTTACTGCTCCTGAGTCTTCATACAGCACCAGGGTTTCTGACCAGCAAGAGAGCTGGAGCCGATTGGGCAGTTGCATCGTTTTGATTGATTACCCGTTGCAGTGGCCCAGATCAGGAGTTGATTCCAGTGTTTGCCTGTTTGCTGCGGTGGTGGTGCGCTCTGCACCGGCTTCAGGCTTCGTCCAAGGCGCTACCGATCGGGACATGGTGGACGAGAGGGGTCCGGGGTGCCTGTCTGGAGATCTGGCTGAACTGCCGTGCAGGGGATTCTTCAGTCTCGTTGTACATCAACTAGGTGTGGCACGATGTCGAGGTGCTTCCCATTTCCGCCGCCAGGGTATGAATCAAGGCCCAAGAATGAGGAGCGCCACAAGGATTTGCTGAGGAAGGTTCATTCTCTGCTCCTGTTAGTTAACTTGCCGAAATAGACTGCAATTTTGTGATTCATGAAATATTTAATTTCTCTGGATTGTTGTGAAGCTGTTGCGTTTACCATATTGATGTCATCCTTAATCCTTTGTTCTTTGAATCACACAAGAGCGGTGCATGGTAGTATGTAGTTAAGCTACCCAGTTAGCATGATTATGGGCATGGTGATCGTATGGAACCACCCAAACGTACTTATTCTACCAAATGCTATTTGGCAAATCAAATATCTGAGAGGGAAATCGTGGTAAATATAGGGAAACACACAATGACATGATATGCTTTGAGTTCTATCACAATAAGAACAGTATTAATAGATTACTAGTTTTGGAAGTGTTACTTGTCAAAAAGTAACAGAGAATTACCAATGTGTTTTAAAGGCAAAAAGAGCAGCTGGGAAGGACCCTGCTTCGAGGGGGGGAGGGGCTCTATTTCTTTTTTGCCTCTCTGGAAATATAAATGCATAAAATCTGGAAATCAGTTTTTTTTAATGTAATAAAAGCTGGAAAATATGATAATTGTTTTCCGCTTAGCTGGTATACTACGTTTTTAGTATACGCTTTTTGACTTTTTTTCTATGTCTTAGGAAGACAACATTTTGACTTGATCTTTGTATTGTTTTTTATTAGAATAATCTTTGTATTGGTTAAGATGTTGAGAATAATTTTTGACAACACCTTATGGACTTTGTAACATTTTCTTGAGAGTCTACTCTTCATGACTGAAACTACAAAGAATTGCACAATTTACACATATAGATTTATTTCGAATTCATATTTCTTTCACATTTTGTATAGATAAATTGTGCATCATATCATATGCTATGATAAAAAACCATAAAATATTTGCATACCTCAGGCCTCAGCTATGTGGGATGATTAAGAAATATTGATTAATAGTCTGTACGTCCTCATCAACCACTTGTCAACATCCCTACATGATAATTTCTTGTTAGTACTTGGTCGCATACTGTATGAAAACCACCATTCTGCACTAAAGCTTGATCTGAACATCTGCACTATTTTTCACATAATTTTTGTTGCGTACTAAATCATTACCTGAGTGGCCCCTACCCCCTATCATTTCCTTTTACATTTCTGAATTCATAGGCTACTAATTGTTGCTGCATTCTACTATTTGCACCTTGCTACTGTGGTTGGGTTAACCTGGAAGTACAAGAGTGTGGCATACATGAAATAACTTTTTGATTTGATATGCCTGAACATATTTCGCTTTGGATCTTAAATCCGGATTCAAATTATTTCAGCATGCCTCAACCATGAAGCCTGAAGTTACATATAATATATGTCCTTGACAAGGACCTGTAACTGCAATATTGTAATTGTTAGAGTAGAAAGAGAGAATAGAATTGGGGGCAAAGGCCACGCAGGGCAATAGCCTGGGGCGCCATTTATATATAGCCAATATATAGCCAATAGGCTTAACCAATCAGCTAAATTACAGGAGGTGATTGACACCAAATCTAGCCTACTATACAGGGCTATCATAACAACCATATCCTACCATAACAACCATATCTATATACAAGGAAATATATTCCAACAGCCCCCCGCAGTATCAACCGGGAGATGAGCGGACGTTGAGACTGGAGCGGAAGGACTAGAAGACAGCAGTAGGAAGTCCTTTGGTGAAGATGTCTGCATATTGGAGTGTTGTCGGAACATGTAGAACATGAACTTCCCCGAGAGCAACACGATCACGCACGAAGTGCAAATCAATCTCCACGTGCTTGGTGCGTTGATGTTGGACAGGATTGGTTGAAAGATAGACAGCACTAATGTTGTCACAATAAACCACCGTGGCCTTGGACAGCGGCCGATGGAGTTCAGCAAGGAGCTGACGGAGCCAACACGCTTCAGCCACTGCATTAGCAACACCACGGTACTCAGCTTCAGCGCTCGAGCGAGAGACGGTTTGCTGCCTTTTGGAGGACCAAGACACCAGATTATCACCAATGAAAGCACAGAACCCGGAAGTAGAGCGCCGGGTGTCGGGACAGCCAGCCCAATCTGCATCTGAATAGAGAACCAGATCATGAGAAGGGCTGGGAGTGATCTGAAGACCATGTTTGATGGTGCCTTTGATGTACCGAAGAATGCGCTTCAAAAGGGAGAAATGTGCCTCTCTGGGATCATGCATATGCAAGCAGATCTGCTGGACAGCATGGGCAATATCAGGCCGGGTAAGGGTGAGGTACTGCAGACCACCAGTGAGACTGCGATAGAGAGAGGCATCAGCAACAGAAGGACCAGCCTCAGCAGGAAGTTTTGAGCTGACTTCAATAGGAGTAGCGCAGGGGTTGCAATGCTGCATATTGGCACGGGCAAGGAGCTCCAAAGCATACTTCTCTTGAGTCAACAGCAGGCCTGAGGAGTTTTGAGAGGCAGCAACACCAAGAAAGTAATGGAGTTCACCAAGATCAGACATGGCAAATTCCTTCTGCAGTGAGGCAATAATCATCTGAAGCATCGCTGAAGAAGAAGCTGTCAGAATAATGTCATCCACATACAGGAGTAAGTATGCAATATCACGACCAGATTTCCGGATGAAAAGAGAGGGGTCACATTTGGAGCTGCAGAACCCTTTGGAGAGAATGAAAGACTGAAACCGAGTGTACCAGCAGCGTGGGGCTTGCTTAAGACCATAGAGTGACCGATTCAGCTTGCAGACATAGTGAGGAAGTGCTGAATCAATGAAACCTGATGGCTGCTGAGAGTAAACTGTTTCCTCCAAGGTACCGTTTAAGAAAGCATTTTTGACATCCAATTGATGTATAGGCCAGTGACTGCTGGTTGCCAAAGAGAGAACAGTACGGATGGTTGCAGGCTTCACCACCGGACTGAAAGTTTCCTCAAAATCAACACCAGGTTGCTGGGAGAACCCACGGAGCACCCAACGAGCCTTGTAACGATCCAGTGACCCATCAGACTTAAGCTTCTGCCGGTAAACCCACTTTCCAGTGACTATATTAGCATTGGGCGGTGCTGGCACTAAGTCCCAAGTCTGGTTAGCTGTGAGGGCATTGAACTCTTCAACCATGGCATTCTTCCAGTTGGGATCAGCAAGAGCTTGCTTGTAAGTTCTTGGAATCGGTGACGAACCAGCAACTTGGAAGGTAGCAGGGGTGCGAAACCCACTCTTGGCTCGAGTGACCATGGAATGACTGTTGGAAATAGGTGGAATGGGAACCTTGGCAGCTTCGGAAGTCCGCTGAGCGGCAGGAATGGGCGCAGCTGAGGCGCGAGAACCCTGCTGGGAAGTAGATGGCGCTGATGGCGCTGGTGCAGCAGCCGGCTGTGTACTGGCAGGTTCCACAGGACGGGGACGGCGAGTGTACACAGCTGTAATGGGCGGCTTGGTGCTGTAGTCGACCGACGCTGGTGCAGTTGGAGAAACACCAGAAGGTGCTGGTGCAGACGAGCCACACGTGGCGTGCAGCGGAGACGGCGAGCTGGGCGCCGCTGGCCCAGCCAGCGAGGCCGGTGCCCCTGCAGCAGCGGACGATGAGGCTGGTGCAGGGGCGGTGACGCCAGGGCCACCGGGCAGAGAAGCAGAGCTTCCTGCCGGCAGGGAGCTGGGAACGCCAGGCAGAGGTGGAGTACCACCAGGAAGCACCGTGTCATCATCTGCAGAGTCATCCAAAAAAGAGTACGAAGAGGCAGGTGTGCTATGGCGAGCAGCATAAGGAAAAGTGAGCTCATCGAACACGACATGCCGGGAGATGATGATTTTGTTAGACTTTAGGTCAAGACAACGGTAGCCCTTGTGATCGGGGGGATAGCCGAGAAAAATGCATTCGGTGGAGCGTGGCGCAAGTTTGTGAGGTGTAGTGGCCGAGAGGTTTGGATAGCAGCGACATCCAAAAGCTCTAAGGTGAGAATAGGATGGTTTGGAGCCAAACAAGGCTTGGTGAGGGGTGAGGTTGTGGAGAACCTTTGTGGGATGGAGGTTGAAGAGATGAGTGGCTGTGTTTAGGGCATCGGCCCAGAAGGAGGGAGGAAGGCCGGCTTGAATCAATAAGGTGCGAAGGATGTTATTGATGGAGCGGATGACACGCTCAGCCTTGCCGTTTTGTGGGGAGGTGTGTGGGCAGGATAGCCTGAACCGAATACCTTGGGAAAGGAAAAATGAGCGAAGAGAGTGGTTATCAAATTCGCGACCATTATCACATTGGACAAAACTGATGCGACACTGAAAATGCGTGAGCACGTAAGCATGAAAGTCGCGAATGGTGGAAAAAGTGTCGGATTTCAGTTTCAAAGGAAAAGTCCATAAATAATGAGTAAAATCATCTAAGCACACCAAGTAATATTTATTACCAGACACACTGGAAACAGGAGATGTCCACAAATCACAATGAATAATCTCAAAAGGGCGCTGAGTGCGCGTTAAAGATGTAGCAAATGGTAAACGAAAATGTTTGCCCAGCTGACACTCATGACAGGGGGTGGCTGGTGTTTTATTTGGAGTAACAGAGATGGCATCGGTGGACTTCAATTGGGAGAGCACTTTGGCACTGGGGTGGCCGAGACGACGATGCCAAATGTCCTCCGCAAGAGCCAGCAGCGCAGCACGGGTGGAAGAGGGTGTCGTGAAGAAGGGGTACAAGTCGCCGGAGCTATTGCACCGATAGAGCAGCGCCTTAGTGTTCAGATCCTTCACAGACAAACCAAACGGGTCAAATTCCACAGACACAAGATTGTCAATGGTGAACTTGCGGACTGAAATAAGGTTGGTGACTAATTGAGGAGAAACGAGGACATTGGATAAAGAAAAAGAGCGGTTAGGAGATGGAAGAACAGCACTGCCGCAAGCAGTGATTGGAAGAGAGGAACCATTACCGACAAGAATATTTGTGGTAGGATGGGAAGGAGAAGTGGAGGAGAGTGTACCCTGGTTGTTGGAGAGATGAGAGGACGCGCCGGAGTCCATGAACCAATCAGGTTGCTGCAGAGTCATGGAATTCAGCGTGTTGATCAGCGCAGTAGGGTCCCAAGTGTTCGGTGCGGCAGGAGGGTAACCAGCAGTAGATGCACCAGCAGGGGGGAAACCAGCAGGCGCGCCGGCGAACATGGCCTGATGCGGAACGCCGGGACGGGGACCAAGCACGCCCTGGGTAGGCGGCATGGGCCACATCTGGAAGGAGCCGGAGTAGGGGTTGAGGAACGGACGATAGCCGCCGAAACCACCGGGCACGCCAGGCCGCGGCGCGCTGTTGCGGTTCTTGGACTTGTACTTGTTCTTGTAGTTGTTCCGTGGCGCAGGAGAGGCCTGCTGGGACGCCGAGGAGGACTGCTGGGGCTGCTGCGGTGCCGGCGGTGGAGGTGCAGCCACCAGAGCAGTTTGCTCCCCGGGCTGTGGAGTCTTGAGGTCGGCCTCCTCGAGTTCTAGCATGGAGCAGGCCGTGCTGAATGTCGGCAGGGGATCCCGAGATTTGATGAGGGTTCCCATGTGCCGAAGAGTCGGGTTGAGGCCGCGGATGAGGGTGAGGACCAAGGTCGGCTCGTTGACGGGGAAGCCGAGATCAGCAAGGCCATCGGCGTAGGACTTGAGACGCTCGCTGTAGTCGGAGAAGGAGAGGCTGCCTTGCGCGAGATTGCGGAAATCCGCTTCCAGCGCAAGAGCCCGCGAGGGCTTGTTGTTCTGGAACTGCTCCTCGATGGCCAGCCATATGGTGCGGGCGTTGGCACCAGGGATCATGACCTTGTTCAACAGCTGCGGAGAGATGGACGAGTAGAGGAGGGAACGGACAGAGAAGTCCGTTGTTGTCCACACCGGCGTGACAGGATCTGGTGCCGGCGTGCCATCAATGTGATGACCAGCACCAAACTTGCCGAGCAAGGTGCTGAAGAGCTCACGCCAGGCACGGTAGTTGGGAGGATGGAGGACCAGGGTGATGGGAAGATGGGTTTTGATGTTAATGGTGGCGAGGGAGGCAGCGGGATTGGCGGGGGCAGCAGCAGGGAGGGCTGCGGCCAGAGCAGCAGCAAGGGCGGCGGCAGGATCCGGCACAATAGCAGCGTTGGGATCCATGGCAGAGAGGAGGTGGGCGCGATGGAACAGTAGGGCGGCGGCTAGGGCACAGCAGGCGCAGGAATTAGGCTGATACCATGTTAGAGTAGAAAGAGAGAATAGAATTGGGGGCAAAGGCCACGCAGGGCAGTAGCCTGGGACGCCATTTATATATAGCCAATATATAGCCAATAGGCTTAACCAATCAGCTAAATTACAGGAGGTGATTGACACCAAATCTAGCCTACTATACAGGGCTATCATAACAACCATATCCTACCATAACAGCCATATCTATATACAAGGAAATATATTCCAACAGTAATGATGACATCTTAAAATGCAATGAGGTGCTAGATGAATTTTCTTAGCATGTACTGAAGGGCTAGGAAGAATGGTCAGTATTGAATGTGTGAACTATTAATTTTGTATAGTGAATTCACTGGTATCCCCATTGAAGTGTGGAGATGCCTAGGTGCCAGAGCGATAGTATGGTTAACTAAGCTTTTTAACCTCATTTTTCGGTCAAACATGAAGAATAGAGGAGAAGTGTATTAGTACCGATCTTCAAGAACAAGGGAGATGTTCAAAGTTGTACCAATTACCGTGGGATTAAGTTGATGAGCCATACGATGAAGCTCTGGGAGAGGGTTATCGAGCATCGCCTAAGAAGAGTGACAAGTGTGACCCAAAACCAATTTGGGTTTATGCCTGGTATGTCGACCATGGAGGCGATTTTCTTATTATGACAGTTGATGGAGAGATATAGGGAGCAGAAGAAGAACTTGCACATGATCTTTATTGACCTCGAGAAGGCATATGACAAAGTACCGAGAAATGTCATGTGGTGGGGCCTTGAAAAAGCACAAAATCCCAACTAAATACATCACCCTCATCAAGGATATGTACAGGGATGTGGTGACGTGTGTCTGAACATGTGATGGCGACACCAGTGACTTTTCAATTAAAATAGGGCTACATCAAGGATCAGCATTGAGCCTTTATTTATTTGCTTTGATGATGGATAAGGTCACAAGGGACATACAAGGTGATATCCCTTGGTGTATGCTCTTTGCTGATGATGTGATGCTAGTTGACGAGACAAGGGCAGGGGTTAATAGGAAGTTAGAACTATGGAGGCACACGTTAGAGTCGAAAGGGTTTAGACTTAGTAGGACAAAGACCGGGTACATGAGGTGCGACTTCAGCGCGACTAGGAATGAGGAGGGAGACGTTAGTCTCGATGGGCAAGTGGTGGTCAAGAAGGATACTTTTAGGTATTTAGGATTGATGCTACAAAAGGATGGCGACATCGATGAAGATGTTAGGCATAGAATCTCAGCCGGTTGGTTGAAATGGCATCAAGCTTCAGGCGTCCTCTGTGATAAAAGAGTGCCTCAGAAGTTAAAAGGTAAGTTTTATAGGACAACGATTCGTCCAACGATGCTATACGGTGCTGAATGTTGGCCTACAAAAAGGTAACATATCCAGCAATTGAGTGTAGCAGAGATGCGTATGTTGCGATGGTGTTGTGGGCACACAAGGAGGGATAGAGTCCGGAACGACGATATTCGGGATAGGGTTGGGGTGGCACCAATTGAGGAGAAATTGATTCAACACCGGTTGAGATGGTTTGGCCATGTCCAACGGAGGCCACCTGAGGCGCCAGTGCGTAATGGGGTTGTAAAGCGGGTCGATAATGTAAAGAACGGTAGAGGTCGACCTAAACTGACTTGGAACGAGTCGGTTAAGAGAGACCTTAAGGAGTGGAATATCCCTAAGGATTTAGCTATGGATAGGAGTGCTTGGAGACTAGCAATTAACATACCTGAACCGTAATCCCTTTTTTTTGTACCCTCTATGTGTCCTTTGTTTCCTGGTCTCTTTTGGGTTTCATCTCTAACCTACCCCAACTTGCTTGGGACAAAAGGCTATGTTGTTGTTGTTGTTGTTGTTGTTGTTGTTGTAGTGAATTCACTGGTATTGACTTATTTGACTATGTGCCGCTTATTTCAGGAAAAGCACAAGGATAAGAAGCACAGAAAGGCAAAGGACAGGGGAAAAGAAGAAACAAAAGAAAAGGGTAGAGATCATAGGAAAGATAAACACAAAAGGAAACACAAAACAGCGAAGTGTAGAGAGAGGAAAAAGAACAAGGACATATATAAAGACAGAAATCAAACTTTGGGACATGGAAAACCTAAAGAAAATGGACAGCATGAATCAGTCAAAGATATTATACCAGCTGATGAGTTGGATACCCGATCTTTTTGTCAAGGAGATCATACAGACCACAAATATAACTATACTGAGTTGCTTCCTTGGAGCCCTGATAGCATTGGTTGTACACGTTCTAAAGAGAAGGAAAGGAGTTTACTTGGTAGAATGGTTAAGAAATCTGCAGATAGTTACGGGATGGTGCAAAAGAGTGATAGTATTGCTCATGCCAATATAGAAGGAATGGGCAAGGGTATTGATTCTAAAAATAAAATAAAGAATGGGAAGAGCCTTCAAGATAGATCAGCTGAAATGCACTCCAGAAGAATGTACAATTGTAAAGGAGTTGGTGTATGCCATGATAATTCAGGTACACAAAGAAGTTCTGAAGGTGTACATACTGCAACTGGCAAAGTCACACCTAACCCAAATACTTTTCAGAGAACAGAAGAAACAGGACAAGGTCCTAATATTTCTGTCCATTCTGCAAACGTGAAAAATGATAGAAGTAGCACAAAAGGCATGGGGGAGGAAAAACAATGTGCTAACAATTTCTGTTGCAAGATGGATCGACAATTTGCACGAGATAAAGATGGAAAAGTTCAAGGGAAGGCAGAAGGTAATTATCGTAAAGGTCTTGAAGGCAAAGATAGAGATAGGGTTGTAAAGAAAAGAAAGACTGAATGCAAAAATAAAGAGAAAGAAGTGGAGAAAAATGGCAGTTTCATGCAGAAACATGAAGATCTTGGTCCACTAGGTGCAAGCAAGGGCAAGGTCAATAATGAGCAAAAGTTCGCTTCTGATATCAGGAAAATGGAAGACTTTTACCCTAATAGCTCTCCACATGGTAAGTTCCGTTTCTCTCCTTTCTTTCTGTTTATATAGAGTAGCCAATGACCTTTTCTCCCTCCTTTTCTGTGAGCATTTAGTTCATAATAATAGCACAAGCATGCTAAATACATTTAAGTAGCATTTAAATTTTACTTATTTTGAGTATTTTGACAGAAAACAGCATGAAAACAAGTAAGCTGTGAATGATATCTCTTTCCAACCTTTTTTTACAACACTTTCCAATCTTACTTGTGTGGATGACAAAATATCACAGCATCCTCAGTGGATCACACATCATTCTTCTACAGAACTAATTGGGTTGAATACTTGTGATATAGGTCAGCATGAGTGCCAACATAGCTATAACAATGCCATCACTGGCTCTCGTTATTCAGAGGAGCAAATGCCTCAAGTTACTTCATCTGGTTATGAGAGTAACAAAGGTTATCTGAAGCAACCTCACCCTGATACCAAGTATCTGAGCCAGGTGCACTGCATATCTTCAACACAGGATTTCTCAGAGTACATTGATCAGGACTGGTTGTTTTCCGTGGATCATGTTAGGCAGAAAACAGTGACACCTGAAGGTGTAGAATCACGCCAAGTTTGGTCTGATGCTCAGCAAATCGGTACTGCCAATGTAATTGCTATGCCTTACGTTGTTCCTTTGTGATGGCACTCATAATGGTATACATGGTGAGTTGTCTACTGCAACTTGAGTTATGATCCGAAGGTCTAGGAGATCGCCTGACTAGTTTACAACCTACTGTGCTGCGTATCAGGTTGTTCTACTCAAGCAATCTCTTTCTTCTTGAGATTTCTACGCACAATAGTTTGTTGAACTGAGAGCAAGTCTGGTTGGCGGTTTGCTTGTCTCTGCTGTATCTAATCGTTCTAAAATCCAATGCTCAAAAATCAAAATGCTGTACCATTCTTGTCTCTCGATGAAAAGGGGAAAAACTGAGAGGTCGTGCACAATTGAATTCTGCTGCAATCACAGACAGCCTTTGTCTAGATATTTTGATGTGTAATATGCGCATTGCTCTCGTACATAATGTGTTAAGGTGAAACGGCGTGAAACAAGGAAAATCGCATATAGTTGCTACTTTACGTTGTACCCAATTTAGTTTTTTATATTGTTCCAAACAAAAGTTTAGATCGATACGGCATACGTGGTGATATTGACTATACATTACTGATGGATCGGATTATTACATATGTTGACTTATTACATATGTTGTGCTCATTGCTTGGTACCAACATGCAGATAGGTAGCACAATCTTAAAAGTATGCTGGAAGCCTGCATTGTTGACCTATAATAATAGTAATTACATGAACTGCATAAATCTAAAGGAAGTATGAAACAATTAGTGTCCTAGTCTGAATCAGCATCATAAAGCATTTTGCCGTCATCGTCCTCATCATCATTCTCATCGTCAACGGAAACAACATTATACTTTTTGTGCTCCACGTGCTTAACCCCGCTTCGCCTGTTCGTTTAGCTACTTTAGAGAATAGAAAATCGTCGGCGGGAGGGGGCAAGCTGGGCTCGACCCCCTTACTGCCGCCGAACACGTGGAGCCCCCCCTTAGACCCTCTTGATTTGTTAGCCATGGTTGAAAGTGTATGAGGAGCTGCTAAAGGTAGAAGACAATTGATATTTCCTTCGTCGCTGGTTCATTGCTAACCTTTTGCGTGTAACACCTCATCACGGTATGGGAATGGTAATTATCGTCGAAGCCATCATGGTCACCCTTTGTTTCCTCAAACATGGGACTGCATGATCGGCAGGTTTGGAAAGCAACCGTTTGTCTTCGTCATATTCGTCCACATCAAAGCAAGCACCCTCAGCAGCATTGCTCATGTTAGAGTACTAGCTTCCTTATATTTTGCTCGTCTGTCTTCCTTTTCTCAAACCTTGCCTCCGCTGAGTTAGCAGCGTGTTCACAAGTAGGTGGTTGTCCTGCATGGAAGCAAAAAGAAAATATTCATCACATCCATAACTACTTGTAAAATTTTCACAAAGGGAAATTTGTTTTTATTTTAGAAAAATGCAGTTATAGCTTTGTGGTTTGTGAAATTAGTATATGTTCATGTGAAAATGGTTTCTAGTTTCAATAGAAAAAATATTCAATCTTAATCTCCACTATAATTGAAAACTTCTTGGGCCGTTAGACCGGACAAACATACAACCCACCTAACATCCATCCCTAACGGCCCACTAAATCATCAACGTAGCCCACTAACGCTGAGTCAATCACGTCATCAGGTCAATCCAATCAATCATCACACCAATCACGGCAAAGTAAGTAAATTTGAATCATCTTCGCGACCATCGTGGCGGCGTGCGGCGTGACGGGTCGCCGGCCCCTGGCTGCAACGACCAGCGGCGCACCGGGAGGAGGCCGTGGAGACACCAGCGGCGCACCGGGAGGAGGCCGCCTGCAACGACGCGCGGCGCCGCTGCAACAACGCCGGATCGGGACTGCCAGCCACCACGCAGGTTCGTCGATCTATAGTTCTGTTCGTGGATCCTGTCCTGGACGCCGCTCGGCGAAGGTGCGTGTACATGTATTCGTGGATCATGTCCTGGACGCCGGCGAAGGTGCATATACATGTATTAAACAATCAAAACATATTCATTCAATCATGTCCTGGACGCGTTCGTAGGTGCATACATGTATTATGTATTAAAAAAACAAAACGTATCCATTCAAATGTTATGCATTGGTAAGTGCGTTTTGCTCATTGATGGAACTGGATCGATTACTGAAAGTGAATGCTATTTCTTCTAGAAATTACAATCGCCCATTTCTTCTAGCTACTTGTAATTGGCTTCCTTGCTACTTGCTACTATGCATTTATCTTCAAGAGATTCAGAGTTACATCTATGTACATTCAGTAACTAACAAAAGTGTATTAGTAGCTACTATCCTTCCTTGCTGCTTGCTATTATTTTTAAGTGCATCTATGTATATTCATTTTACATCTTATGATAAAGTTATTGCCTTTTTGCGGTTCCTTTTTCTTCATTCAGGTGGATTCAATGTTTACACCGGGTCATACACGTGATGCACTAAGCGACATCACCAATGTCACAGGTATGCTTTTAATAAGTGGGTTGTTTTTCTAATTTCATAATCTAATCTATTGTCATTTAAAAATTGAGTGTTTTTCTAATTTCTTAATCTAATCTAAATTTATCAACATTCCCTCTTTAGATGAGGCCTCATGGAGGCGGGCCGAAACATTGCGAGGTCGCAACCGTCGTGCTGAGATGACCGACGAAAAAAGGGAGGAGATAAATAGGAGACAACGTGAGTATCAACGTGATCGTCGAGCGAGGATGACCGAAGAAGAAAGGGAAGAGAGCAGGAGGAAAGCACGTGAGTACCAGCGCGATCGTCGAGCACGGCAGAAGGCTGCATCACAAAATAGCACTTCCACCGTTTTGACTCAAACAGTGCCAACGTCATCAACAATGGGTAACTAATCCTCTTTCATTTCATACTTGTATTCCACAATTCACCCATCCCGGGCTCGAGTCTTTTTAACACCAACAATAAATGCAGGTACTAATCGTTCCAACGTGGAACCGAGCACACCAATTATAGTGGACAAGGAAAATATGCATCCAGATACACACGGGAATCATCTCCATGAATGCATCGGATCATCCACTACCCCTGGAAGTGCTCACCTAGGTAACTATACTATACTATATATCTATAATAATAATATGATATTTTGTACTATTATCTATAATATTTTCCTTTATCGGTACTATATAATAAAAGTTAAATGTTACGTGCAGGCACTGTTAGTAACGCAATGAGTTCTCAAAGATAGAAACGTACAGCTCATATGTCTAACGAAGAAAAGGAGGAGTGGAATAGGAGACAAAGTGTGTACCAACGGAATTACCGAGCGCGGCGGAAGGCTGCATCCCAAAACAATGGTGCTTCCATCTCTGTTGTGCATCAAATAGTGCAGTCGTCCTCACTCGCAGGTGAGTGATATCCGATCCCATCCATCACTCCACGTATCTGCCCATCACGCCATATATCATTAACCTCTGCTCATATTTATATATTCATATAATATATATATGAAGGTGCGAATTTAGAAACTGGATTATCGACAATCATGGAAAATGGGGAATCTGGATACGACACGGATTGGTTACACAGAAATGATACTTATGTTCCAATTCGTAGAGGCACACATACGGGTCCTTCTAGATCATTACAAGCTTCTGATGAGCCAGGTCAGCACATCCCTCGCATATATTTTGGGTATTTAAATTTTTCAAAAAAACATAGTCATCTGTTTTATCATGATTAATATTAAACACCTACTGTGCAGAAATACGCTTACCTGAGGGCACAGGGAAGGTGTACGTGTCCAAGACGATGAGAATGAATTTGACAGTGAATTATTTGAACCAGCACATGATTGATCCGACGACGAGGACCATGACCTAGATGCTGGCCATGGATTACAAAGTGATAACTTATATGATGATGATGGAGTCATTCAACGACATGCGCAAAGTAAAGCATCCTTTCTTGGAGCATATTTTGTTTTGCATGTTAAAAATTCCATAATTTAAAATGATAATTAATACGTTAACTACCATGTCTAAACAGGGTGTCAATATGAGTCACATCGTGTGGTGCCAGAGGGTCCAGCTGGAGCCAATGTGTCGGATGCTGATCCATATGACTTTATATACCAGAATCTGCCGGAGAGACATAAACTGAGACAAGTTCCTGACTGCACTTACTGCAGAGCAATGAGGTTTCATTTTGAGACACCGGGATTTTGTTGTAGAAAAGGAAAGGTGCAAATAGTTATACCAGATGTTCCTGAAGAGCTGAAAAGGTTATTCACAAGTCAGGTGGATGCAGATGCAAAATATTTCAGGAAACATATTCGTTATATAAACTTGCATTTCTCCTTCACAAGTCTAGGGGTCACCGTTGATCATGAATTTAACAGTCCCAAGAGAACCGGTACTTACACATTTCGAATTCATGGTGGGTTGTACCACCGTCTCGACCACCTGGTGCCAAATGGTGACAAAGCTCGGCACCTGCAGCTATACTTTTATGATACAGAAGATGCGAACTTGTCAAAGAGAGTCAAAAAGTCCCCTGATCTTGATATCAACATCATCAGAAAGATTCTTGTAATTTTATAAGAAAACCCATATGTTCAAACTTTTAGGAGAAATGGTGATTTCCAAAATTTGGATGACTAGGGTTGAACTCAACACAAATGTCACACCTGATCAGAGAAGGTACAATGCCCCAACAACGTCCCAAGTGGCTGCTATCTGGATGGACGGGAATGGTCCACAAAGATGTTTTGATAGGAGTGTGATTGTATTTGGAAAGACTGATCAGCGTCGGCAGTATATCAAAGCATGGTATGGTTGTTATGACCCATTAGGTTATCCTATGTATAGTCCACGGGGAGAAACAGGATGGAACAAATTTATGCCGTACAGTGATGCTCCGGTCACTCCACCATCTGCAACTGTGACTTCTACTAATAATGCCAACCCACCATCTGCTACCATGCCATCTACTGATGGTTATCAAGGTATATTATATAATATATTCTATGCTCTAATATTGTTAATGCTAAATCGATATTATATCAGCTTGTAACATTCTGTCTCTCTTGCAGATATTAATAATGACGACAACCAAGTAGAAGAAGGCGACAATGACAATCAAGATGGTGAAGTGCTAGGTGCAATTGCAGATGGAGCACAGAAGTTTGTAACTGCAAGAGAATATTACTGCTTCAAGATGCAAGTTAGACGGGGAATTTTTAACATCATATTATTTGGAGGACATCTTTTCCAGCAGTGGGCTGTGGATATGTACGTAAAGATTGAGTCTATGCGCCTAGATTGGTACTCGAACCCCGATAACCAAAAGCTAATACGGGCAGAGCTTTACCAGGTAGCCACATATGCAATATTGTTTATGTTTCTTTAATTGTTTAATATTTAATATCTATACGGAAATTCGGCTCTTGTTTCCGCCTTGTACTAATGTATGATTTCAAAAAATTCTTATACAGGGACTGGTTGATGTTATCTCAGATGGAGAGACGCGGGGTTCTAAGGTTGGCAAAAGAATTGTGCTGCCAAGATCATTCCCAGGATGCGATCGAGACATGCAGCGAAGATTCCTTAATGCTATGGCTATTGTGCAGCGTTTTGGCAAGCCTGATTACTTCATCACCATGACTTGCAATCCCTACTGGGAAGAGATTACGAGTAATCTTGAGCCGGGACAGGAACCGCAAGATAGGCCGGAACTGGTTGCGAGAGTGTACAGGGCAAAGTTGCGGGATCTTAAGGACCTTCTCACAAAGAGGAAGTATTTTGGTGAGGTTGCTGCATACGTCCATGTTATCGAGTTCCAGAAAAGGGGTCTGCCACATGAGCATTTTCTCCTGATCATGAAGTCAGAGAGTAAGTTGACAACCCCAGATGCATATGATCGAGTTATTTCAGCAGAGATACCAGACAAGGACAAATTCCCAGAGTTGCATGATCTGGTTATAAGCCATATGCTACATGGACCATGTGGGAATCTAAACAAGTACTATCCGTGCATGGTGAATGGAGAGTGCCGCTTTCAGTTCCCTCGACAGTTCAACGAGGCAACTAAACAAGGAAATGACTCCTATCCAACCTACAGCAGAAGGGATGATGGTCGTCAAGATTAGGAAAGCGGAATTAGATAACAGGTGGGTGGTACCGTACAACCCTGGTCTGCTCTTTAGATACAACTGTCACATAAATGTTGAGGCATGCTCAAGCATTAAAGCAGTGAAGTATCTATATAAGTATGTATATAAAGGCCACGACCAAGCATCATTCTCAGTAAATGCAGATCAAAATGAAGCAGATGATGGTGTCATCAATGAGATAAAACAGTATAGGAATGCTAGGTTCATAACCCCACCTGAAGCTGTGTATAGAATATTCGGATTCCCGATGTTTGGAGTTTATCCCTCAGTGTTGCAGCTGCAGCTACATTTGCCTAATATGAAATCCGTGACGTTCAACGATGATGACAACCTGGAAGATGTGGTGAGGCGCCAAGGTTCAAATAGGACAACATTGACAGAGTATTTCCATAAAAACCGCGACGAACGGGCAGCAAGGAAAATATTGTATAGAGAATTTCTAGAACACTATCGATGGCTCCCAGGGAAAAAATTTTGGCAAAGAAGGAAACAATCATCAGCACAAATAGGACGGATTGTCTATGCTAACCCTGCCGAAGGAGAGAGGTACTTCCTGAGAGTTCTACTAAATCATGTGAGAGGTGCAACATCATTTGAGGATTTGAGAACAGTGGCAGGTGTAACTTATGATACTTTTAGGGAGGCATGTGAGAAAAGAGGCCTTATTGAGACAGACACTCTTATTGATGACTCCCTTACTGAGGCCACCACTTTCCAAATGCCATGTGCCTTACGGAGGTTGTTTGCTACAATTATTGTGTTCTGCGAGCCCACTAACATACGTGGCCTATGGGACAAACATAAGGATGCTTTAGGTGAGGACTTCAGCCGGGACGTCAGCAACAGTTCAGTTGTGGAGCAGATGGTGCTGAGGGACATACGAAATATGCTTCACTCCATGGGTAAAGAAGATAAAGAAATAAAAAAATTAGGTCTGCCACCTATTACTGATGTTGGTTCAGGCTCCATTGACCAGATGAGAGAGGTTAGAGAGGAACAAAATGTCTCTGTACCCCAGGAACACTTGGACATTTTTGATTCTCTTAACAAGGAGCAGAGAGAAGGGTTTGATGAAATCATTGAGCATGTCTTCTCCAACAAGGGCCAAGTTTTTTTTGTGGATGGTCCAGGAGGCACGGGCAAGACATTTCTATACAAGGCACTCCTTGCTAGAGTGCGGTCCAAGGGATTAATAGCCATTGCAACTGCAACATCAGGTATTGCAGCATCAATATTGCCCAGAGGACGCACTGCACATTCCCGGTTTAAAATTCCAATTCAAATTGATGACTCCAAGAACTGCACCTTCTCAAAGCAAGGTCCCATTGGAGAATTGCTTCGTAGGGCGTCCTTGATTATCTGGGATGAAGTTGCCATGACCAAGCGTCAGTGCGTCGAGTGTCTCGATAGGACACTACAGGATGTCATGGAGTGTTCTTTTCCCTTTGGAGGAAAAGTCATGGTATTTGGGGGAGACTTCAGACAGGTCCTTCCTGTAGTTCCACGTGGGTCAAGAGCACAAGTAACTGATACATGTCTGCAGAGATCCTATTTGTGGCCAAATATAAGGAAGATAAGATTGTCTCAAAACATGAGGGCGCAGTCAGACCCTTGGTTTTTTGAGTACCTGCTACGAATTGGCAATGGAACTGAGGAAACAATTGGAGATGATTATGTTCGACTGCCTGATGAGCTTGTGATTGGATATACTGACAATGAGCTAGCAGTCAACAAACTAATTGATGATATTTTCCCGGCACTCGAAGAACATGCAACATCAGCCGCCTATATGAGCTCGCGAGCTATTCTATCGACTAAAAATGAACATGTTGATAAGCTAAATACAATCATGATTGATAGGTTTCTAGGTGAGGAAAGGGTTTACCACAGCTTTGACACAGTTGTTGATGATCCAAGTAATCACTACCCTATTGATTTTTTGAACTCAATAACTCCAAACGGCCTCCCCCGCATGAGCTAAAGCTAAAAATTAACTGTCCTGTGATTCTTCTTCGCAATCTTGATCCCAACAATGGCTTGTGCAATGGCACAAGGCTCATGGTCAGAGCATTGCAGGACAATGCAATTGATGCTGAGATCACTGGTGGGCAGCATATAGGAAAAAGAGTTTTTATACCAAGGCTACCATTGTCTCCCTCGGATGATATTTCTCTTCCGTTCAAGTTCAAGAGAAAACAATTCCCAGTGAGGTTGAGTTTCGCCATGACAATAAATAAATCACAGGGACAGACCATCCCTAACGTTGGGATCTATCTTCCAGAACCCGTGTTCTCACACGGACAGCTTTACGTGGGTTTATCAAGGGGGGTGTCAAGATCAGCAACAAGAGTTCTGGCAAAACCAAAAGAGGACTTGGATCCGACAGGGAAGAGCACAAAGAATATAGTTTACAGGGACGTCCTGAACTGGTGAATAAAGGTGTGTATACTGAAACCATTTATTCTACACTATAATATTGATCTCTGTTTCTTTTTGGCATTCAACAACTCTACTAGGCCGTTGTCTAGCTTGGTGTTTATGCTACCTGTCTCTGATATGATGTCTGCATTCAAAACTTTCAGGCTTTTATGAGTGGTTCGGTAGCGTCTTTCAGGCAATGGAAGTGAAATCTGGTGCCTATAATTCCAAATAATATTTGGTGGGCTCAATATTATAGTTTCAATCAGTAAAATTGGAAACAAATAACTTTCCTCATCTGGAAACAAATGAACTCTGAACGTTTGATTTGTTCAACTTACTTTGACAATGCTGTAGAGGCAAAACATCGAGCCATTGGCCTTCGCTCGTGGGCTCTCTTGTGGTGGGCTATTGGCCTTTGCTCCATGCCTGACGTACGGCTCAAGTGACGAACAACGCCAACAACCGCACCCGCGATCAACGTGCGTGCACGATCATCGCAACTCTATTCTCAGAAACCCCGCCCAGATTGCTTTGCCCGCCTTAGCCGCAACCTCCCCACAAAGAGATATATAATCTGCGTCCACCGATCAGTGCACGACCAACCACACTCGCGATCAACGCGCAGTTTTCAGATCATGGAAGGGCCGCCCATAGTCCTCGCAAGCCCTGGCTGCTGCCGCAATGACACTGAGCCCTCACCGAAGCTAGACGCGACCGCTTCCAACTCGAGTCAACGCCTGGTCGTAGAGATCGACGACAACCTCAAGTCCGTGCCACTCACCATGCTGATGTCACAGCAAAATTTCGAATCTAGTATGTACCTGTAATCTCCTTGGTAAAAAGTTTAGAAAAATCAATAACTTTCACATGGTGCTTTTAAATCTTTAATTTATTTTATGATGCGTTTATTTAGAAGAAAACATGATGACGAGTGATCGTGCCGTAGTTGATACACCATCCACAGAAGAAAATTTAAACCTGGCAGACAAATCAGGTAGCATTTTGTATCAATTCAATGCCTGATTATGACTTCCGGTAGCCCTGTCGAGGGACCAACGCCTGATTCTTGTCAATGCAGAAGAAATGAAAAAGGACGTAGAGAGCGCGTCAGCAATGGGACCTATCGGCAAAGACGATGCCGAGATGATGGTGATTCTAGAATCAGAAGTTGACAAGAAGCGGAAGCGTGCCGACGATGACGTGGTATGCAACGATCTCTTAAACAACTCACATATCCACTCATGTATATCTTAAATTGATATTATAATTATAATATTGCATATGCAGTCAGGTATTAGGGACAAGTCAGAAATGCATATCAAAGATAAAGTGCATATCACAGATAGTGTTGTACAAATAGTTGATGTCGAAAAAGAAGAAGCCAGTGTGCATGATGATGAGGATGTGATGGTGATACCCCGATATAATAAACCTAAGAGGGCGAGTAATGCAAAAATCCTGCCTCAAGGTGAGTCATTTAAATATTTCTTTATTTTTTTAATATTTTTGAATTAATTAGTAAATTTATTTTGGTTGTAGACTACATATGTACACAAGAAGATTACAATGTAATTGATTACATGATGGGAACACAGTATGATACTCAACTTGTCCGAATCGACGATGCTTGGGTAAAAAGAGATGACCTAGACTGCCTTTTTAGTGCTGAAGTGGAAGAAATGGATCTGAATAGCGCTGTAAGCATTTTAAAACTGATTTTGTATTAGCACGTTAGGGCATTCAACACATGTCCATGCAAATTATGTGCCATTTTTAATCAACAAAATACAAACTTTCAGGTCATAAGTGCATACATCCAAATGATGCGGCATGAGGAACATAATCTGCATAGAGAAGGTGGAGACGTTTACTTGAAAAATACCTTTATTACTCAATTGCTACACCGTGATGAAGAGGCCGCTGAGACATACCCCAACCATGGTAAAACTGACTTGATTCAAACACAGGTCCAAAATTATTTAAACGCTCATATGGTAAGCTTCATTGTGAACTCTTATAGATTCAGATTTTCTGTTGATTCAAAGATATATAAAAAATTAGAAAAAAACTTTATTATTACATGTGTTCCTTCCAATTAATATTGTGAAGTATCACTGGTACTTAGGCATTGTTAATGCTTCAGTTGGTGAGATACATGTTTTGGATTCATTCGGATCAAAAACGAAAAAATTTCCAGATCTCAATTTTGTGGTACGCCTTCATTGTAAATATTTCTAAATTCTTTAATACTCTCTTCTTAATCATAGTGTTTTGGTCGTAACAGTTAATAGGAATGGAAAGGCTAATAAAGCACGTGGCAAAGCTCATACAACTGGATCTAACAAAATGAAAACATGGTATCGAGATAGCATCTTGGCCAAAAAAACATATGATCACCAACAAAATGCAAACAGATGGGTAAAACATCATCTATACTTTTGTGTATATGGCATAGTATCTGAGTCACTCATATCTCATACTTTTTAAATTTTGCACAGTGTAAGCTGCGGTTTATGGATGCTTACTTATATGGAATATTGGACCGGAACTACTGTGTCTGACCCTGTTACCCAGGTAAAATTTCGTATCAATATCTCTCCGTAATTCTTTAGTTTGATTGGTTAAAAATCATCAATTAGTTAATTGCTGGAGGATATAAATAACTTTAGGCTAAAGCTATCCGTGATCCTGTATAATTCCACGCTAAACATGGCGAGGGGGTTACAGGATGATGTAGAAGAAAATGAAGCCAACAATAATCCTGATGATGTCAGAATGCTCGATGAATCAGAGTTAATTAAAATGATGTTGTCGGGCACAATAACATTAAAAAATAGGAATGACCTATTGTCTGTATTTCGTACATGGTTCATGCTGAACAGAGACCCTGAATCTTTAGAGTAAGTCATTCTAAAGTAAAATATTTTGTTCTAATTTCTTGATTTTTCATTGCCGCTTCTTGAAGTACCACAATAATTAACTTGTTCGGTATTGTGTGTTTTTAGCGAAGAATGGGTCCGAAGCGAAAGACCGTATCCGATCTCTTTAACTCGCAGAAAAATTGATGAAATTTTAAATGAAAATTTAGAGATGGATCATGATTGCTTCAACCTTGCTGTTTGTATGGCTGCATCCAACAAAACGTATTTGTCAAAGAAAGACCAACACCACCACATGGACCTCCAGTTTGCTGTAAGATGAAATATTTGTTCATATCTAAATCATATATTAGCTGTATAACTAATTAAAAATATATAATGTGTATTTTTTTGGCAAAATGAACAGTACATAACACAATTTGGACGAGATCCAAGGTGTCTTGACTGGATAGACTATAAAGAACTAGCAAAATTGTTTCAATGCGAGCCAGACAGGGACTACAAAATCCAAAATTATAGCACTGTAAGATCTATGCTCATTGAACTCATTCAAAAATTTATATTTTTGTTTTGCACTTATAGTCTTTGTGTTTGTTTTATAGGTACTATTGCCTTATTTTCGAGACAGGTTCTATATTTTATTCATACTGGACTTTGCTGATAAAATTGTGCACATTATGGATCCGCATGGTCCAAATCTGCCGTACATGGGTGTAGATCCAACCACGCCATATACAGAAATATTGATGAGAGTTTTTAATCATTTTAGTCTCGCCATACAATTTACCAATCCTGCATGGAACGAGAATCTTTTTCTTTGGCGTCGTGAATTCAAACGAAACCATCCAAAAGGAACCAACTGGTAACAACTAATCTTGTAATTTAGCGTACCTTATTGTCAAAATATGTATAGTCATTTGATTTAACTACAACAAGAAAATACTTGCTCTCTCCTTTTATATAGGAAAACAGCAGGCTTCCTTGTCTACAACTACATAAAGTTATGGGATGGCAAAAGATTAACGTCGCTCATCAACAATGTAAGCATGCAAAATTTCTATGAAAATTTGATATGTTACATAGTAGCAAATTAATGAGTTAACTTTTTTAAAACCTACAGAGCTCGAAATAACTGAGGACGAAATTTTTAGTAGACATTTTGAAGAGCAGCACAAAGAAATATATGTATAATATCCCTGGAGACCTGCTAGATCTACTTAATCAATAGATATGTTAGGCATGATTTAATTACGCATTTTGTTATGGATGAGTGTATTCTAGATAATGTACATGCTTCTATGTGGTTGCGTGTGACTTAAACTATTCAAAGATTTGGTCGTTTGATTATTTCATGTCATTTTCAGATTAAAGCCGTGACATTAGCACGGGCATTGTACTAGTAAAATATAAAAAATCATTTACTTATATACTTAGTTATAATTTACTACATATTTAGTACCGATAGTGTCTAATAAGAGAATACTCCGTAAAACTTAACAGAGAGAGTGAGAAAAATATAAAAAAAAATTCAAAGGAACTGACAAAACGGCCCACAGGAAGCCCGTGCGTTTTTTTTTCCACCGGCGATGACCGGCATTCCCCCTTTCCGTGTTCCGTCGCGGTCCGCTGCCCCTCTTCCCTCCTCCTCGTTGTCTGTCTCTCTCGCTCCCCTCTCGCTCTCAGACGACGGGCCGCCGGCGCCCTAGGCCAGGTGCTGAGGCTTTCCTTGGTTCTCTTCGCCGGCGACGAGCACCCACCGCAGGTACTGCCACCCCTTCTCTTCCCTTCTCTTATGCTGTGCGAAGCTGAGCACCGAAACCCTAACCTAAAGCTATTTAGCTATTTGACAAGCCTCCTAACTTCCAAGTTTTTGCAAAAATCATCGGGTGTACGTGTGTGCACCCATGTCCCTTTACTGGATCCGCCCCAATGAAATCTAGGGTTTGGTTACAGTGCCCTGGATTTTTGCATTTTTGGGTCTGCTTCTGTCGGAACCTGGATCCGCCCCTGTTTGGAATCTGACTTACATAATGTGTATGTAGGGACTGCCGATTGGGGGGCGATTGCAGAGATGGGCTGATCAGAACTGCGACGAGGTCCGGTTTTCTCCTCTGAATTGCGGTCTCTGGAGGTGAATTTGCTTTTTCCATAGTCACAGATGGACGACGACGATAGCAGCCTGGGCATTCGGAATTGGGGCTTCTATGACACCGTCAAGGGCAACCTAGGCCTGCAGCTCATGTCGTCCATGCCACCTGACCGGGACACAAAGCCACTGCTCCCGAGAGCTGGCTTCTTGCAGCAGCATGGGCATCAGCATCACAATGCTCCGCACCAGCTCCATGTGCAGCAGTCACAGCAGCATTATCGTGACTCTGCTGGCAGTGGAGGAGGAGCCTCAGGTGGCATGCCCACCGAGCAGCACTCTATTCACATGGACTTCTCGGGCAATGAAGCTTGGCTGCACCCGTCGCACCACCACCAACATCCCCCTGAACAGAAGGTCTTTCATTCTCGCCCTATCGTACCAGCTGGGCATGTTGGGCATCCGGGCGGCCATGGTGGCCATCCTGCACATGGTGGTCATATTGTGCACCACCATCCTACTGGCTATGGGATGATATCAGATGCACAACATACTCTCCAGATGATGCAACCACAGCTTGAGTCGCAGCTTCAGGAGCCTCCTCCTCCATGCAAGGAAGATGAAGCGCCACCTCCACTGATTGAGGATAACGCCGTGGTTAGTACCGTGCCCGTGCCACCTGTGAAAAAGAGGCAGCGGGGCCAGCAGCAGAGTCGGCAGCCTAAGTCGCCAAAGCCTAAGAAGCCTAAGAAGCCTAAGAAGGCTGCTGTCCCACCAGAGGGTGGGGCACTTAATGGACACACGCCCCGAAGGAGGGGACCTAAGAAGACTGTGGGGATGGTGATTAACGGCATTGAGCTGGACCTTGCCAACATACCAACACCAGTGTGCTCGTGCACTGGAGCTCCCCAACAATGCTACCGGTGGGGTGCAGGTGGCTGGCAGTCTGCATGCTGCACGACTTCTATTTCAACGTACCCACTGCCAATGAGCACAAAGCGCCGGGGTGCTCGTATTGCTGGAAGGAAAATGAGCCAAGGTGCATTCAAAAAGGTGCTTGAGAAGCTTGCTGGTGAAGGGTACAACCTTGTTAATCCAATTGACTTGAAGACTTTTTGGGCTAAGCATGGCACAAATAAGTTTGTAACAATCAGGTAAAGAAAGAGTCATGCTATGCTTGTCGCTTTGTAGGTTGTAGAGCTGCAGTTAGGCCTGATTTATTGCTTGTATGCCTATGTGCCAATCTGCAGACATTTGTAGGAGTAGTTTGTAGCCATGTTTAGTTTTGTTCTCTTAATTGTCACGTCTATCTCAAGCTTCGGATATTGACACGACTGAAGTCTCTGTATCCTTCCCTTTGCAAATTGTACTGTACCATAACAGTCTCTAATTTAGGGCATGAAATTCAATACTTTAGTTTAATCTGTTTGGAAGTAAACATTATGTGGAGGTTTTTTCTGGTGGATGACATTAACCAGCACATTTTGGATAATGAGATAACTGAATTTTCTGTATGGCATATATTCTAAGTCATTTTTTTGAAGTACTTATATTATGTATCCAAAGTCTTACAATTTATAATCAAGAGCAGATTCAAGAATATTACTCTCCAACTTCAGTGGTCTGCGCCAAAGCAAGTTTTATTGTTTGTGGCCTTCTTGCTCAGCATGAAAAGTTTACTGCATTTTGCTTTAATTCATGTTGTATTTTCTTGTCTAGTGCTAGCTGACATGTAGTATTTCTTCAGAAAGAGTGTGGTATTTGGTTGTGCTTGGCTTTCTTTATGGTATTTGGTTGCTTTGGTTCCATGTGTTAGAAATACAGAAGCTATCCGGGAGCTAGGACCATTTCTTAGTGATTGGATCTGAGGAGCAGGTGGTATGAAAGAAATAGATCTTTCTCTCTTAGACGACCTAGAAGGTGGTTTTGTCAGAAATGGTTGAGAAATATTCTGTTATTGCTATTGGCATTGATAGATACACATGTGTCTTTTCCAAAAACATTTTACAAGTGTTCAGGTTCTGAAATCTGGTTGCGAAGCGAAGCAGATTTCCAGCAGTATGACAAATGGATCCATGATGCCATGTTTGAAAACTTAAAATTAATTGGTTCTGATATGGTTATTATTTTTTATATGCTTAACGAAGAGGATCTGTTTTAGTGAAATTTTAATGATTTGATTCCTTTTTAAAATAGATATCATGATGACAAACTAAGTAATCATCAGATTGTTTGGCTTTTCCATTGTTACTCCCTGGAGGGCACTGCAACAGGAATTAGGTTTAGTTGTTTAATTTGGTAGTATTGTAGTCCTAGTTTTCATTGGTAGGTAAGTTGGTGTTGTATATCTTTAAGCTTCTCTTCTGTATTGGATAATTTATCTTACATTTGTGTGATTATGTTAGTAGCTAGGATAAACTTTAATAGTCTATGCATATGTTGGGGTTGGATCATGTTTTTTTTTTTTGAACATATGGTTTTTATTTTTTAAAAAGTTTGCAGGCCTCTTGGGCTAAGCCATGGCACAATCAAAATTTTAATGATCAGGTCACCTTAGGTTCCGTGGCTGTAGTTTGCCCTGAATTATTCGTTGTGTATGTATCTGCAGAAGTTCTTACACCTTGTAGCCATTTTCAGTTTTGTGAAATTTAATTTACATGCCAGTATCAGAGCTTAGATATCAACCTCATGGAGATATGGCCATCTTTTTTGTTTAGAAGATGAAGGCTTAGCAGCAGAGTCTCTAGCTTAACATCCAACCTCATGGAGATGTTTGGTGTTTGGTGTTTCTGAATTAGCTACGTATGGTCTCTAACATCTTCCATTTTTGTTTTACGTAATACTTATTTTGTGCTAGTAGTGTTCATCCTCAAATCTTGTTAGCATGATGCCATCGCCTTTATTTCATCAAGGATTAAGGAAGTAAAATTCTTGATAGTGCACGGTATTAAGATGTGCATAGAACTTAGAAGGAAGTTCTAATATTTGTGCAACCTCATTCTATGTTTATATAGTGACTTCGTCAATGTCGAGGATTTGTCGGTACATTCTTTGAAGATGCTCGTAGGGGTGGAGTTTGCATACGTGTGTTCTTAAGGGTGAACTATACGTGTGTTGTACTATGTAATTCGTAAAAAATAAAATTATAATCTTGTGTACTATGTAATTCGTAAAAAATAAAATTATAATTTTTCTGCATTTGAGAAAAACAATAAGATGGCACAAGAATATACATGCGTGTAAGCCATGAGAGGTGGAAAGGACATGAGAAAAAATAATCTTTCCATACTTGAGAAAAGCGATGGTGCGGAAATATACGTGTGTATACCAATTCGGAGGTGGAAAAATAAGTAGGACAAAGTTTGCTATGCAGTTGTATAAGAGAGATAAAACATAAAAGTGATCGTGGTAATTTAGAAATAGTATTATGTGTTTTTAAATGTAAAATGGTTTTCTAAATTTCAGAGTGATTTTTTTGTGGGAGAAACATAAATGTGCTTCTAACTTCTTGCATCCATTTGAATAACTCATTAATTTACTAACAATATAGCAAGCATTATGGTGATTACTCTTTCTTAGCTTTGCTTCGTCTTCTGAACCTGACGGAGCTTTAGAAAAAGCATCTCAAATCTGAACTGAACCAGTGACGGAGCTTGTCATAGGAAAACAGTGATAACAACATTAGTAGGTTCACCAGCTACTCATCACCCTACCAGTCTCTCTACGAGCAGATGAAACGAGAGGTCCTTTCTGCTGTGATTCTGATTTTTTTTTTTGTTAAGAAGATTCTGAATTGACTTAGTTAATGTTATTTGGCTGCTGCGAGCGAGGGTCTAATTGAGATTTCAATATCACCATATGGTTCTCCTTGTTGGACATCAATGTAGCCACAACTCTTCAGAACCTGCAGAAAACAGGCGCACCAAAATCAAGACAAGGAAAGTACCTGCTGCTGAAAACGTAAATATAACAATTGTATGCCAAGAAAGAACGTCAGAAGCAACTCAACTATTACCATTGTCTCCAAGAACATCCGTGAAGCTTTGCTTTCTTACTTTCCCTTCCAAGATTTTACTCAAACTCCTTTTCTAGAAAAAGATTTTACTCAAACTGAATTTGCCAGGCTGCTCTTCAGGTGGGGTTTGAAGGCACATGGTTTCTGAAGAACAGTGCAACAGCCCTAGAGTGCCAAATAAAAGAAGTCACAGCTTGAACATGAATAAGAACAATAGGATCAGCTCAAAGCCTCAAAGTAATATCAGCTGAAAAAAAAAAACGCGTCGATAACCTGCATTCCCCTTTTCGCTGGGAAAAAAAAAACTGTTGAGCCCCCCTCTTCCGCTCCTCGTTCTGTCTCTCTTTCGCTCTCAGATCAGACGACTGCAGGGCCGGCTTTCGTTGGTCTCTTCGCCGGCGATGATCACCCATCAGGTACTCTCACCCATTCTCTTCCCTTCCTTATGATGTGCGAAACTGAGCACCGAAACCCTAACCTGAAGCTATTTAGCTATTTGACAAGCCTCCTAACTTCCAAGTTTTTGCAAAATTTATTGGGTGTACATCCCTTTGGATCCGCCCCCTGCTTGGAATTCTAACCTTTTTCCCCGTTTTGCTCTGAAACTCTGTTCTTTGATGTACACTGGTTATGAGAACTTGTATCTGAACTGCTTCAAACATAAGCTGAAGACTGAACCGTTGGTTCACAAAATGGTATTTCTGTTAACTCTTGTAGGGTGATCTACACTGGACCAGGTTGTGCCATTCTTGATATGTAGGGGTTTAATTAGACCAGCTTTGATTCAGTCCCTCTCTCCCAGAAGTGTCCAGATAAAAAGAAAAGCTGCTAGTATGGAGCCTGCGTGTTATACTTTTGTTTGTTTATTCACTATGCCAGCCATGTATTTCATCTCTAGATCAGTCTCTAATGTATCTTCTGTCCCTGAAGGGGATTTATGATGATTTATCTCACAAGGATGTGGAAAGCCTGAGTGGGAGGACACTATCTAGCGCCAATAGTAAGTTATTAATACATCGTCGAAATTCTTATTTTAACACTGTGGAACTCATTATGGATTCCGTCAGCTACAGCTAGTCGTCTCAGCTCTGCAGAAGGCGCAAAAGGCAAGTCTAGTTGGAAGCTAAAGTAAGAGTTAGTTTCTGTCTTAACCTTATTTTTCAACCACATACTTTCTTGAATATTATCATATCTCTTATCCTTATATTTTCGACAGGTCTGTTGTTACTCTTGCATTGACATTACTAACAAGTTCTCAGGCAATATTAATTGTGTGGTCAAAAAGAGCTGGAAAATATGAATATAGTGTCACAACAGCTAATTTGTCGGTGAGAAAACACTTCTCAAGATGTTTATTTATTACATATATCTTTGATTGCCCATCAATTTGCATAAACTAGTGTGTAGACTATATTATCCCTTTTGTTCTTTCAATACATCTTATTTTAGTAATATTTGTTTGTATATGTCTAGGTGGAAGCTTTAAAATGCCTTCTATCACTAGCTGCTCTTTTTAGGACGTGGAACCGCCGTGGTGTCACTGATGATAACAGGTGAGGGCTGCATTTTGGCATCTGTGCTACTCAGATTTACAGCGTGTTTGCTTTAATGCCAGAGAACTTGCCTGGCCCAGGCAAGCGTTCCCAGACGTCCGATTTTGGAAGCCTAGAGTTGGATGCGGCCTGGATCAGGTTGCTAACCAAACACGCCCCTAGTTCCTACATTTCTAACATGTGTATAATTATACTTTTACATTAAGCTAAAGTCAATCATTATAAGTTTGTTTTACCAATTCAAGTCATTAACATGGCAATTATGTTTCAACGAAATTTACAACATGTTATGAATTTTTCTGTGAATATGGGAGACTTGCGATTGCAATCTACAAACTGTTGCTTCTGTTAATTCTCAGCAGCCATTTTTGCTTTTTTCAGGTTAACCACATCTTTTGATGAAGTTAGTGTATATCCAATTCCTGCTGTTCTTTACATGGTAAAGAACTTACTGCAGGTGAGGGTGGTATTTCTGTGATATGGCCAATTTAATTTCATGATGTTTAAGCATGTTGAAATGTCCTTCCATTTGCTGTTATCTGCCAGTACTATATCTTTGCCTATGTGGACTCACCAGCTTATCAGATCTTGAAGAACCTAAATTATCATTAGCACAGGTGCTCTGTACCGCATCATTTTGAAGAAAAAGTTAGTATCTTGTGAGCAATTGGAAATTATCTTTACAGATTTGCTTTACTCTAGAAATGGAACTCTGTTTGTATGTATATTCAGTTCCTTCCCTGTCCCTTTTAGGTTAAGTGAAATTCAGTGGGCAGCATTTGTTCTTCTATGTGCTGGTTGCACAACAGCTCAACTTAATCCTTCGTAAGCACTAAATGATATTCCACGTCAATTCTATCTCGTTATCTAGCCCATTTGGTCATTTAGTTAAACATGAATTTTGATTAGTTGAAATGTTACCTGTCCCTATTTAGTTCTGACCATGTGCTTCAAACTCCTATTCAAGGTTGGATGATGGCAGTTGTGAGTTGTATAGAAGATGTATATAGTTTCATTAAGATTAATGTTGGAATTGTCTTCACTCACGTTGCTGAATTGGTCATTCTCATGCAGGTGATGGCTCTTTTGAGTGGTTTTGCTGGGGTGTATACAGAAGTACGTCTTGTTACTCTTTGTTTATGTTCTCTTCTCTTATATATCTGGCTTTAAGTTAATTTTGGTGTGTGAAACATTAATAATGTTTTTATTAAAAGGTAAGTTAAAAGGTAAGTTTTATAGGACAGCGATTCGTCCGGCGATGTTATACGGTGCTGAATGTTGGCCTACAAAAAGGCGACATATCCAGCAATTGAGTGTAGCAGAGATGCGTATGTTACGATGGTGTTGTGG
>CM041643.1:40527427-40538252 GCA_023333625.1 Bothriochloa decipiens
TCCAACGGAGGCCTCCTGAGGCGCCGGTGCGTAGTGGGGTTCTAAAGCGGGTCGATAATGTAAAGAGCGATAGAGGTCGACCTAAACTGACTTGGAATGAGTCGGTTAAGAGAGACCTTAAGGAGTGGAATATCCCTAAGGATTTAGCTATGGATAGGAGCGCTTGGAGACTAGCAATTAACGTGCCTGAACCATAATCTTTTTTCTTGTACCATTTATGTGTTATTTGTTTTCATACCTTTTTTGGGTTTCATCTCTAGCCTATCCCAACTTGCTTGGGACAAAAGGCTATGTTGTTGTTGTTGTTGTTGTAAACATTAATAATGTTTTTATCTATCTTTGAACACTGCAGGCTATCATTAAAAAACGGCCATCAAGAAACATAAATGTGCAGAACTTTTGGCTATACATTTTTGGGGTTATCTTCAATCTAGTTGCAATTTGTGTTCAGGATTATGATGCAGTCATGAATAAGTTAGTGCACATGGAAACTACTAAACTATTATGTCATCTTCAGTATAATTTATGGATTTAACACTGATTTATGATATCTGACGCAGAGGCTTTTTCCATGGGTATTCATTTATCACAGTTTTGATGATACTGAACCATGCACTGAGGTACCAAACACTAGCGGTTTAACTTGTTTCACTGGTGATTCCCAATCATGGGTGACTCCAAGCAGCTTACAATGGTTTCATTTCCTGTGCAGTGGAATTGCTGTTTCAATGGTGATGAAATATGCTGATAACATAGTCAAGGCATGTGGCACTAGCATTTAAATTTATGTATGAGCATGATAGATGTTGCTACTGTTGATTCAGTTGTATATGTGCTGCGCCCTAGAGCCTAACTACTTTCATATGTGACATTGTAGCCAATAAATGGCTACTGCAGCAACTCGTAGTATGGCAACTACATTAGTTAGGATTAGGTGGATAGGTTTGTTAGCTTCCATATAAGATGTTTTGTTTTGTTTAATTGGTATCATTAAGGTGTTTTCTTTGAATGTTTCATATGAGTTAGCCCTAGTCCCTCTGTCATCATTTCAATCAAGCAAATATAAATATCAAGAAGTCTCTAGTCTAAGTATCTACCACCCTGCTAATTCCCTGGACTTAGTCGCTGCCATGAGGGTCACAAATTGAGGCTTGGATTTGAATTGGATCATTTCAGAGAAGTAGCTAGGAACTGTGAACTTCTTTTATTATATTTACAATAACTCTTAATGGCACTGAAGTCAATACTGGATACATTGCTGATGCATGTATTTTACTGTATCCTATTATTTCAGACATGCATAATTTTGTTTAATCTTTCTGGGAGGAAGACAACTACTCTCTGTTTACCAAGTACCTTAGTCATTAGCTTAAATAGTAACAATTTAGAGCACTTGAATTTATCCTTTGCATTGCAAAAAGGGGGATCTCTAGTCTACCCCAACTTGCTTTGGACTAAAAGACTGTTGTTGCTGGCATTGCTTCAGGAGAACAATTATAGATACTCCCAAACAACACCCAGATGCATATTTTATGTGGATGTTAACTAAATGGGCCCGTCCTATCGTGTCCGTCTTGCCCCATCCCATACCTTGATTTTTTGTCTTTTTAGTGTGCTTTGATGCGGTTAAAATTACAGCAGTTTTTACTGACAATATGTATTTACAGGTTTATTCAACATCAGTTGCAATGCTTCTGACAGCAGTTGTATCGGTCTTCTTGTTCAGCTTTCATTTATCCCTCGCATTCTTCCTTGGATCCACGTAAGTGTTAATGATAATTTTATTGCAGCTTCTGCTAATCAGAGATTTCAAACTCATGATAGAATAATGTAATCTTCTAAACATTTCAGGCTTGTGTCTGTCTCAGTGTACCTGCATTCAGTTGGAAAACTTCAACCACAGAAATAAGGTTTGTTTAGTCACTGGTTACTGACTGCTCCTCATCTGTCAGTAATCACTGATAACACAACGGTTTGGTGAAGATGGAATTTGGTGTTTGGTGCTTTGAGGCTAGAAGTTAAGCTTCAATGGAGATGAGATTTGATTGCATAGTTAACTTGTGGAAGTTAGTTGGCGATAAAAAGTAAGACCCAGAAATGTTCTTTTGGAGGGTTTTCTAGTCTTGTAGCTATTATCCAGTCACAGTTTTTCTCTTCTTCTATCAAGTCAAGTTCGTTGATCGCTAACCACATCAGTGCCTAGTTTTTGAGATATCAAGCAACCATTTATTGTAAAAGTAAGACCCAGAAATGTTCTTTTGGAGGGGTTCTTGACTTGTAGCTATTATCCGGTCACAGTTTTTCTCTTCTTCTATCAAGTCAGGTTCGTTGATCGCTAACCGCATTAGTGCCTAGTTTTTGTGATATCAAGCAACCATTTATTGTAATGCTAGTGTTTGAAATACTAGGTAGTACACAATTGTTGTATTGAACTGGTTGCCCTTTAATTCTAATGTATAGAATTACCATTCTTTTTTACCACCGAGCATGTGGACCATTGTTGAGTGTTATGCATACACGGTGCTGGAGCAGGAGATTTGATCCTGCAAAGTATTTTTAATCATGTTAGATGTTCGTATTATGCTAGAATTAACTTCTGGGCATTTCACTCGAATGCGTCCAAAATGTAGGCAATTGTATTTTTGTCTCATTACTTGCGTGTTTTGAATATGTATATTGAAATTTGAACTTCTTGTATATAGTATTCTATTTCTATGTTTCATGGCCAAAATAAAGAGTAGCGTATTTTTAGTTTCGGAACAGGCGCGTGAGCTCTAAGAATTGAACTTCCAACTATAGCGCGGAGCAACATTTATATGCCAAAGCCCATGCTATATTGTGATGCTCAAATACATTTCGACGTCGAGCCAAATTCAACTATTGATGCTGTGGCGCTAAAATTTTGAAATATTTATCTGGACTCAATGAAGAATCCATAATCACCACATGATTGAGTATCTCACTTGACTGACATAGAATCAGATTCACGACCAAGAAAACATCAAAAACAGTTATGCTTATGTTTTTATTTTCTTTGTACTTGCGTTTTCCTTGAGTTTATCCAAACAACACCCTCCTTAAAACCCTCTTCCTTTATAAACGAACAACCACTGCCCCCTTCCATCTGATCCAGTATAACAAACTAACAAACAAATACAAGCAGCAAAACGGCGGCCGCCACCATGGCGCCGCCCTCCTGGCGCATCGCCGCCGTCGTCCTCCTCGCCGCCGCCGCCCTAGCGTGCCATTTCAGTGTCCTCGTCGCAGCCACCGACGTCGAGTGCCGCCATTGCCACGGTGATCACGCCTCTCCAAGTTACTACGTAGTGTTTAATGGTCTCTGTTGTTCGCCGCCAATTGTCTTTGTTTGATCCGTGTCGTGTTGCGTTGCGTCGTCCAATGCATGCATGCAGGTGCGAACGGGTGCCGCGGCCTCGGCATCAACTACGGCACGGTGGCCGAAGACCTCCCCTCGGCGTCGCGCTCCGTGCAGCTCCTCCGCGCGGCGGGCGCGGCCGCCGTGAAGATCTACGACGCCAACGCGGACATCCTACGCGCGCTGGCCGGGACGGGGATGCCAGTGTCCATCATGGTGCCGAACTCAGCGATCCCGTTGCTGGCCTCCTCCCGCGCCGCCGCGGAGGACTGGGTAGCCGCAAACCTCGCGCCGCACGTCCCGGCGACGCGGTTGGCGCACCTGCTCGTCGGCAACGAGGTGCTCTCCGACCGCGCCATCGCGGGGTCCACGTGGCGCGCCGTCGTGCCGGCGATGACGAACCTCCGCCGCGCCCTCCGCCGCCACCGCGGGCGTGGGCTCCGCAGGGTCAAGCTCGGGACGACGCTCGCCATGGATGCGCTGTCGGCGTCGTACCCGCCGTCCACCGGCGCGTTCCGCGACGACATCGCCGAGGACGTGGTCCGCCCGCTGCTCCGGTTCCTGAACGCCACCCGCTCCTACTACTTCGTCGACGCGTACCCGTACTTCGCGTGGGCGGGCAACCGCGACACCATCTCCCTCGACTACGCGCTGTTCCAAGGCGCGGCGACAACGACGGCGGCGGCGACGGCGAGCTCGCGCTACGTAGACCCGGGCAACGGGCTCGCCTACACCAACCTGCTGGACCAGATGCTCGACGCGGTCGTCGCCGCCATGGGCAGGCTCGGGTACGGGGACGTGAAGCTGGCGGTCTCGGAGACCGGGTGGCCGAGCGGCGGCGACGCGAGCGAGGCCGGCGCCAACGTGCGCAACGCCGCCACGTACAACCGGAACCTGGCCGCGCGGATGACCAAGAACCCCGGCACGCCGGCGCGGCCGGGAGCCAAGGTGCCGGTGTTCCTCTTCTCACTCTACAACGAGGACCAGAAGCCGGGGGCCGGCAGCGAGCGCCACTGGGGGCTCTACTACCCGAACGGGAGCCGGGTGTACGAGGTGGACCTCACCGGCCGGCGGTCGTCGTACCCGCCGCTGCCGCCCGCGGACGACACCGGCACGGACAGTCACAGCACGCCGGCGTGGTGCGTGCTCGGCAAGGCGGCGGCGAACGAGACGGCGGTGGCGGCCGCGGTGGAGTACGCGTGCCAGCAGGGAAGCGGGACGTGCGACGCCATCCAGCCCGGCGGCGCGTGCCACGAGCCCGACACGCTGGACGCGCACGCGAGCTACGCGTTCAACGCGTACTGGCAGCAGTTCAGAAAGGCCGGCGGCACCTGCTTCTTCAATGGGCTCGCGGTGACCACCACCAAGGATCCGAGTGAGTAGACACCGTCGTGCAGCGCCGATCTTTACCGGAGATTTGTAGCTTCCTTTGGCATTTGATTTCAGTCGCATTGATCTGTCGTCGTCGGCGTTATTGTTATGTGTGTTTTGCAGGCCATGGATCATGCAAGTTCGCCAGCGCTCTCGACTGACAGACGACGCAAAATGGCTCTCGACTGACAGACGACGCAGAAGGTGGAACTTGGAAGGCCATCATTGCCCGCCACATTGGATTTGGTAGTAGTGAGGAAGGCCATCGCCATGGCTGCCCAAGCCCTTTGGATCGTTACTATCTTGTATTCTTTCTGTAGGAAGTTATTAGCAAGCAAAGGATCACTGTAATTCGAGTAAGTGACTCAGTTTTGCACTGACAGGCTGATTATCGCGAGGAGGCAGCGCTCCTGCCTATTTCTCCTATCACCCAAAAAAAAAAAAGTGGTGTGCTTTGTTCCCCGCGTTCACCGGCGGCGACGTATTTCGCTCCCCGAGTTCACCGCCGGTGAATTCTCGATCCGCCGCATGGCGTAACGACATACAGCGTGATGTGTGGTGCATACGAGGGGCATCGGACGGGCGGACAGCGCCGGCGTATCGGCGGGTTTGTTACGTTCTCTGACCATCTGGCAGCCTTAAGGAATCGTGCTCCAACGGAATTAGGCCAAGATCTGGCAGCCTCTGGTGTTTCTGGACCATCCGTACAAACGGAACCTACGCTTTTTTCGTGCTCCGGAACGGGTTGGGTTAGAGATGACAGGGTTTAAATCGGAGGGCATCCATAGCTGTGTTATGAAATTTACCCGATAAAAATTCATAACCGTGTGGTACAATTTCCAAACTCATTTTTTAGTGTCAACCCGGATCTATCAGAGTTTGAAACCCTACAACATCATTACAGTTCTGAAAACCTATTACAGAAAATGGATTACATAGAGGCAACAATAGATAGCACCATGCGTTCTGAAAAACGATTACATAAGGCAATAGTGGTTGGCACTAAGCATGAAGCATCAGCTATTCCTCAACGTTGTGGAATTTCGTTGTTACTACTAAAGAAGTAAGGCAATGATACAAATTAGAACTTGGGAAAGACATTACATGGTACATGTACAGCTTAGTGCTCGTTTGGAATGAAGGATTTTTAAAGTAATTTTAGAGAAATGTGATTCCTATATTTTGAAGACATCACTGGTTGTAGTTTGGCAAAGGAACCAAACTTTTACCGTTCCTCTGGAAAGAGCAATGTTGCTTCACACAATGCAGGAACAAAAGCATCCACCGAAAGTCAAAATTTTAACAGTAGCCCTTGGAACGCATGCAAATTGCAAAGAGAGAGAGGAACCTCTTATCTATCCACGACCGACCACGTATAGGCTACGGGGCTTTGCACTTCGGCCCCTGTGAATACCACATCAAGGTGACAGGATTCGAACCTATGGCCCTCTGTACCCAAAACAGATGTGCCGACCAGACTGCGCTACACCTCGTCTCCCCCCCGGAACATATGGTATGGATCTACCCGATCGAAAATGACTTGAACCGCAGTCGCCCACCTCGCGGCACAGGGAGGCGAGAACCACCGCTTTTAGGAAATAAGCCTACAATTTGATTCTCGTCTCGTTTCACTTGCATTTTCTTTCGTTCAGTCTCATTCTGAGACTTAATCCTAATACTTCTATCTTTTTAGTCTTAATCCTAATCCTAATACTTCTATCTTTTTAGTCTTAATCCTAATACTTCTATCGTTGTATTAAATGCCCTCGTACTGATAGGAGAATGCCCAATAGCCCTTTTTTTGAGAAAGGGACTGGCTTTCATTAAAATAAAACCCTTTTTACAACTGAGACCTCAATATAAAATAAAATTACATCGAAACACATCACTAGGTCTTGAAATTTCATCTTCCTCACGTCCGGCGGCGTACTCTTCAGAAAACTCCATGGAAGTACACCAGATCTAGACCCGAGAACCACAGTCCCAACCAACAGAAGACTCCACGAACATGGAAACCGCATAAGAGGTGCAATATACTCAACCATTATAGGGAGTAAAGGGCGCCGATAGCACATCGGCTGTATCTTCTGAAGGTTGAACTGAACATAGGATCCGACGTTGCTAGCATCACCATCAACAACCGAAAAGGCAGATCCGCTGCCGCCAGTAGCACCGGCGGCCGGAACAACAATCTCGCAGAAGGGAAAAAATAGATCCAATCCCTCCTCGAGAAGAATTATTCCAATATACCTCAATCTCAGGAACATACCATCACCGGAGATGACGACGCATTCACCAACGATCTGGTACGAAGAAGGAAGTCAGATCGAAGACATCAAGACGGCCAACCAAAACCTAACCCTAATTATTATGGGGGAAAGGAAAAACAAACGGAGAAACAACCTAAAAACAGTGGATCTGCTAAAAAATGATGGACCCCCGCTTCTCCTCACCACCGGCAGGAGGCCGGAGGCGAGAGGAACGGGGGCCAGGTGGCGGCGGCACGCGAAGGCGAAGTCGCTTGGAGGCGGCGGCCGGGACTATGGGCGGGCGTGCGTATCCAAACGGCTGGACCGCCTTTGATGTGGAAGTAATGCCCAATAGCCCTTGAGCATGGAAGGAACAATACGAAAATAGCGAATTTGCTTATTAGGGGTTAATAAATTTGTTTTTGTTTGATTCTAGATATTTTTGAATATTTTGACTTCCTATTCCTACAATCCAAACACCACGTTCTGCGTTCCTCCGTTTTCCCCCTTCGTTACATTTCTATGTTTTTTTTCACCGTTTCTTAATCTCTTACTTCCAAACACATCCATAATTTGCATCAATTCAAGGCATTGGTGAGCTAAGGGCTGGACACCACGAAATGGTCGAACCAACTAGTTTTGTGGACCATTAAATGTTTGTATCATTATATGGGGATTCGTTTAGGATGTTTGGACGTTTTCAAACTTTGAACAACTAAAGTGATGAAAATTTATGTTCGTATGAGAGCTGTCAAAGGTGGTGAGGGATAGAATCAGGAATGAGGCTAGAATTTTTTTTGGAGAGACTGAACTATGACACTACACTCCATTATGACTCACAATATAGATAAAAATTTAAAAATTATCATGAATACGAGGTTTGTTACAACGCTTGGAGGAACGTGTGGTTTATGTACGTCTGTGGAACCACAGACCTTCACCAAACTCCATGGGAGGGGGGGGGAGGGGACCCCCCCCCCAACCCCCCCCCCCGCGCCGCCCCCCCCCCCCCCCGCCCTCCTGCCGGCGGTGCAACATCTTAATCTCTGGTGTCTTGTTCTTGACTATGCAACGAAACATGTAACTCATCTGCATAGATTGGCACAAGGCATTTTGTACGCATGTGTCTCTTGCTCCATCACGCATTTGATTGAACAAACAATGTATAAGTCTTCTTCCATTTATCTTCACATCTCCCAAGCAGAAATCCAATGGGTGATTATCGTCGAAGAACTGAACATATACGTGCCAGGAATGTGGTAATTTTTTCTTTATGAGAATTATGTGAAGTTTAGCCAGGTAGTTATGATCGCAGAGCGGTTTTCATGCTGACACTGACAATCCGTATGTTTTAGTTGTAGAGATAGAGATTAGATTTGAGAATTGGTGTGTTGTGCTACCTATCATGTGACATAATATATATTTTGACATATCTTAGTACATACTTACAAAGTAATACAATACAGACTTAATTCCAACTTTTTCATTGTATAATTTTAATAGAAGAATACATATAATAGGCCTAACGCAGGGGCATGTGGCACACCCTGAGCGGTGGCCTGGGGCGATGGTGGCGGCACGGCGCGGTGTGCGTGGAGGAAGAGGAGAGGGAGAGATAGATAGGGATAAACCACTTCTACTACTTGCCTTCATCTCATTATAATAGGAAAGTATTTATAGCCTAATTGACCTAACTTAGACCCTAAGCAATTCTAGAAAATTCCTGCGGATACTCTCTTTTCTTATTTTTACATCTTCTAATTATAGAAAATGCTTTACTGATGGAAGGTTGATGTGGCGAGGCGGCGGCTGCGCCCGGGCACGTGCGCGCGTGGGAGGCGGTGACCTGTCCTCTTCTCCTGGTGCGTGCGGCGCCCTAGCCACGGCCCACGACGACGTTCTCCACTTGGACCGGAGTTGGTCTAATTTATTGATAATTTAGCTAGGTCGTCGTTATACTTGTTGCAGTACATGTAGATGATTATATAATGAAAATACTATTTGTTGTATCGATCGATAAAGCATGGTACGAATATAACATACATAACTAATCCTTAACAAGAATAGAGCAAACGTGAAAAGAAAATAGTAAAAAGTTGACGGCAAGAACTGACCAGCCTTTTTAGAAACAAGAACGGACCTGCAGCAGGACTTGAGAGGCTACCTATCCCACATGGACAATGGGCCAGGCCTATAGAGCCCCCACAAAGTGAATATTTACTGCATGGGTAGAAAAGAGGAGAAGCGTCGCTGAAGCAAATTTTGAAGCGTGTTTGAATTGTCAAAATAACTCTCAGATCCACCATTGCCACGCAAGATGATTGGCTCCTTGTTCGAAGTTTTGTGTGTGCGCGTGCATTTTTTTTTGTTCAAAAATATACAAAGTTGTGTTACTACCGTTCACGCACGGAACAAACCGGGACGGGACCATTCACGGATCCATAGACCATAGTAGTCCTTAGCCCTCGCTTCGCTACATGCCTACTCCCCCCGCCCGGCGGTCCGTCCTTGCCGGTGTCCCCAATCGGCACATGCCGCCACGTTCCGGTGAGCACGCATCCATGTTGCCGGTGTCCCCAATGGACCGGACGACCGGTGGTCGGTTGGTTTTCGTTGGCGCTTTGGCAGCTTGCCGCTGCCAAAAACACGGTACACCACTGCTGCATTGCATCGCCGTCGCAGCAACGAAACGGTAAAAAAAAAAAAAAAAAAGAGGGAAAAAAGGGTGAGCGGCCGAAAAGGCTGCGCAGGTTATCGAGTCGGCGGAGCAAAGGATCCCTGGGTCCTCTCGCCTTGCCCGGCCACGTGGGCCCCTCCCCGGTTCGTTTTACTACGGCCTACGGGCTACGGGCCACCACCCCGGTGCGGCGAGGCTGTCCGGCTGTCGCCGCCGCCCCGGCCCGTCGATGCCGCCGTCGACGGCCCAGATGCGCTCCTCCCCGGCCGCGAACCGCTCACGGGAGAGAGATCTCGAGCGACCGAGACGGCGAGAAGACCCTTGTCTCTTTACCTTGCCCACGGTCGCGTCGCGACCCGAGCCCCGCCCCCACGTGCTCGACGCAGCCCACCGTAACGTGTCGATGACGTGTGGGCCAGGTGTACCGTGGGCCCCGCGGCGCAATAAGCGCCGTTGTCATTGTCCTCGGCGTGAGGGCGCCTTCGTCTTCGTCTCCACTCACTCTCTCTCCCACTCCCACTGCGCAAAGCGACTAGAGCGGGCGGACGGGCAACCAACCACCCATCCCACCCCTCTACCTCGCCGTTGCCGCCGAGCGTCCCCGTCGGCCGTTGGCATGGAGAGCGCCCACAAGAGCGGAGGCGGAAGCACGCCCGGTAAGTCCCCCTCCCTGCCGCCGCGCCGCGCCGCGCCGCGCCGCCGCCGGCATTGTGGAGATGTATTTGCTTTTTGTGTGTGTCTGCCGGTTTTGTTTTTCCCCTTGTCTCTCTTCTTGTTTGTGAGATGTGACGGCGTGGTGGTTTCTCGCGCAGGAGCGGGAGCCGGAGGGGAGGGCGTCCTTTGCCACGCGTGCGGGTACCAGTACCCGAACGGGCACCCGAGCGCCAAGCAGCGGCGCGCGCACCGGAAGCACTGCGGCAAGCCGACGTCCCCCGCCGCCGCCGGCGCCTCGGAGGTCGCCGGGGAGCACGACGGCAGCGGCCTGCTTCTAGGTACTGTGGATTCCGTGCCTCCCTCAGGTGGCGTGTCGCTGTGTGACTGACTGCCAGACTTACTGTGTCCAAGCTGGCCTCTTGTCTTGACGTGTGCTCTCGTGTCTGGCGTCCCAGGTGACGGCGGAGCAGGCGCGGGAGCCGATGGGAACGGAGCGGG
>CM041643.1:40548252-40560663 GCA_023333625.1 Bothriochloa decipiens
CATCAATTTCATAGATACAGTGCTTCAACATTAACTTGACATCAATTTCATAGATACAGTAGCTGATGGAACAAAACTGACAAAGTGATTAGAATTACTTCTCCAACTAACAAAAGATTGGTAACTTTGAACTGTTTTTACCATCACATTGTCAATGCTACTTCCAAATCTAACATCGGAAATCCAAAATGAGACACAGAAGAAATAACCTCCGGGGAAGGAAGAAATTTACCTTGTCCAAGCTTGAACTTGAAGGGATCTCCACGATCGCGGCTTGAGTCGAACTTTGTTCCATCAAGGAGTGTGCCCGTGTAATGCACTGAAACATCCATTGGCAAGTAAGGATGAGTTCACTAGCTCAAACATGTTCCATAACATGACGAAGGTACTTGAAAAAATCATCCAGTATCATCAAACAGGAACTATAAATTCGACCCAAGAGAATCCGAATTCCACTCCATCAGTTAACTCAACTGGGCGGCGAATGCTCATGGACCGCATCACACCAACAACAGAAATAGAAGAAGTGCGCAGGGGAGGAGGGAGGAGGAAGAGGAACAGGAGGCAGTCAGTATACCTTCAACCTCGTCGCCGACCTCGGGCGTCTCCCAGCCCTCGCCCTCCTTGAGCAGCTTCTTCTTGAGCCCCTTGTCGCCGACCTCCTTCTCCTCGCCCACCTTCAGCACGGGGCCCTCGTCGCCGCCGAAGTCGCCCATCTCGTCGCCGCCCATCATCTCGTCGGCGCCGCCGGAGGGGGGCATCTCGAAGTCCTCGTCCATGGCGTGGAGGAGGGGGCCGAGATCCGCGCGCAGGCGGCTAGGGTTCCGCGCTCACTAGGGTTCGGGACGGGGGCTTTGGAAGGTTCGAGAGAGCGCACGAGAGGAAAATGATGAGGCGACGCGACCCGGGTCGCTCCCCGGGTTTAAATCCAATCTGGCTGGGGTTCTAGAGTGTTCCGAGAGGGGATTAAGGGTGCGTTTGGTTCGCGTAGTTTGCCACGCCGCGCCACATTTTTTTTTCTAAGTTTGGCTATCGTTTGGTTCGTAGCCGCAACTTTACAGCAGTTCTGACACGTCACGGTCTTGTCAACGCTCGCTAATTTATTTTTTTTATCAAATCGTATTGGAGTTGAGACGAACAAATTTAGCGACGCAAGTGCGACATGCCGAAGCTGCGGCATGGCATCCTAAGGGCACCAACTAAACGCACCTAAAAACGGCAAAGCCAACGGCTCGGATGCTTCTGGTCGATGGAGGGGTGGACAGGATCGATCCGGTGGTTTGCCTTTCGCGTGCTCGTGCCGTCGCGGTGCACGGGAAGGGAATGGCACGAGACCGGCCCGCACGTTCGATGTGAATTTGATTTGATTAAAAAAAACGCGTGTGTTATGAAATTGATTTGAAATTTTTTGGTTGCATTGATTTCTTAATTGATTTGTTACTACATTTGAAGTTTTCAGACTTTCTTTTGCTTTGATCACAAGCCACGGCTTTGGATCGGGTGACTTTGATGAAGCGGCCTTTGTGTTTTTTTTTTCAAAACTCCTTTATGCCTTTATTGGTGTTGTATTTTGGATAGTTTGTGGAACACAAATTAGTCCTTGCTTTAGCATACACTATATACAAAAATAAAAGGACATTATTCCCTATACTTGGTAGAGGGCGATGCAAATAAAGAGAGTGACATACTAACATGAATGGGCAATTGATCACACCTAGTTATGAGCTTTAAGAAGTGCCCTGTGTATTAACTATCAAGATGTTGGCAATCGAAGAGTTCAGTCTCCATCTTTGAAGGTTACACAATTGAGCGGGGAAAAATAGTTCTCGCAAATCTGAGCAACTTTGTATGTTAAATTAGCCATAGAACGCTAGAAATGTATTGCTTAAGCTAGAAAGCACCACTATAGAGCAAGCTGCTCCGTGGTATAAGCACAACTAAACAGGCCAGTTTTGCCATGGAATAAATCTCTCACGGTGTGAACAGTTTTGTATTTGAGATTAATAGTTTATCCTTAGCTATAAATGTTCCATGAAATGGAGGTTTAACGAGGTACATAGGTTTGATAGTTCATTTTTAGTACAAAAAAAATTATAAACTTTTTAATATTGAATAATATTTTAGTATTTATTCTAGAGAAATATTTGGGTACTTTTTTGAAAGTTATTTTTATAACATTTTTATAAAGTTTAATTGACCTCTTTAAACTATTGTGTATGTCTGATTTAGTCCCTCATGGTTGTTGCGACGACATATATGTTAACTGACATGGTGCTACATCAGGCAAAGTACTTCCGAAACCATTAGGAGATAAAAACAGGTGGTTTCAGTGGTTTGTGGAGCATCAATACCGACTTTAGAGCAAATGTCTCTCAATTTGGCGCTTCCCAACCCTCCTTTGTCTCTCTCATGAGAGGTGTTTTGGTCTTTGTTCTATTCTTTAGTCTATTTTATTTAATCCGTGGAATCAAACCAGTTATTAGTCCCTCTTGCAGTGCATGATTATGTACGACCGGTGACATATTGGCTGATTATGGCTGCAAACTTAAACAATGTCCACATTCAACCAACCCACCAGGGTTAGCCAGCAGCTTCAGCTGAAATCAGCCTAAATTCAGACAACCAAACGAGGCCCATGTTTTAGTACCAAACAGGTACCATGTCGGCCTACAATGAGTTCTTTCTAGGCGAGACCCACAAGAAGAAATAAGTGTTGGATAATACAGTTGCAATAAATTAGTTAGGCCTTGACTTAGGCTCAAGGCCTGAGATGACAAAGCCAATGAGCCCAAAAGAGATTTTACATATCCTCTATGCCTAAATAGGAGATCCCCACTAGATGATTTTCCAAGTACCTCATGAAGCCACGTCATCATCTTTCATCAACCGAGCGCTTACCGATCGGGCTCTTGCATTCCTACTAGCCATCGGTCCGTCATGCATGCATCCATATTTGAAACACCCCCATTAACTAGCCACCAGTGCACCACGCATGCATTAGATGTGTGAAACTGAAACGTCTATGGTTTATCGCACATGATACGATGTCTATGGTTTATCGCACATGATACGATATTTCCCTATAAAATGAATCTTTCCACCTTCGGCAGATCGAGGATTGTGTGACGGTATGATCGGCCATGCAGATCGGTTATGTCCCCGACTCGCCGCGCGTCTGCGTGTATAGATGCGGCCGATCCAAGACTGAGTGGCCATATGAACTGCTACCTGCTAGGTGCGCTTCTTCATCTACCGCCCGGAGCTCTTCCTCAAAGGTCGCAGTCCTCTTCTTTTTTTTTAGATCAAAGGCATTCACCTGGCTTTATTGAAAGCTTAACGAAGCCCCGATCGTTACTGGGGACACTAGTTTACAAAGTTGCACAAATCGAGCTCTATTACTTCTCTGAGAAATCTACCTCTACTCTCACCCAAAAGGCTACTCAGCCAAGATCGATCTAGACTCCTCTTTAAACAACTCAGCATGCAAAATGAAAGTTTGCCCACGCAGGGGATATATCAGTGTGTAAAGCTGCAGGCAAGCTAATGGAATTCCTCTTCTCAGGCCACTTGAGATGCCTTGTCGGTCAGTAGGGATATAAGTTCTTCAAACTTCAGCTTCAGCTTTGGCTTCAGAAGCGGTGTCCAGGATATGACTAGCATCAGGGACTTGAAGACGTATGCAGATGGTCAAGCGACCACCTTCTTGTTGAACACAGCATCGTTCCTGATCTTCTAGATACTCCATATTGCACCTGCACAAATGTGAAAGAATGCTTTTCTGATTATACCTCTGCAATCTTCCACTATCTCTTGCAAGAAATCAGCACAACTGGTAGGGGATTTACCCCACCCTAGATTATCTCTGAACAAAGCCCATAGAAAAATTGCGGGGGCACACTAAAACAGGATGTGGTCAGCTATTTCAAGTTCCCCACAAATGCAACAGTTTTGGTCCCCTGACCATTTCTTATATTTTAGCTGAGCTCCTGATTGGATTCTGTCATGGACAACCATCCAAAGAAAAATCTTAACTTTCAAGGGTATGTTACTCTTCCATATCGTCACCATTTGTAAATCTTTAACTCCCCTAGTGGTTAAAGCTCTATACATCAATTTAGTGGTATATTTTCCTGATTGCTCTAGGGCGCAAGACACTCTATCTCTCCCTTCTGTTAGGCACACAGAACTCAGTATGTACATAAGCTCTTGTCTCTTAGTTCTCTGTTCTACTCTCAGTTGTCTTCTGAATCTTAGATTCCACTCCCCATATCTGAATATCGTGTAACACCCTCGGTGTTAAGCATGCATTAGCACTTGCATTCATTAGCATAAGCATCTTTATGCATGATATTAATGAATGGGTTAGTTGTCATTTTATGTGTGATGCTTGATTCATTCGAATTATGTTTGAAAAGCATGTGAATGTCATGAAGTGACTCAAGTGATTGATGGATGTTCACTAAAATAATTTAGACATGCTTAGGACACAAAATGAACCTATGTTTATGTTTATAACTTTGGTTAATTAGGCTTGCATGGCTTATTTGACTAAAATTTATTTATAGAGTGATTCTGTTTGACTAATTAAAATTTAGTAGTTAGAGTGTTTGCATGTTGGTGTACCCTAAATAAGTTTTGTAGAGAATTTTATAAGGAACAAAAGTTGTTTTGGTCACTTTTCATGAAAAGGTATGGAACATGCTCAAAAATATGGAGAAAGCCCGAATTTGGGGCTGTTTTCTAATTTTTGAATTTTAAAGCCTTTTTCTTTTGGATTTTTGTATTTCAAAATCTATGCAGAATTTGACCAAACTTATTAAAGATGAAATGTTCTACTCATCAAGAGCTACATTTTCTATTTTATGAGTTTTGTCTAATTCGGAATATTTTAAAAGTTATTTTAAAAGAGGGCTCTTTTATATAAAAAAAAAGAAAACACTATCGATCGATCATCGAACTGACCGGCCGGCCACCGCCCACGGCCGCCCGTCCGCGCACGCCGCGTGGCGGCCGGCGACCGGCAGGCCGGGGCGGCAGCCCGCCAGGTCTACCGGTTAACCTCACCCCTCTCTTCTTCTTCTCCACTTCTTCCCCCTCCATTTCCTCAGAACGCACGCGCCATACACAGTGCGGGTCGGCGCCGCCGCCGCTCGCCGCGCCGCCTCCTCCGCCGCGTGCTTTTTCCCCAAAATCCACCCACGAGCTCGCCTCGACGTCCTCTACCTTTCCCACCCTTCAATTTGTCGAATTGCATCGAGGAACGGCCGAATTTCGGAGCTTGCCGCCATGGCCATGGCCGCCGCCGAGTTCGAGCTCGCGTTCCCGTCGATTCGGCCGCCATCTTCTTTCTTTTTCTTGCTCAATAGATGCTCCAAGACCTCCTCTAGCTTTTCCCCCACTCAATTTGGCCGGAGAACCGCCGTGGAGGCCGGCCCCATCGCGCCATGCGCGCACGGTTGCTGTTCACCAGCTTAGGGACTTCGTTCGAGAATTTGACAAAGTTCGGGGGCCTTTCTGCAAAGTGGATTTTGTATTTTTGATTTTCAGATTTGGTGATAGCTTGTAAAATTCATAACTTGCTCATTTTTAGTCCAAATCAAGTGGTTCAACTTGCAGTATTTTTCTTATGAGTAGATCTGCATGATAAAAATATGAAATATGATGTTTGTGATACTTTTATATATAGATTTATTTTATCTCTATTAATTATTTATATCTTAGAAAATGCATAACTAATTCCCTGTTGCTCAGAAAAATGTGAAACCAAGTTTGTTAGTCTTCTTATGTCTTGCTCTATCAGAGAAAAGTATTTGATAGCTTTGTTCTGTGTAAAAATATAAACTTATAGTTCAAGTGTGCTTTTAGCGCTATTCTTGAGAAAAATCATAAATGTATGTTATCGGTTTATTTTGGGGTTGATAATTTTTATAGGCTCTTTATATGTCATAAGGTAGCTCTTGATGTGATAATATATGTAGTTTGGTATATTTCATAGTACAAAGTATTTTTAGGTCCCCTGTTTTGTGCTGGCTTGTGATTTTTGTGTAGAATTATAGGCTTATCCAAATGAGGTAAAATTTGGATGACAACCTATAATTGATATGTTGTGTCCTCTGTAATTTTTATAGAATTTTCTGGGTAGTACAAGTATGTGACGCAGTTCTGTCCTTAATTCAATATGTGCTAAATAATGCTTTGGGTTATCATTTCATGTTAGTTAATGTGTTTTCTATGTTCTTGCTAAGTGTATAATCTATTGGTGTGATTATTGTGGTTTGGTTATGAGTTTATCTATGCAGCACTTAGTCGTAGGGTATGTACATTCATGTTGCTTCTATGTGCGATTGCGTGCTTTGCGCGATGATGGTTAGTTGAATGAAATAGGGATATGCACCTACTCGGTAAACTAAAGTAATATATTTTGATCCATCATGTGCAGCATGTTCATTCACGGAAAGCATTCATGATCATCACCATATTCCATGTTCATTCCGCATGCATTCGTTGTATTTATATACGCATATGCATCATACAGGATCGCATGCGAGAACCCTGTCATGAAGTCAAGAAGCCAAAAGGACGACTTGTTGGAAGTTCCCGCACAGGAGGTGATCGGGAATAAGGAGAAGAACAAGAAGTTATCCAAGTACCGAAGAATCAACATCGCTTTTCTGAGGAAGGCAAGCCCCGGAGCATTCTCCCTGTGGTTTGCAAAATATCTGATTTGAGTCCTTTACTTGTTTGCTGCATTAAGTTATAGGCGTTGTTTTATACCGTTGCTGCATTACTTATATTCCTTGCCACTGTTTATACTTCAACCCTGTTAGGTTCAGGTACGATTATTTGCTTAGCCCTGCTTAACTAGATCGGTAGAAGTCGGGTGATTTCCGGTCATCCGCGAGTTATAGGTGGTAACTCGGAATGGTTGAATACATTGTTATCTTGGATAACCATGTGGAGATAATAAATCGAGACCGGGCGGGATTGGTGTTGAGACTGAACTGGAGGTTTGGTGTGGTTATCCCGTCTGTGTCGAACTAGGACCCCGTCCGTTGTACGTCCTCAAGTCATATTGAATTTATGCCTCACATTTAGCTGGAAGGATAAGTCGTTCCGACCGCGAAGCCTAATTTTGATTTGGGCCGGGAGTCGACCTGCTGTACGCATCGCATTGGTGAAGATGGGGGACCACGGGTTACGCGGTTGTAAGGCCTGAATATAGCATGGTGCGCCCTGCTGGCAGCCGGACGGTGCTCGGATGTGATGGTACCTGTTGATCTCGCGTTTTTCCTGAATTGGATGTCGGTGACCTGTAGCTCACCGTGGCTGGTGAGTGTGGTTTGTGTGAGGAGTACCCGCCAGCTGGTTAGTAATCGATTATAATCGCCATCGTTCCTGGACAGTGAACACTTGACTTGAGCAGCGGCATCGTAGTAAGAATTTGAACAAGAGGTGAGATGGTTGAGCTGATGAGATGGAAAGATACTCAACCGGAAATGGTTACTTGCTGTTGAATAATTATTACCATGCTTGTTTAGTACAGGTGCTAATGTAGCATGATAAGGATAATCAGATTAAAATACATTGCTAGAAGGTTCTTAATAATTATTCCTTAATGCAAGCTTTTCCGCAATTAAATGAGTCAGCTATCCTACTTATAAAGCCTTGCATACTCCTTGGAGTCAATTTATTTTTGGTTTATGACGGGTAAGTCTAGCTGAGTACATTCTCGTACTCAGGGTTTATTCCCACTTGTTGCAGGTATTCATCTAGGTTGTTGTGGCTGCAAGATGGGTTTGTATCCCACTACGGGAATCAATCAGACCTTGGGCATGGTCATTCTTATATCTCATCTCAGATGCTTTTGTTGGATTTGACTTCGAGCTGGCACCGTATTTAAAAATGTGAGTGTGAGTGTTGTCAAAGTAAATTGCTTCCGCTTTTCTTTATTAAAAAGGTGTTGTAATATTTTTATATAAACTCCGATGTATTTAAGCTATTGGCAAACTTATGCAATTTGTGAATGGTGACCGCTGGACTTATTACGGTCTTGGCTGTATTGGAAAATGTTTGAAATCCTTCGAGATTGTTGAATGACTACCGGGTTTATTAGGTCTTAATCATATAAGTTTGCTGGTTAATAGCGAATTATGTGCTTAAGCTCTAATAAATTGGTCGGTTCTGTTACATATCGCTACTACACTAGCATCAGGTGTTGATGTGATCTGATATAGCTCTTGAAAAGTAATCATCAGTGGTACATTCCCCACCCAAACATCAGTCTAGAATTTGGTCTGTTTGCCACTCTTAATTTCTATAACTCTACCTTTTTGGTATTCCTTTCTGAGCTCTAATAGAGATTTCCAAAATTGTGATCCACCTCTCTTCTTAATCTGGTAAATGCTCTTATCTCCCAAGTACTTTGCCTTTAGAATGGAGCAGCATAGGTTAGCTTCATCTATTTCTAATTTGTCTATCCATTTGACCATGAGACATGTATTCATAGCTCTTATGTTGGTAAACCCAAGGCCCCCAAATTCTTTGGGGCTAGCCATATCTTCCCATTTAATCATGTGATATTTCCTCTTCTTACTAGTCCCCTGCCAATAGAACCTAGCTCTTACTGTGTCAATTCTTTGACAGTTACCCTCATATAGTTGGTATACCCCCAATGTATACATGGGTATACTAGATAGGCATGATTCAATAAGGGTTGCTTTCCCACCTGAAGATAGAAATTCGCACTGCCAGGTACCTAGCCTTTTTTTCAATTTTGTCCTCCACATATCTCAATTGTGCTTTAGTAACTCTACCATCACTAACAGGCAGCCCTAGGTATTTCATTGGAAAGGACCCTATCTTGCAATTTAGAACCTCTGTTACATACCTCTGTTCATGTTCATCCAGACCTACTGTAAAAATCTCACTTTTCTCATAGTTAATTTTCATGCCTGACATTGCCTCATAACATGCTAGGATGCATTTTATGTTCTCCATATTTGCCTGGGTAGCTTGTAACAAAATAAATGTATCATCTGCATATTGTAGGTGAGATAACCCTCCAGGAACTAGATGTGGTATTAGGCCTTGGATACTTCCAGCTTCACTAGCTCTACAGAGCATGGTGGACATAGCATCTGCCACTAAATTGAACAGCAGTGGAGATAGTGGCTCTCCCTGTCTCAATCCTTTATATCTCCTAAAAAACTCTCCTCTTTCCCCATTGATGTCAATACATACTTTTCCACCCTGAATAGCGCCCTTCATAACCCATTCTATCCATGTAGGACAGAAGCCTTTTCTATTTAGCACTTCTTCTAGAAAACTCCAGCATACCTTGTCATAAGCCTTCTCAAAATCCAACTTAAGAATGACACCCTTAGATTTAGTAACTCTCAGCTCATGTAACACCTCTTGTAGAATAACTACTCCTTTCAGAATATTTCTCCCAGGATAAAAGCAGTCTGAAACTTGCTGATTGTTTTATCAATGACTTCAGTGAGTCTGATTGTTAAAACCTCTGTAATGATCTTATAAATAACATTTAGTAAGCAGATAGGCCTAAATTGTTTAATATGAGTTGCATGTTTCACTTTAGGTAGCAGAATAATAACTCCATAATTCAATCTCCACAAGTCTAAGGATCCTTTGTGTAACTCATCAAGCATCTCTACTATTAGGGGATTCATTTTAGCCCAGTTTGCCTTGAAAAATTCAATAGAGAAGCCATCAGGTCGTGGGGCAGTATTACCTCTTATTTCTTTGACAGCCACATTTAGCTCATCTGCAGAAAATCTCCTGATCAGCCTATCATTTTCATCCTGATTGATTTGTTGATCCCCTGTCCACATGTCATTGTTTAAATGTATGTCAGCTGTTACCTCTCTACCAAACAGTTTCCTATAATATTCCGTGACATGCTCTTTCAGATTTTGAGGTTCAGTAATAGCTCTATCATCCTGTTCCAGCATAGTAATCCTCATTTTCCTCTTCCTTCCATTGGCAGTCCTCTTCTTCCCTGTCGGGCGTCAGTCTAAAGGCGGTGCCTTGCGGTGCGCATGGCAGCATTTTAGATCAAGCTCCAAGCGTACCTACATGGCCACATCGTTGTGCTTGGCTAGGGCGATGAGAGCCGTGGTGGTGGCGGTGCTCCTCAACATCATGGTTCTGCCCAGCCACCCAGGCTCCACGTACTGATGGTGGCCGGGGACGATGAAGACGCCGGTCATCATCGCCACCAAGACAACGACATAATTTCTACTTCAGCTCGCTGACTGCAGCCACGAAGGCATGGAAAGGCCGGAAGGGAAGGGAAGCTTTCGGAAGGGACGGGAATGCAAACGTGTGGGGCCTGCGCTCACACAGGTGTGGACCAGAACCTGTGTCGATTCTCCATTTTTATGAGCCGAATATTTTATTTCTATGTCATTTTATTTTCTGTCATTTGTTCCAACGCTAGGTAGCACCGGCTCCAAGTTCCCACTACAGATGCTCAATAGCTTGGAGCTCAATAGCTCATGGTTAGACACGGGCACATGTTTGTTTCGGCCTTTGGTCTTCACGGACCTACTTTTCGTTAACGTTATTCCAGCAATAAAATCTCAAATTTTATTTAGGTACAGATGACAGCTTGAGGCGATGTCCCTACTAGACTTTCCACTCATTCTGATTTCATCATGTTATATTCTGAAAGGCTACGTTCAAATTTTTAAACTTACAATTTCATTTCTCCTAACTTTTGAAATCCAGCGCTTTTGTAGTTTCAATGAGATATGGTTTTGTATTTTTGTATCTTCCATGTATCATTTCAACCTTACAAATAAGTATATAACAAAATAACAAGATGTCGTGTTCCATTCAAATGTTTAATTAGACACACAACGCTACAAATTTCCGCAGCAACGCGCGGGGTGTCATCTAGTACAAATAGGAGTTAAAAGCAAAGTTTTTAAGAAAGTCATGAAATCATAATAAAATCAACCTCCAAATGAGTTTAATAAATCAAATAAATTATGAACACATATATAACCACATCACCTAATTGTCTAGCTTCATCTCCTTCTAAAGGATAATAAAGCCGGCGCGAACCATGAGACCCTCACCGCCATGTGTGACAATCTGTGCGTGCAGGGGGGGGGATGGATTTAGTGGTGGGGCGGGGCTCGAGCCCCCCTACGACCATGTTTGGATGTTATCGGATTTATCTCAATCCACATCCACGTGTGTTGGGGTAGATTAAGGGGGAATTTGGTGGATTCATGGGTTAGGGGAGGTAGGGGAGTTGATGGCAGAGAGTTGTGAACCGAGTTTCACCTTTTTAGGAGCAGGAATTCTCAAACTTTCTTTGCTTTGATCCTAAGACGCCATTTGGATAAGGAGACCTTGATGGAGCAGTCGTGGCTTTATGCATTTATTTGTGCCATACGTGTTTGGGTAGTATGTGGAAGACAAATAGCCCTTTAGTATAAAGTATACAAAGACAGAAAGACATTCTTCCGTACTTGGTGTAGGGCAATGCAAGAAAAGGATATAGCAATAGTGTAACAAGAATGATCAATTGATCACACTTAGTTAGGAGATTACATAAGATATCGTGTTTATTAAACATCAAGATATTTTAAAGGCATCCGGAGCCGGAGAGGTCAATGCATGCCTTTGTGTCACGTGCATATTTGGGAAGGTAAAGATTACACAAGTGAGGAGAGATAAATAGTTCTCACATAAAGCTGAGCAACTCTGTATTTTATTTTAGATTAAAACCATAGAGTTCTAGAAATTTAAATTTTGAATGAAATAAGTAGTTCTCATGACAATATGAACAAATTTGTACTCTAGATTAACCATCCATCACTAGCTAGAAATGTAGTACCATGAAATGGGAGTTTTAGCAATCATGCAACATGGACAAAAAAATGGTGAGAATAATAAGCATAAGCAATCCTTCATGGCTTCATCCCCTCATCCCTCGACAACCATAGTAATACTGTTTTATAGCTACCTATGAGAAAACAGTAGCAGGTGGACATGAAGTTACATAAACCTACGAAGGACAAACAATCTTTAAAAAGCACCATGTTAATTGCATTCTTTATTGAGCTCGATCTATGGTAATTGAATCCTCCAAGACCTTGATGGAAATGGGCGTATAACCTAACAAAAAAATTACCAGAAAGCTTTAGCCCAGCCCAGACCTGGCCTGACAACCCAGACAACCTTGGGAATTTTTTTTATTAATAAATTTATTTTTTAAAAAAATTACAAAATTAGTCTACGTTTTCAAAAAATTACAGGATTAGGCGACCAGTCGCCCGTTGGAAGGGCGACCAGGCCAAGTTCGCCCGGCGAAAGGGCGACCGGGCCCAGGTCGCCCGGCCAAAGGGCGACCAGGCCCAGTTCGCCCGGCCAAAGGGC
>CM041643.1:40565663-40712761 GCA_023333625.1 Bothriochloa decipiens
AGACACATCCATGATATCATAATATGTACCAATATTTCTTTGTCTGATGGTTTCTAACAATCTTGGTAGGTTCTCATAAGATGCTTCGTACGAACCGAATCTCTTCTCAATGACCTTCTGTTTCGCTCGCCACGCCTTCGAATAGCTGATGGTGTATTTAAAATCTTCCTCTATAGTAGTCACTATAGATTTCGGCTCATACCTTAAATTATCAACAATTCGATTATACATGTACTCTGCAATGAAGCTCGATGTAAGAGCATTGGACTTCTCTAATTCTTGTAACTCACATGTATGTTCTGTTACTATAGAGCACTTTCAAATTGTACTCCATTTTTGCTCATAAGCATGTACCCTAAATGGACAGTCCGAAAACACACATTTAACATCATATACTTTCTTGTTGGACTTCACAACTACAAAAGACCGCTTCATTGACAGAGACCAGTACTTCACGGCACTCATCACTTCATCTTTGCCTTTGTACATACCTCCCTCTACTAGTTCATTCTCATGATATTCTCACGGCACAGAATTTCCTTCGTTGATCATCAAATTCTTCGAACTGTTACTCTTCCACTCCAGTGGGACAGGAATTTCATTCTCATCTTCAGATGAGTCAGTTTCAGATATATTCTCATTCTCCATATCTTCCATCGCCATCTCTTGAACTATATGCTCTATGCGCTCTCCTTCGTCCGCTTCACCCGTCGGTACCATAGATGACAGGTGATGATCACCCTCTTCATTATCTTCCTCATTATCATTGTCATTGTCATGGCTCGGACCTCCTTCTTCTTCTACACCGTGTACCTCATGAACCTCCTTCGTATATGCCTGAACAAGAAGGACTAGAGGCCACCCACGTTCTACAGCTTTGTTGACGTATTTTCTCCATGTTGATGTTGCATTAAGCGGTACTAACTCCCAAAAAGTGCCCTCCCGAGCACGACTAACGATACCCATGACCTTAACGTCATGTTGGTTGCTGTCAAGCCCAAATATTCGCATCAACCAATTCTGCACACCACTAATTGTTCTCTCATTTGCCCTAGACACCCATCTAGTTACTGAGGAAAATCCTGACAGATCAACCCCGTGTACACCTTGAATAATTTCTCCTTCTCCATAATAAATTTGAAATCCTAACTTCTCCGACATCTGTGTAATCTAAAAATTTCAACTAAAATACCTTTTTAGTAATATATTACTAATATTATTTCAACTGAAATATAAGACTATAAATACCTTTAACAATATATATAAAATAAGAATATAAATAATACTACCGAAATATAACATTAATCGCTTAACTGCTAATTATATTATCTAACAATTAATATAACACACATTAAATAATTATATATAAAATTATTTTTTTACTTACCGAAAATTTTCCTCTTCTCCTCTTCCTCTTCCTCTTCCTCTTCTTCTCTTCTCTTCTCTTCTCTTCTCTTCCTCTTCCTCTTCCTTCCTCTTCCTCTTCCTCTTCTCTTCTCCTCTCCTCTCCTCTCCTCTCCTCTCCTCTCCTGTTGCGAAATCCCAGCCGGCAGCGGCCGGCCGCGGCCGGCCGCGTTATATAGAGCGGCGCCACGTCGCCCCGTGGCCGGGCGACATGGGCCAAGTCGCCCCGTGGCCGGGCGACATGGGCCAAGTCGCCCACTGGCCGGGCGACATGGGCCACGTCGCCCACTGGCCGGGCGACATGCGCCACGTCGCCCACTGGCCGGGCGACGTGGGGCCCACCCATGCCAGTGCACGGACAAGTCGCCCACTGGTCGGGCGACATGGCCCTCTTCGCCCTTCCAACGGACGACTGGTGGCCTATTCCTGCAATTTTTTAAAAATGGAGACTAATTTTGTAATTTTTTTAAAAAATAAATTTATTAATAAAAAAAATTCCAACCTTGGTGCAGATTTTAGGGCCTAAATTAACTGGGCATGTTTGACACAACCCACAAGAAGAAATGTTCAGATGGTGGGCATTTTTGACACGGCCGGCCCAAGAAGAAACGTTCAGTTCAGATGCAATTCCATTCACCCGCGAGTCAGCCAGCAAACGGTGGCGGCAGCGTTTGAGCGTTTGGCTCCCCCGCACGCGTCCGTTCGCCGACGAAGCCAACACGATTTGACACATTCTCGGCGACGAAGCGCATTCGCCGTCCCACCCACACCTGCCGCCGTTCGACACGTACGCCATAAGGACCACGCCGCCGCCGCCTCTTCACTCCCCTCGCCTCCTGTCGCCGCGCGTCCTCGAGGTGCGAGCAGTGACCGGAAGTCCATTGCCAATCGGAGGGGCCCAATCGGATCGGCAAGTGAGGGCTGGGTTTAGATGCTGCCACCTCCGGCACCGGGGTCCAACGGCGACGCTGTACCCGAGCGCTGGGCCTCACTACCCGAAGATCCGCTTCCGGGCCCGTCTGCGGCAGCTGGCGGTCTGCCACCGCCTCCCCTCGCGGCCGCGGCGTCGTGGACCCGCGCTTCCACCCGCGCCACTGGATGATACTCCCCGAGGGCCACGGCCTCCGCCCCGGCCACCCTCACCTGCGCGGGTACATCCTTTTCCTCAAACTCGACACGGGGCCACGGGGGCCTTCGTCCTCTCCTCAGCGGCCACTGCATCGTCGACTCGGTCGACGGCCTCCTCATCCTGCTACGGGACCAGGACACCGCCGTCCGCCTCCTCCACCCTTTCACCGGCGACGTCGCCGACCTCCAGCCGCTGGCGACCGTCCTCCCGCAGCTAGGCACAGTGCTGGATCACGTGCCCGCGCCAGACAGGATCGAAAGGCTTGCGGAGTCAATCTGTGCTTCGGTTTCCTTCAGCGGCGGGGTCATCACCGTCATGCTTGCTCTTCATGAGGTAAACCAAGTAGCCTTTGCTACGGCCCTGGACCAGCAATGGACTCTGTGAACCTGGAGTTACCCATCGGCAGATCCACCATTGGCATTCCAAGGCAAGCTGTACACGACCTGTGACGTCGACTATTCTGACATACTGGAACTTACTGGCAAATGGGGAATCATATGGCGATGTACTGGTTTTCCAAATTGACCCACCTGTGAATGACGGGATGAGCTCCGGTTCTGAGCTACCGCTGCCAAAGTTGATTGCCACACTCCCAGAAGGCAACCTCGACGTTTCTATGGGTCTCGTAGAATGTGATTCAGAACTCCTGGTGGTTGGCTACAAAGATTGGGACATGAATCAGTTTGCAGTTTTCAAGCTCACGGATCTTATCCAACAAAGGTATACTCCGATAACAAGCATTGGAGGCAATACCTTGTTCATTCGAGATAGGAACTTGAGTGTTGCCCCTAAAGCGTTGCCTACCCCTGTGGGTGACAGCGTCGTCTGTCTTGAACCAATACGATTCAATCTTGTGCACCAACAGCTCACTGGTGGGCTCCTGGTCACCAGCAACCGATGATTGCAGCCTGTTTGATCCTGCACCTGTAGGTCCTTGTAGCATCATCCACCATATCTTCAGCTGCTGTATTCGCGTTCGATGGTATCCATCCCCACCCCCATTTCCCTACACCGTTTTGCATAGTTATTATTCATTTTTTTTTGTACTAGCTAATCTGCTTTGCGTTATGTGCTTGCAGTAACAAAGGGCTAGTATTTGGTGGTTAGGGTCATATGGTCATGGTCCTGCATGAAGAGCAAGAGGCTAGTAATACATTCCTACTCCATCGTTCCTTTGTTTTCATTATCAATATACAGTGAACTGGTTTGGGCTGAAATTCGCCAATACATTTGTTTAATCCTGCAAACAGTTGTTGTTTTCCCTCCTCAGTAATTAGAGTAAGATGTGCCCGAATTCAAATCCAGGTAACACTGAATAAAGGCCAGGAATTCTTATTTAGTTCCGGTGCTGCTTCTTAAGTGGCGAATTGACATCAAAACCTTGAGTTCTAGTTCAAATAATAAATAAATTGGTTGATTGTATGCTATTAGGAAGTTGTGAGATTCTTTACTGAGGTTGAAACTTAGTCCATCTTGTTCTTACCTGCTGTCTTTAAAGTTGTTTGGCACTGATACTGGCGGGTATTAGGTGTCTTCAAGGTTGTTTGTCCCTGATACCGGCGGGTATTAGGTGTTTTGGTGATTAAACTGAGCTGTAGTAGATATCTGGTCTCTACTAATAGCAAAAGGCCAGGGCTGTTTTTGGCCCTTGAACTCTAAAAAAAAAGTCCATCTTGCAAATCGAAATGCATGGTTGTTGCAGAACAAAGTATTCTCATCTTCTCCAATGATTAATGAAATTAGTGTTAAAAAAAATGATTAATGAAATTGACGTGTTGGGACCTCTGTATTCCACACTTAGAGATCCACTCACACATACCCACCGCTGAACTCTGTATCCCCTCCCTATGCATGCCGCGAGTCATGGCCTTTCTCTAAAGTTTTTTGCACCTCGCAAAAATCCCACTGTCGAACACTTCGAAAAAAAAAAAAACTTGATTAGTTTGGGGAATGACCTCCCTCAGGCCATTGTTGTTTAGGTAGAAATCTCAACCATGCTGGCTAAGAAAATCCCCATACCGTAGAATTGGTACTGGTGGATCTCAACCATGTTTTGGGGATTCCACTGACACCTGATAATCATCTGCTGACGGTGCGTGCTTGCAGGCACCCTGCATGATTCCATCCCTTCTACTTGGCACACTAATAATTGCTCAATGTTCAAATGCTGCTTTCCCAGAACTTCTGCAACACGATAAACATTTTTTAATCATAAAACAAAATTAAGTTAATGATGACAATGCTTTTGTCACTCATTGATGAAAATTCTTTACAGATTTGTGTTTTCTGCTTTAGTCCAGATTATATTGGTTTGATTGCTATGATAATCCATAACGCTTCCGATACAATAGTCTCTGTTGCAGGCAAGGAGTAAAAAAGAAGGAGAAAAGTAAAACATCTTAGAAGGAATCAACAGTGTCAGAGTTGTTGCTTACTGAGCCGTTGTCAACAAGACGAATCAATTCTATGGACATCAAGAAGCTATACCAATTTCTTTTGGATGTAAAGTTATGTTTAAATCGAATACTACCAGCCAGGGCTTCTGTAATGATTTGTTCAATGCCCTACTTCTTGCCATCGCCCTCACTCGTGTATGTAAATTTTTTCTCGTGGCGTGTGATGAATGCTTGTCGACTGAAATGAAATGGATGAACTCGTATCCTCGTTTCTCGTATAAGTTTCAGTTGCGTGCGTAGGCTACTCCTTCAGGTCTGGGGCCTGGACCCTGGAATTTGAACTTTGACAGCGCAAAAGTTTGAGTCAATCTGTACCGAGGGTGTGGTATAGCTGGTGACAACAGACAAAGCATGGTGGCTTCGGTGTCAAAACTTCAGCAATGCTCACTCATTTGATGGGATGGGATCGTCAAGCCGGCCAGAAATACTACTAGTATATATAGCCGGCAATAGCACTAGACAAGGATAGATATACTAGATAGAATAGAATAGAATTGTATACACACACATTCCAGCAGTGAGTGAACACGTCAGCCGGGCGCGCACAGACGGACGGACGATTATGCCAGCGTCACGAGGTGCTGCAGCGCCCGCGGCACCGGCGGCATCTCGACGTCGACGACGCCCTCCAGCGCCTGCACGACCTGCGCCATGTCCGGCCGGTGGGCCTCCTGGTCCTGGATGCACCAGCACGCCACCCGGCAGGCGCGCTCCAGCTCGTCCCCGTTCACGTCGCCGTGCAGCCGCGCGTCCGCCACGGCGGCCGTGTCCCCTTCCGCCACTCTGAGCGCGGCCCAGACCGGGAAGAACGTGGACGACTCTCGGCCGCCTCCGCTTCCGCCGTCCCTGTTGTCCCTGTCGGCGTTGTTGCGCCGCCCGGAGATGAGCTCGAAGAGCAGCATCCCGAAGCTGTACACGTCGGCCTTGGCGCTGATGGGCAGGCCGGAGATCCACTCCGGCGCGAGGTACCCGATGGTGCCCCGCATCGTGGTCAGCGCCCGGCTGAAGTCCCTCCCCACCAGCTTCGCCATCCCAAAGTCGGCGATCTTGGGCGTGAAAGCCCCGTCCAGGAGTACGTTCTCCGGCTTGATGTCACAGTGTATGATGCGTTCGCGGCAGCCGTCGTGCAGGTAGGCCAGCCCCCGGGCGACGCCGACCATGACGGCGTAGCGGTCGCGCCAGCTTGGGCACGAACCGGTGCTTACGAAGAGGTACGAGTCCAGGGAGCCGTTGGGCATGTACTCGTACACGAGCAGCTTCTCGTCGCCGGACGAGCAGAAGCCGAGGAGCCGGACGAGGTTGACGTGCTGGATGAGGCCCAGCGTGTTCACCTCCGTCCGGAACTGCTTGTCGCCCTGCCGGAGACCCTCCATCTTCTTCACGGCCACTTCCACTTGAGTTCCGTTCTGGTTCAGCACGCCGCGGTACACCGAGCCGAAGCTCCCGCCGCCCAGCCGCTCCGAGAAGTTGTTCGTGGCGGAGCGGAGGTCGCCGTAGCTGTACACTGCGATGGAGGAGCCCTTCTTCTGCTTCGCCATTTCAGCCCGTCGTCTCCGCCGAGACACGAGGATCCAAGCTGCCACCGCCGACACGCCCAGTGCGGCAATGGAAGCCAAAACGATGGCAATGGCGAGCCTCTTCCTGTTCTTCCCCTTGCTGGCGCCGCGCAGACGCTGCAATTCAGATGCCGACAGCCGGAGGTACAGGCTCGACGGCGACGACGAAGACGAACCCCCGCCCCCGGCATCTGGAAACAGTTGCTGAAGGTTGCGGAATCCGTCATGCCAGACGGCGCAGCCACCGCCAGAGAACGTGTAAGCCTGGCAGGAGCAGTTGCTCAGACAAGCCAACTCGCACTCTGCTTTGCTCTGGGCGCCCGCCGCCACGGAGAGAGGATCGTCGGGGAGCTCCATGCCGGCCAGCTCCAGGAAGCCGTCCGTTGACCCGTTGACCCTGCACTGCAGCGGCAGGCTCCGGCTGCACCCGGCGCTCCAGTCGCTGAGGCCCCAGTCCCGATCCGCCGCCGGAGCGAACCCGGGCGGGCACTGGCACGGCGGCTGGCTCCTCTGGCTGCAGACGCCGAAGGGGCCGCAGAGCGCGTAGACGTCGCACACGACGGTGGGCGCGGCCCAGAAGAACTGCCAGCTCTGGCTGGCGGAGACCCAGATGAACTGCTTGGTCTGGCCGGTGAGGTCGAACACCATGCGCGTGATGGTGGCGTTGTCGTAGAGCACGCTGGTGACGTGGCGGTACGCCGGCGTGTCGACGTACGTCTGGTTGAAGAGCACGTTGTTGACGGCCTCCGGCAGGTTGGCGAACACGCGCCCCGTCCAGACGCCGCTGCGCCAGTAGGCGCGGGAGCCGTTCCAGAGGAAGAAGAACTCGCTGCTGCTGACGTTGCGGGGGTCGATGGTGTCCAGGAACATCCCCGGCGCCGGGTCCTCCGCGTTGCGCCACGACGTCAGCGTCTGGTACTCGCCGGTGAGCTTGTTTTGGCCGAGCCATGCCTCGGGGACTAGTGTGTCAGTTGGGTGGTCGAAGCTCTGCCACAGCACGTTGGAGGAGTTGCCGCCGTCGACGAGGACGAGGTTGCCGTTGTCGCGCATCACCGCAACGTTGGAGGACGACGACGACACCGACGACGACAGGTTCGACGACCACAAGACGCCTGGCGTGGCAGAGCCAGAGGACGATGGTGGGCGGCTGAGCCCGACGAGCTCGAGGTTCCCGTCGGAGGACGATACCCGGAGCTCGGCGGAGGCAACATCGGATAGGGGACTGACACGGTTGCCGACCCAGATGACGGTCTGCACGGGCACGTTCTTGTACCAGATGCCGAGGTAGAAGCGGCCGCCGCCGGGGCTGAAGAGGCCGAGCTCGAACTTGCCCTGCGCCGAGACCACCGTGTCGTTGCCTCGCAGCGGCCGCACCGCCGAGACGGTGTCCCCCGCCGCCGCCGCACCGGGAAGCCCTGCCGTGATGCTGCAGCACGCGACAACGGCGAGAGCGGAGGCAACGGAAGCAAGTGACATGCTTGGTTGGTGTTGGTGGCAGGGTGTTCTCCGATGACGCCGTGGTTTTCAAGCAGCTGAGCTGCCACATGCGCCAGGGAACAACCGCAGGTGCTCACTGGTCAAGGTCTGCCGAGGACACATGCCGGGATACCGCGTGCGCCACACACGTACACACATGGCTCCAATAAAAATTGCTTTGGACATTAATATCGTCCTGTTTCCAAATTCAAATAAAACAAAATAAATTTCGATGCTACGGAGCCGTAGGGGCCATTCAGGGCACCGTAAGAACTGGTGGCCACCATTCATTTCTATGCTAAAAATGTTGATAGTTTTTTTTGGACCCATAAATTAGTCTATTTTGCTAGTTTCTTTGAAATCTGAACAAATGATCTATCTATGGGTTTACGGACGAACCTATTTACACCCCTAGTTTTATAAAATGGGTTTAGAAAATGATAGTTTCATGAGACTTAGAAGAAGAATTCGATGCTTCTCTTCGATTTATTGAAATAAATTTCTGGCAATTAAATTTCGATAGGACACAGCTACGCCGCAAACTGCGTTGATCCTACGTCACTATGCAAGGATGCTGGGGCAAATGTTTAATATTTATATGGAGCTTTCATATAATACTTATTTTAATGATACCTAGATTTCTTGTGGACTACTAAGAGTGTAGGAAAGCAAAGGCAGGACCTGGCAGAGGAACAAAGCTAGTGAGAACGGGAACGGGGACTGTCTCGTGCCTACGGCCTCGGCGAGCGGGCGCTCCGATCCGTCCGTGGTCACCTGCTCACACTGGAATCCAAATTATTTACACGCCCAGTTGGATTTACTCCCCCCTCCAGTTCCGGTTTCTAAAGGCTCCGTTTGTTTCTGATTATTTCTGCTTTCTCTCTCACTATTCATCACTTGATTCAACTGATTCATCTGATTCTGAAGCTGAAACAAACGCACCCTAAGGTTGCTTTAAGTTAAATATTTCGTACTTAAGACGGAAAATAAATCCTTTTTGTATTCGATATGAAGTATAAAAATAATGTATGTAAGTGATTTCTTCTTGAAATATGGTTACATAAAAGTGGCAGTTAAAGTTGTTTTCAAAACGATCTGCATTAGGGAAGCAGGTAGCTTGCTGCTGATTTGGTGCGTTGGAGTCACTTTCTCGGTTTCGTATGCGGTGGCAGAATGAACGACGGGCACGGGCAGGAAGCTTTTGCCGCATTTCCTCCCTCGCGTTGAAATGTGCGATACTCACAAAACACACCCATGTTTGTTTATTCATTTTTGTGATGGCAGGATCGGCACGCGCAGGAGGGAGTGCTTCATTTTGATTTGGTGACTTGCTGGACTGCATGGTTGTGCTCAAACCACAACAAAGGTCTGCCGGGCGGCAGCAGGTATGGAAAACATCGCGAGCCGCCGTATCTGAGTCATTTTTAATGCCAGCGCTCCAGATTATCTCGTTCGTCGTTTCTGACTGGCTAATTATGGCCGGTGTTGATTTTCTGTAAGAGAAAAATATTATTAAATAGTTGGCTGATTTGGCTGATAAGTTCGAGCGAATAGGCTGTAAGCTACTACAAACGCATTTCATATGTTGATCAAACACGGTGGTGGCTATTTATGAAAACAGTATTATTTTACATAGACAGGCCAGTGACCGTCTGTGTGAAGGCATTCTCGCAGTCGGTCTTCTATCGTAACAACATAGAAAACATTTTATCGCAGTTGGTTTTAGCCCTAGCAATCTAAAAAAATGTTAATTAGTGAAGATGACGATGTATATCCAATGTTTATGCTAAAAATATTTAGATATGCCCTCATGGAGTATTTACAGATGCTTACACACGCGCACTAATTCCTGACATATACAAATATTAGATGCATTCTTTTTGACACAAAAACATGTGCAGCCCAGCTATTTTTTTAAAAAAAATTATTAGGCACCGTTTAGATTCTTGGAATTGAATTTATTATAATATAAACTATAGTTGTGGAAGAAAAATCCATAAAGTCTATTTTTCTAGAGGTAAGTATGATTGATCTAATTAAACAAACAAGTCGAGCAGTTGTAAGGAGGCAGTCGAACGTAGGCCTCTCATGTAGGATGATGATGGCTCGTGCGAGGTGGATGGCATAGACATTGCCACTCTCACCGCAGCTCTCCTCCGACACACGATCTTTTCCTTTCTTTTTCTTTTTTTAGATTGGACACGTGTTCTTCTATGGGCTTAAGAGCATCTCTAGCACAATCCCTAAAATTATGGCCCCAACTTTTGATTTGGGTGCTCTCCCTTATTTTTGAGCGCTCAATTTTCTATGTCTACACCAGCAAAGCCCTCATATTCTTTTTAATAGAAACTTAGGGGGGGAGGGCATGAGGTCCTAGCCCATTGGACGAGAAGGTTAATATGATGGTGTCGATTGGATGAGAAGGTTAATATGATGGTGTTGGTGTGGACCGTCCACAGGGCTCGAGAATCTCATGCCTGAGATATTTTGTGTTTTATGGGCTAGAACCGCTCCGCCTCGCACACGACCAGTATGTAGAAAGCTTGCGGCACCTTGAGCATGTTGTGTGGGCCGACGTCGGCTTGGTTGGAGGCCAAGGTCAATAGGAATTGAACTATTTCTAAAAACAGGTGCCGAAGTGTCTGGGCTTTGTTGACCCCGATTCGACCCATGACGGTATAGCCCACACCTTTGAACAAGTCTAGGGACCCGTTGCTATATCCGAGCGGTGTAGAGTGATGAGAAGGTCTTCTCGTAGCCGTTGAAGTTAAACCATTCCCCATGTTTCATCCCTAGCCTGAGCCATCTTCTGGCTCTCCAGCACAACCTTGTCTCGATGCTGAGACACACGGGCGACCTCCTCTCGGGAGCGCTGAAGCTCACGTGTCAACTCACGCTTCTCCTTGCGTGCATCAGCTCGAGCCTCCTTGAACTCCTCATTCAGATGAAGTGCCTTAGTCTCCATGTTGACATAGGCCCTCATCACTGCAAACATAGCACTCATGGCAGGCGTGCTGCTACCCTGCGACTCCTTAGGACCTGCCTCCAGGGGGTTTCTCTCAGCATGTGGCCACCTAGAAAAGCGGTGAGCAATGGGGAACACTCCAGGAAAAACCTCGGCAAGCTGGTGAGGTATCTCCTCCATCAGGTGCTCCACCACATCAAAAGCTGCAAACGTGGCACCTGTCTTGGCAGTCCTGCCCGCACCAAAACAGCGCCACCCAACCCAGTGGGGGTCACCGTCCAAAGGTGGGACTACTACCTCCACACGAGCCTCTCCATAGTTCACCAAATCATCCTTGTCCCAATAGTAGTGAGGCTCCATGCACACCGTGTACCCAGCATTGGAGAGAATCCTCCAAAGAAGGCTAGGCATGGCGTGCTCCTCAAGAAAAGTGTCCACCTCCCTTGGTGCCGACTCACGGACAGCCAAAGGACCACGGGGCGCTCTTCCTCTAGTGGACTTACGAGCAGTCTGCTTGGTTCTTGCCATCTGTTCAAAAGTTATATATCCCATAAGTTATAATTTTAAAGAAAAGAGACAAATTATTTATAAGGGAAGGAACCATGAATGTATGAATGAGCAATTTTAACCATGATGCATGCACGTTACATACGTCCTCACGAACTAATAATCTAACGCTCTATGCGGTGGCATACATCGTTCTCTCATTATACGTAACTACTTCGTTCTACCGTTCGCGGTTAGTGTACCTGCAGAAAACTCATTTCAGCCCATATCCCATATGAATGCAATTCGACGTAAAAATCCACACACCTTCCGAACAAGGTGAAAACACCGATTACTTACTACCCCAACAAGTCGCGCAGAAGACGACACCGTCAGAAGACGGTCCCAACATGGGATACCTTCATATATACATATGTGCAACATGTGAATAATCCGGCATCAATAAGCACTCCCCTAGACTGGCATTTGCATCCAATCATGCTCTCACAACTCACACTTACCAGGGCATAGAGGCAATTTGATCCATACATTATCATTCAAGTGAATGGCACCCATACGACTCCATCATTGTATAGGCAACGACAAAATAGAAAATATGATGCATTTCCCCCAAGTCAGTACTTAATTAAGCCACCTGAATCCTATTGGGCATAAAGGATATGACCACTGGCACACTCTAGTTTTTAAAACCATAGATTTGAACACCTATATACACCTATACTTTTTGTAAATACTTTTCGCAAACCAAAACTCTTTTATTTTAAATACTTATGAACAGTAACATGCTAAACCTGCTCCGATGCCAGCTGTGACAGAACCGACCAATTTATTAGAGCACAAGCACATAATTCACCATTAGTGCGGCAAACTACATGATTGAGACCTAATAAACCCGGTAGTCATACCAAAATCTCGAAGGATTTCAAACTTTTTCGGCACGACAAAGATCGTAATAGTTTAGCGTTCCCATTCACAAGTACATAGTTCGCACATAGTTTAAATCATCGGAGTACGAATAAAGTTATTACAACCCAAGTTCAAATTTCAAAATAAGCGAAAGCAATTTAGTTCAAATCCACACACGCACTTAGTTCAAATATAGTGCCAGTCCCTTAGTCAACATCCAGCAAAAGCATCAAGTAGAGAAGAGCGACCATGCCCAAGGTCTAGTCATCTCCCAAAGCGGGATAGAAGCAGTTCTGACAATAGCCATAAAACATCTCACCATCTGCAAAAACATGGAAAATAAAACCCTGAGTACGAGGATGTACTCAGCTAGACTTACCCGTCATAAACTAAAATAAAGTGACTCCAAGGAGTATGCAAGGCTGTATAAGTAGGATAGCTGACTCATTTAATTACAGAAAAGCTTGCATTAAGAAACAATTAATAAGAACCTTCTAGCAATGTATTTTAATCTGATTATCCGTATCATGCTACATTAGCACCTGTACTAAACAAGCATGGTAATAATTATTTAACAAGTAACCAATTCCGGTTGAGTATCTTCAATCTCAACGGCTCAACCATCTCATCTCTTGTTCAAGTTCTTACTACGATGCCGCTGCTCAAGTCAAGTGTTCACTGTCCAGGAACGATGGCGATTATAATCGATTACTAACCAACTGGCGGGTACTCCTCACATAAACCACACTCACCCGCTAAGGTGAGCTACAGATCACCGACATTCAATTCAGGAAAAGCACGAGATCAACAGGTACCATCGTATCCAGGAACCGCCCGGCTGCCTTATTCAGGGCGACCCTGACCTCGGACTTACTCTCCGCGTAACCTGTGGTCCCCCATCTTCACCAATACGATGCGTACAGCAGGTCGACTCCCGGCCCAAATCAAAATTAGGCTTCGCGGTCAGAACGACTTATCCTTCCAGCTAAATGTGAGGCATAAATTCAATATGACTTGAGGACGTACAACGGACGGGGTCCTAGTCGACACAGACGGGATAACCACATCGAACCTCCAGTTCAGTCTCAACACCAATCCCGCCCGGTCTCAATTTATTATCTCCACATGGTTATCCAAGATAACAATGTATTCAACCATTCTAAGTTACCACCTATAACTCGCGGATGACAGGAAATCACCCGACTTCTACCGATCTAGTTAAGCAGGGCTAAGCATATAGTCGTACCTGAACCTAACAGGGTTGAAGTATAAACAGTGGCAAGGAATATAAGTAATGCAGCAACGATATAAAACAACGCCTATAATTTAATGCAGCAAACAAGTAAAGGACTCAAGTTAGATATTTTACAAACCACAGGGAGAATGCTCCGAGGCTTGCCTTTCAGGAAAGAGCTTGGCTGGTGGTCGGGACACTCCAGAAGATCAGCTTCGGGATCCTCTTCTGCTGCTGCTTCCCGAACCAAAGCTTCCTGCTGGCCTTCCTCTCCTGGTGCTCCGGGAACTACCGTTTCGAGCTCTGACGATCCTGTATGATGCATAGTGCGTATGAATACCGTGCATACATATAAATACAATGCTGATGGTGATGGTGAATGAATGCTCAGCTAAGATGAATGATATGATTTTCAAAACATATGAGATAAGCACATGTCATCTGTATTCTCTTCTACCGATAATTTTCCAAACAAGACTCGCATTACAATTTACTCGCACACTATAGGAAATTATAAACAACCATTATTTTGCACACTATACTCTACTGAACCAAAACCAATAGCAGATCACACATATCACAAATAGCACAAAAAACATTTTTACAGACATGAAATGATAACTTTAAAGCATTATTCATAATTAAAAGAAATCAGGGTATAACTACAACATGACTTTAGACTACTCATAAAATTCTATAAAAATTATAAGAGCTTAATCATACCAAATAAAGACTACCATAAAAATTTCAAGTCAAAACAGTAAGTACTTTATCCTACACAAAAATGACAGGACAGCATAATTTCAGGGGCATAAAATACTTTGTACATAAAAGTATATCAAACAACAGATCTCAGAACATAATTAGCTCTAGATTGACATAAAAACATTCTCCAAAAAGTTTCATGCACAAATTCCTTATATATTATTTATTATGAATTATTTATCATCACATGAAAATAGGCACCATAACTAGACAGATCAAACTTTCCACATGACATAACCTCATAACATTTTTTATAGATAGAACATAACATAAGAAGACTAACAAACTTAGTCTCACATTTTTCTGAGCAACAGAGAATTACTTATGCATTTTCTAAGATAAAAGCAATTAATAGAGATAAATAAAGCTATACAGAAAAGTTTCACAAATTCCACATTTCATATTTTTCATGCATAGATCATCTCATAAGAAAAATACTGCAAGTTGAACCAACTCATTTGGATGAAAAATGAGCAAGTTATGAATTTTCAAAGTTCAAACAGAAATCTGAAATCATTTCTGGAGAAGAAAAAAAGGAAAAACACTTTGCACCGGGGACCCTGAGGTTTCCAGAAATCCACCAAGCCCTAATAGGTAATTCTCTGTGTCTGGCAATCTTGCACCAAGACCCTTAGGGTTCCCTATATTCTAACCCGATGGTCCTCGGCGGCGGCGAGGTTCGGCCTGCCGTCCTGGCGGCGCTCCGGCGACACCAACTGGCGGGGAAGAGAGAGGAGGGCCGTGCGCGTCGATTAAGGGTATTAAAGAGGGAGGGGAGCGGCTGCGGCGAGGTCAGGGCACGAGCACAGCGGAACGGCGGCACTCCGCACGGCGGCCCGACGAAATTCGGCCCTACGAAACCCTAATCGACCCCATTGACTAGCGTCCTACCTCCTACACATCACGGCGCGTCGGAGGCACACCAAAATGGTGAGAGATGATGGCCAGAGCGGCGGGACCACGGTGCGGTCAAGGTGCGGCAATGGCGGCCGGGGAGAAGATGAGTCGATTCGGGTATACCTCGATGCAACCGGCCGAGGCGAGGGTGGAGGATGGTGGAGCGAGCTCAGGCGCGCTCGATTGCGGGGTCAATTGAGAGGATGCGCGGCTGACGGCGATGAATTTTGAACGGCGGCGAGGTGAGCTCGGGCGACGCGGCGGCGACGGAGGGCTCACAGCGCTGCGGGAAAGAGGTATGGGGAGTGAAATTGAAGAGGGGGACAGAGGGGAGGGAGCAGCCGTGGTCGTTTTAACGCTGTCGGGACGGCCGCTGTCGCCCCGGACCGCCGGTGGACGCGCGCCACGCGGAGCGCGCGGGCTGGGCGACATGGGCGGTGGCCGGACATTTCCCTGACGGCCAGGACACAGCCGTCACCAAAAAGCTATTTTCATGAATTAAAACAAATTTTGCTACTTAATAACTCTTGAACTAGGCCGAATTAGCAAAAACTCCAAATAGATGAAATGTAGCTTTTGAAGAGTAGAACATTTCATTTGTACAAAGTTTGGCCAGATTCTACATAGATTTTGAAATACAAAAATCCAAAGAAAATACCCCTTAAATCCCTAAAAATAGAAAAACACCCTCCAATTCTGTCCTTTTTCAACATTTTTGAACATCTTCCAAGCATTTTCATCAAAAGTGGTAATTACAACTTTTGTTCCTTATGAAATTCTCTACAAACTTTATTTAGGGTGCACACACATGCAAACACTCTAGCTATCACTTTCAATTCAGTCAAACAAAACTACTTTAAAGGTCCACCTTGGTCAACCATGACAACAAAGCTTAATTAGCCAAAACCATAAACATAAACCTAGGTTTATTTGGTGTCCTAATCATGTCTAGGTTACCTTAGGAGTCATCAAACACCAAACACTCATACCACTTATTCAATTCATGTGAAAGGCAGGCATAATTCGAATAATCAAGCATGATACATGAAATGACAATCAATCTTTTCATTAATGCCATGCATAAAGATGCTTATGCTTAAGAATGCAAATGATTATGCATGCTTAACACCAGAGTGTTACAGCCCTGGTGCAAGCGGTAGAGCTTTACCGCCTGTGACCAAGAGGTCCAGGGTTCAAGCTCCAGCCTTTGCACATTTGTGCAGGGATGGCTGCTGACTATTTTCCCTTCCTCAGACCCCGCAGTGCGGGAGCCTACGGCACTGGGTACGTTCTTTTTTTGTGTTATCATCATATCATCTACATGTGTGATTTGTTTTGGTGAATTTAGACGACCTTTTTATCATGGTTTGCACGGGTTTTTACGAAGATTGTGGTTTACATTTGATACGTTGCTCTCTGTACACACATACATCTATCTAATTATTAACTGGACGGCATAATAAAATTACAAGTAGTAGTACTGGTACGTTGTAACTGCAAATGGTGGTGATCTCTCTTCTAAGCACAAATGAGCCAAGCAAGGAGCCAACAGATAGCTAGCATCTACTCAACTGGAAACATTTAGAGAGTAGCATGCACGGCTAATATTTAAGCAGCAGATGAGCGGGACTGCGCAAAGGAAGTCGGGTTACAAGTTACAACACATACTACAGTCTCTATCACGCACTGTATCTACGTCTCGTGTACACCCATACATGCCAATGCACCGGCCGATAGTACTAACTCGATCATCAGCTCGAGAGATCGGATCACAAAGCAAATGATATTTTGAAAGGGGTGTGCGTGTACGCAGAGAACCGGAAATGGTACTTCCAAATCAAGGCTCGACTGACTTCATAAGGACTCAGACCCCTGACACAACTCTAGCTCATCAATTACTCTTGACTTAGTAGTTATGCGAATAGATAATTAAAAAACATCCTGTGTCGCCAGAAACCATGCATCCATGATAATGAAATATATGAAACATGATCGATTAGGGGCCAGCTTTAGTCGCCGTCCGAATCCGAATTACAACTAAGTACTACTTGCTCATTTTTTGTTCCTCCAAATCGACGGATATTTGCTCAGTTACAATGGACTGGACTTCTCTTAACTAGGATGCAATAGTATTACATTGTAGATCTATTTAGACCCAAATTAACACACAACTGATTCAAATCCCACACGCCTCACTCGATATGGAGGGATTCAACAACCTGGCAAGGCTTATTCCATTTCCGCATCATGGCAGACAGACTTGCTTGACTCTTCTGACGATCTTCCAACCTGGTTGATTCCTTCTAAATTGCAACATTTCCTTCTTTACCCTTGCCTGCAACGAAACAGACATGTTATACCAATCCAACCAATATATAATCAGACAGGTCAGAAATTAACACATGACTACCTAAGCAAAGAATCTACCAATTGCAAAAATCTGAAATAATTTCCATCCGAGTGACACTAGCATCAATAACCCCCTAGCATTTTTCAAAGAAGACATTCGAGATATGGGCAAATGCACGCCCCTTTTATCAGCAGTTTCATCTGACAGATTTAATAACCGCGCCTAGACGTGATCGAAAAAAAATTTAATAACAACCGATTAGGATTACAAACGCAGGAATTGACCGTCAAACTAAGATTTGGCCCATGAATTAGAAAGCTAGACATTACCCGTATGTGTCCGATTTACTATCAAATCATAATTTTGACTGGTGGATTAGCACCTACTTCCTCTGTCCAAATTATAAGGCGTTTTAGCATCTTAAGATTCATAGCTTTTACTATGTATCTAGACATAAATAAATCTAGATGCGTAACAAAAGCTATGAATCTAGAAAAGCCAAAACGCCTTATAATTTGGAACCGACAGAGTATTTAGAAGTCAAACAAGGGTAACGCTCTATTGGGTGGGGGCATTTATCATGTTGTACAAGTTCTGGAAAGCACAGCACAAACATTAAACCACTAGTGGGTCAGGTCAACAATTAAGGATGGAATCAGACAAGGTGTCCTGCTAATTCCTATCACTTACAAGCACGCACCATCCACACAGCCCACCAGATGCCTGTTAACCGATCTTTACAGAAACACATACATAATCTAGTCAGCCCTTAAAACAAAAGCTTGTCTACATGTGACAACACTAATAATCTGAAACTTCAAGTCAACAGGGACAAAAATTTCATAGCAAAACAAGTAAAGGCATATGAATAGATCCAAACAGAAAACAAAAAAGCAAAAAGCACAAGCAAAACAACAATAAGAAAAAAACGCATCAGACCAAGAAAGAACAAGAAGACCTGTAGTACTGAGTTAAACTTAAAATTCCAAGTCCTAAGATAATGTATATTGCTATGTGAAAACTAATAACCAATCTAGTATTAGGCGCTAGGATTTTGACAAGGTGAAGAGAATTTTAAGGAGAACTGGAGAAAGGTCACAGTATGTGTAGCGATGGACACAGGATACAGGCTTCAAGGCTGGGTATGTATGAGTAGATCTGTACCTGAGTGTGGAATACAAGGAATCCCCATTTTTTTTATTTAAAAAAAGGAGTGTGGAATACAGGGTGCCAACATGCCAATTTCATTACTCATTGCGAAAAATGAGAATACACTGGGCTGGAACCAACCATCAGCTTTCATTCTCATCAGTAAAGAAGTAAGGTCAAATATTAACATATGCACACTGTAAATGTTTGCTTGCAACAGGGCTTGCTCCAAGGATTTTAAGAACTGTTTTCTAATTTGAACTTAGAACGTAAGTATTTTTTATCTCATTCACCTTGTTTTTTTATCACAAACACAACACGAAGGAGAGCCGTGTATCATCATATGAAGAGAAAAAGGTGTAAGAACCCTAAGCGCACACATATCACACCCATTTACCCAGGTTATCTCATTCACCACTTACAAAACAGGTCCTATTTAGTGTGATAAAAAGAATGTCTAATGTATAAAACGCCAGTAACTTTCAACTAAATCAACTTGAAATAACATAGTGTAACTGCATACAGAAGGAAAAACACACCATCTTATAAAAGTGCGTCAAAATATAATGGGCTGATTTTAAAATAAAGAATTGAAAGTTGGGTTAGTTTATAAAATAGAGGAATGTAAGCAGCACGGGAACTAACATATTGAACTACCTGTACTTTCTGCAGTGTTGGCTGGGTGCAAAGGGGGGCATATCTTATTAGAGATGAGGAAGTAAAACAACATGTGTTTGCAGGATTAAACAAATGTCTTGGCAAATTTGAGCCCAACCTAGTTCACTGATTTATTGGTACTGAAATCAAAGGAATGATGGTGCAGGAGCATAGTACTAGCCTCTTTCTCTTCACACGAGACCGTACGAGCCTACTCTCTTCCAAAGACTAGCCCTCTGTTCCTACAAGAACACACAATGCAATCTAATCAGCGTTCAAACAAAACCGAAATTAGGGTACATAGGGAAAAAGAGAGGGCTAGGGATACCATCGATTGCGAATGCAACAACTGTAGATAAGGTGGATTAGATCACAAGGACCTGGTGCAGGACCAAACAGGCTGCAATCATCGGTTGCTGGTGAGCAGGTGCCACTAATGAGGTGGTACTGCACAAGTTTGCCTTCTGCTGGTTCAGGACAGACAACACTATCATTCATAGGGGCAGGCAATGCACTAGGGGCGACACTGATGCCCCTTTCTGTAATGAACAAGGTATTGCCTCCGATGCTTGTAATTGGGATACACCTTTCCATGACAAGGTCAGTGAGCTTGAAAACTGCAATCTGAGACAAGTACGCATCTTTGTAACCAACCACCAGGACCTCCGATTCACATTCTACCAGATCAACAGGCATAATGAGGTTGCCATCAGGGACTGTGGCAATCAATTTTGGGGGGTGTAGCACACAACCTGAGCCCACCTCAGCCTTCACAGGTGGATCAATCTGAAAAATCTGGATAACGTCGCGGAATAGGACCAAGTACAGCTTGCCTTGGAATGCCCATGGTGGAGGAGCTGCGTAATGGTACATCCAGGTTGACAGAGTTCATTGCTGGTCCAGAGTCGTAGCAAAGGCGACATGGTTTACATCACGAAGAGCAAGCATGACGGTGATGACCCCGCCGCTGAAGGAAGCAGAAGCACAGATCGACTCCGCGAGCAATTTGATCCTGTGTGGCACGGGCACGGGTAAGCTATCCAGCAGCGTCACAATATGCTGGAGGGCGAGGTCTACCGCTGGGAGGACTGTCGCCAGCGGTGGGAAGTCAGCCATGTCGCCAGTAAAAGGGTGGAGGAGGCGGACGGCGCTGTCCTGGTCCCGCAGCAGGACGAGGAGGCCGTCGACCGAATCGACGACGCAGTGGTCGCTGAGGAGAGGGAGGTGGGCGCGGACGAAGGTCCCCGTGTCGAGGTTGAGGAAGCGGATGTACCCGCGCGGGTGAGGGTGGCCGGGGTGAAGGCCGTGGCCCTCGGGAAGCATCATCCATCGGCGCGGGTGGAAGCGCGGTTCCACGACGCCGCGACCGAGAGGGGAGGCAGTGGCTGACCGCCAGCTGCCGCAGACGGCTCGGAAGCTGACATAGTCCATCAGGTCGGGGGTGCCGTCAGATCCCGGTGCCGGAGGTGGCATCCTGAACCCAGCCCTCACTTGCCGATCCGATGGAGGGCGGCTGGTTCCGGTCACGCCCGCACCTCGAGGACGCGCGGCGATGGGAGGCGAGAGTAGTGAAGAGGCGGCTGGTTGAAGCGCGGCGGTGAGAGACGAGGGGAGCAAAGAGGCGGCGAGCGGCGCGATCTGGCGGTGGCCGTGGAGGGCAAGAAGACGGGCGAATCGGAGCGGATGTGTGCGGGTGACGGAAACGCACCGGCTGACGGAAACGCACCGAAGAGCGAAGAGGACTGGACAGTGGACACGCGTTTAGTTGACTCCTGACGTCACCGTTTGTCGACATTTAAGAATTAAATATTAGTAAAATAAATAAATAATTATAAAAATTAATTATTAATCATGAGACGAATCTTTTGATCTTAGTTAGGTCATAATTAGATAATATTTATCAAATACAAATAAAATGCTACAGTACTTTTAAGGCTAGAAATTTCATGATCTAAACGAGGCCCAATACCAAATTCAAAGACTGACACTGCCAACAAGAAAGAAAAATCAAAACATAACCAAGCCCAATCTGAGACACTGGTAATAAGGCAAACAAACAAAAATCCTAGGTAATAACTGGGAGCTTTGCAAAATCGCAAGCAGCACAACCATCAAAATCATCATTCTGAAATAGGAGGTGTAACAGCTGAGAGCTTTGCAGAATCGCAAGCAGCACAACTATCGAGATCATCATTTTGAAATATGAGGTACGCCAAACCAAAACAAATGACACATGTTGAGTTCCAGTGAAAAGTAGAGGAATGGCAATGCCACACAATTTTTCTGAGTACTAATAAGACAGTGTAGTCTATATTCAAAACTCACATTTATACCAACAGATAAATCCTTTTGTACCACCAACCATAAATTTTAATAGTACTTTAATCTGAGCTTCAGGTGCCAACTTCTGCTCACTTTGGGAACATCTACCATAGGAGAAAATTAGGCACATTTATTTATTTATAGATTATAGATAGAACAAAACTAGACTATTCCAGCAATTTAGTCTATAATCTATCTATAATCTTAGTAGTAAAGATATAAATAATCTATAGACTACACTAAGATATGCCATATGTATAGACAAGTGCCCCCTTCTTTATCCAAGTGCTGTCATTCATTCATTCTTTCTCACTTGCTTTGAAATCTTAGTAGTAAAGAAAATTACCTAAGCATCTAGCTGCTACTAAGAAAGAACTTTCACTTCATTTTCCATTTGTCTTGTACTATTTTAGGGTAAAATTGTAAATTAACATTAAGTTTGCTATATATGAGACAAATTTTTAGGTGACAACACACATAGATGACAGGAGTAAAAATATCATAATTTCAAGACAGTTAATTGGTACAAACGCATCAGGGTTTTAAACAGCAACACTGAGCTATTGAACTATACAACAAAGGTAACTTGCCTCTATTGTAAAAAATGAAAAAACTTGCCACCTAAAGTTGGTATTCAATCAATATATTGTGAGTATTTCTTCCACATTATTGAGCATCAATGGGGACAATCAACAATACATAAATCCATTTAGCACAATCACTGATTGAACATTTGAACTTACTGTGTATATACTTCTTTGATCATGATAACTTTGAGTACACAACTCAACTGTGAATTCATTACTTAACTAAAGTATACACTACTTAACCACGGAATTGATGATCAATTCAAAAGAAATTTAAAAATAGCAATCCATAAAGCTTATTGTCGACCTTGAAAAGTTAGAAAACTTTATTAGACACAACAAATAGCAGATTGCTAGCTGATGGCAAGAGATCAAATTACAGGAAGAACAAAAATAAGTGCCATTTCTACCTGGCAATCTAGTAGCAGCACCACACAGCTTGCAATGCCCCAAATGGAAGAGAAAACCACATCTAGTTCCACATCCATTTAATTTCCCTTCAGGGACACCTCAAGCTGTTCCAATCTTCGGGCAAGGTCATGCTTCCCACAATGTTGAAGCCCATCAACTACAGCATTAAAGGTCGGTGCCCGGGGTGTGAACCCTGCCTCACTCATCTCAACAAGGTAGTTTGCAGCCTTCACAAACCGACCGCCCCTCACACACATTTTGACAAGCATCACATATACAGGGCGATTCGGTGGGTGACCCTTCATCTTCATATCACCAAAGAAGGCGAAAGCATCGGCAAAGCGCCCTGCCTTACAAAGCGCCTTGATGATCGCTGCATAGAGACTCGGGAATGGCCGATGACCATCCTCAACAGCCGCATAGAACAACCTGAATGCCTCCTCAATTTTGCCAACCTTGGCCACAGCTGGTAGCATTACCTTGTATGTTGAGATGTCTGGACAGAGGCCTCGACTGGAAGCATCAGCAAGAAAAGCCACGGCGAAGTCCACATCTCCAGCATTGCAGAGCGCCTCGGCAAGGGAGTTGAATGTAGCAACGTCGGGGAGGATGCCCTCCTTGGTCATGCGAAGGGCGAAGGCCTTGGCCTCCTCTAAGTGTCCAGCGCGGACAAGCCCGTCGACGAGGAGGTCACGGCCGCGCACCGGTGGGCGGAACCCGCGGCTCGCCATGTCGTCGAGGAACGCCTGCGCCTCCTTGAGCTTCCCCGCCGCGCACCAGGAGTCAACGAGGGTGCTGAACGTGGCGCGGTAGGGGGCCACGCCCTTGCGCGCCATCCTGCGGAGCAGCTTGTAGGCGCCGGTGAAGTTTCCGTTGGCGCAGAGCGCGTCGAGGAGGGCGTTGTAGACCTCGGTGGTCTGCGGGCAGCCAAATCGAGGGAGGCGGTTGAACACCTCGACGGCCTGGTCGGGGAGGCGGGAGTGGCCGTAGGACGAGATGACCGCGGAGAAGGTGGTCAGCGAGAGGGGCAGGCCGAGGCCTCGCATGTCGGAGGCGAGGGACCAGAGGTGGGGGAAGAGCCGCGCGCGCGCGAGCGGGAGAAGCAGCGCGTCGAAGTGCTCGGCGGAGGCGGCGAAGGACGGCTTGGCGCGGAGCCAGGCGAGGAAGCGCGTGGCGTGGAGTGGCGCGCCGGGGGCGGCGGCGCGGATGACGCGCAGCGCCAGGTCGGGAGGGAACGGGGACGGGAGGCGGAGCCGGTTCAGGGTGCGCTCCAGGTAGAAGTCCCGCCGCACGATGGTGGAGAGGTGGTGCACCGCCGCGAAGTAGGCGTCCTTCGAGGTCGGGTGCTGTGGCTGCGGCGCCCTGGCCCCGGCCGCGGCCGCGGGGAACTCGGGGAGTGTGGAGAGGCGGCGGAGGCCGAGCCCAAGCCGGCACAGCACGGCGGCCGCCGACATGGCTCACCTCGGCAGCGGCCTGCGGCCGCCACACTGCGCACCGATTCGTGTTCTATCCGTCTAGCTGGGCCTGGGCCGAAATGGCAGTAGCAAATAGCCCACTGACTAAATGGGGCCTTCTATGTACATGGGCTAGTCTGTCTCAAAAAAAAAATGTACATGGGCTAGTAGGTCTTTCGTTGCATCGAGCTGGACTATTAAAAGCCCACGGTTCTAGGGTTTGCAGAGGGTATATATTGATCGGTTTTTCGTTCCTCGCCGCCGTCGCGCCGTTCTTCCTCCTCGCATGGTTTGTGAGCTTCCGAAGGTACAGAGCGTGTCGTAGGTCTTAGCTATTTGCCATTTGGTTTCGTAGTTCTTGTTCCGAATTGACAGGGATGGCGGTGCCGCTGCTGACAAAGATTGTAGGCGGGCCTTGCAGTTCATGAGGCCCCACCTCGGCCGCTGAGAATGCATCAAGGTAATATCTATAATTCGGGTCTGAATTCTGAAAATACGCCCGTCGTATTTGTTACAGATCGTATCAATCTGAATCTTGATTGTTGTTGCCATGTTGACGTTCGAGTAATTTTATTGGGGATTTAGCCTTGTTGAGTAACTTTGTATGGTTTAAAAGATGACGATGATGTTTGTTAAACTCACCATGCGGAGAGCAGGCGTTATTGTTCAATTTGTTTTATTATTATTTGATTCATGATGCTTTCACTGGATGAAAGCAATGCTCCTAGTGGTTCAGTCTTGTATTATTGCTAGCATTACCTCTGTTTGAGTAGAGGCAGACGTAATTCTATTCACTGTGTGCCCATGTAGCATACGACTGCATAGTTAAATTTGTTGGACATAATCTGCTGCTATCCCATCTTTCACTTCTCAACATGGTCAAGGACATGTAGGGGTCAGCTCGTGTCGAGGCCGACCATGTCCTGGTCTTGTAGCAGCATGGCGTTAGGTCGTGCGCCTGTAGAGGTTCCATCAGTCACATCTCGAGCTGATGCTAGAATAGTACTAGGAATAGTTGAGTACTGTAGCCATGCCTCATATACCCGATAGTGGGTGAGGTGTGTCTATAAATTCTATGCAAAGCAATGGAAACATAAGCTTTTTTGCGATCATTCACTAGTGTACTCAGTTTCGGCCAACGCTGAAACCAGAGCGGTGAGTGTGTGTTCAGGAGCTCGGCTCGTCTTCTTCCTTGGTTCAAGGAGGGTCTCGAGGGTAGGGTCGAGTAGGCACAACTCGCCCCGTCGGTGCTAGGCTCTAGCACCAACACGTGGTATCGGAGCCGTACACATCGTTAGGCTTCACCGCCGGCGATGTCGGAGACTGGTACGGGCACCGGTGCGAAGAGGCAGCTCCAGCCCGTGGCGTAGCCGGTGGAGGTGCGCGTGGTGAGGGAGTATGGCGGGAGCAACTCCTGGCCGATGCTCACCCGCACCAACTACGGCCAGTGGGCTATGCAGATGAAGTGGAAGCTGCGCGGCCGGAGGTGGTGGGCGGCTGTCGAGACTGGGAACGCCGGCGAGGAGGCGGAGGTGGGCGTCATGGAGGCGCTCATGGCTTCCACGCCCGGCGAGTTCCATGAGGCGCTCGGCCAGAAGGCCACGGCGAAGGAGGTTTTGGAGATGCTGGCCTCATTCCGTGTTGGCTCGGATCGAGCCAAGCACGCCAAGGTCCAGCAGCTCAAGCGCGAGTTCAACGACATCCTGTTCAAGTCCGGGGAGACGGTGGAGGACTTCACGCTGCGTCTCCAGTCGTTGGCCAGCCAGCTGGTCACTTACGGCAAGCCGCTGGAGGACGAGGATGTCACTTACGGCAAGCCGCGGTGGTGACCGTGGCGGCAACGGCGACAAGAATCAGGGGAAGGCTCCGGCGGACAAGAAGAAGGGCAAGAAGAAGTTCACTGCCCCCAACGCCTGCCGCAAGTGCGGCAAAGTGGGGCACTGGGCTCGCGTGTGCCCGGAGAGGAAGGAGAAGAAGGAGGAGGCGCACCTGGCTCAGGACCACAGCGGCGAAGAGCAGGCGCTCTTGATGGGTGAGTACTGCGCTCTGCAGGAAGGCGAAGCAGGGGAGGCGGAGGCGGAGCAGAGGACTGCGCCGTATGCCGTCGAACTTGACGAGCCGCGAGCGCAGGCACATCTGGGCGCAGTCGGCGACGAGAAGGAGCAGCGGTGGTACCTCGACTCCGGCGCGAGCAACCATATGACTGGTTGCCGCACCGCCTTCACCGACCTCGACACGAACAAGACCGGCACGGTCAAGTTCGGGGATGGCTCGAGGGTGCACATCCGAGGCCATGGCACGGTCGTTTTCCGTTGTCGAAACGGGGAGCAACGCGCGCTGACGGATGTGTACTTCATCCCGCAGCTCCGCTCGAGCATCGTCAGTCTGGGTCAGCTTGACGAGCGCGGGGCGGAGGTGCTGATTCGAGACGGCGTGCTGCGCATCAGGGACAAGGAGCGGCGTCTTCTCGCCAAGGTAACGCGCTCCAAGAACCGCCTCTTATCTTCTCGATTTGAAGGTGGAACATCTTGTGTGCTTGGCGGCGGCGTGCACACAGGAGCCGTGGCATGGCCGGTTCGGCCATCTGAGCTTCGACGCTCTTGGCCGGCTCGGCAAGATGGTTACCGGGCTTCCAGAGATCAAGCATGCCGGCGAGCTGTGCGACAGCTGCCTGGCGGGGAAGCAGAGGCGGCTGCCGTTCCTGAAGACGGCAAGGTACCGTGCGACGGACCCCCTCGAGCTGGTCCACGGGGACCTCTGCGGGCCAATCACGCCAGCGATGCACGGAGGGCGGAGATATTTCCTCCTGCTCGTGGATGACTGCAGTCGCTACATGTGGGCTGCAGCTCCTGACGAGCAAGAGTGACGCGGCGGATGCCATCAAGCGCTTCAAGGCGCGAGCGGAGGCGGAGTGCGGCAAGCAGCTGCGGGTGCTCCGGACCGACCGCGGCGGCGAGTTCACAGCGCTCGAGTTCTCTGAGTACTGCGTCGAGGAGGGGGTGGGTCGACACCTCACAGCACCCTACTCGTCGCAGCAGAACGGCGTCGTGGAGCGCCGGAATCAGACCATCGTCGGCATGGCACGCTCGATGATGAAGGCCAAGGGGATGCCGGCGACGTTCTGCGGAAAGGCGGTCAGGACCGCCGTGCACATCCTCAATCGGTCGCCGACCAAAGCCCTCGAGGGGAAGACGCCGTACGAGGCGTGGCACGGGCGCAAGCCCAATGTCTCGTACCTGCGCACGTTCGGCTGCATCGGTCATGTGAAGACCGTCAAGCCGGGCCTCGGGAAGCTGGAGGACAGGAGCACGCGCATGGTGTTCCTCGGCTACGAGGAGGGGTCGAAAGTCTATCGGCTATACGATCTGGTCAGAGGCAAAGTCGTGTTGTCCCGGGATGTGGTCTTCGACGAGGCTGCGTCGTGGACCTGGAACAGGCCGGAAGCAGGAAGCCTCGAGCAAGGCGGCGGGCTCTGTGACACATTTGTCGTGGAAAGCATGGTAATCCATGGCCATGGCGAACCTGAGGAGGCATCAGGGACCGGGGAAGCCGGAGCAGTGGACCCTACGGCGGCTGGGGCGGGGGAGCCACCCAATCTGTCCCCTGCCTTGGGCCGTTCTCCGTTCCACTGGGCCACCCCTCGACCGGGGGCCTCGGCCGCGAACGCGGGTCGGAGGGGCGCGGCCTCGACCGCGACTGCAGAACCGGAGGCGTCAAGCAGGGCGAGGGGGGCCTCGAACCTGACCGAGTCATGCGCACGGGTCGAGCCGGCCTCGAGCGCGGAGGCCCGGACGGCCCCGACCGCGGAGGCGCGGACTGGCTTCGACCGCGTATCAGCGCGGGAGGCCTCGACCGCACAGGCACGCGGGGTCTCGATCGCGGACTCGTTCGCGGGAGGCCTCGAACCACTCGACCCAATCGAGGGAGGCCTCGAGCACGGGACCATGGGCTACGGTCGCTCAGGGGACCCTCGACCGGGGGGCCTCGACCCCGAGGCTGGCAGTCTCAACCACAGGTCAGCAAAACCGAGTACGGGCCGTGGTGCCTCGACTGCTAGAGGGGCCTCGATCGCTGATCAGGAAGCCTCGAGTGCAGGTCGTGGGACCTCAACCGCCGAGGGGGGGTCGAGCACGGAACTTCTCCGCTGCGAACGACTCCGCCTCGAGGAACTGCGGTTGCAACCATCGAGTATGTAACGCCACCGTTGGACATCACGGAATTCGTGGACGCAGACCATGAGAGTGAGGAGGTCTGGTTCCGTCGCTTGGACGACGTCGTGGCAGATGCGACGGTACCCGGTTTGGCGGCGCGGACCCTCGACGACGACCATACTCTGCTTCTGATGAGTGAAGAGGAGCCGACCACGTTCGCCGTTGCGGAGCGCGACGCGGCGTGGCGGAAGGCGATGCTGGAAGAGATGAAGGCCATCGAGGAGAACAAAGACCTGGGAGCTTGTCGATCTGCCGGCGGGCTGCCGGCCGATTGGACTCAAGTGGGTCTTCAAGGTGAAGCGGGACGAGCGCGGGGCCGTGGTGAAACACAAGGCGCGCCTCGTCGCTCGAGGGTTCGTGCAGCGCGAGGGGGTCGACTTCGAGGAGGTCTTTGCCCCTGTTGCATGCATGGAGTCAGTGCGACTCCTGCTCGCCCTCGTTGCTGCTAAAGAGTGGCAGGTTCACCACTTCGACGTCAAGTCGGCGTTCCTCAACGGGGACCTGGTGGAGACGGTCTACGTCAAGCAGGCGCCGGGGTTCGTCGTCAAGGGCGCAGAGAAGAAGGTGCTGCGCCTGCGCAAGGCCCGCTACGGCCAGCGTCAGGCACCGCGGGCGTGGAACGCCAAACTCGATGCCACCATGGCTGAGCTTGGGTTTGGGAGATGCGCCACGGAGCACGCACTGTACACCCATCGACGGGGGAAGGAGCATCTCATCGTCGGGGTGTACGTGGCCGACCTCATTGTCACCGGCGCGCGGGCTCAGGACATCGCAAATTTCAAGGAGGAGATGGCCGCGCGGTTATGGATGAGCGATTTGGGTGCCCTGTCTTACTACCTCGGCATCGAGGTGAAGCAGGGGGAGGACGCCATCAGGCTAGGGCAGCGCGCCTACGCGCAGAAGCTGCTCGAGCGGGCGGGCATGGCAGGCTGCAAGGCTGTGGCCACGCCAATAGAGGAGCACATTAAGCTCTCGAGGCAGAGCACCGCGGCGAAGGTGGACGCTACGCTCTAGCGGAGCATCGTCGGCGTGTTGCGCTGGCTGACTCACGCGCGGCCAGACATCGCTTTTGCGGTGGGCTATGTGAGCCGGTTCATGGAGGATCCGTGGGAGGATCACTGGACAACGGTCAAGCGCTTGCTGCAAGGCTGTGGCCACGCCAATAGAGGAGCACATTAAGCTCTCGAGGCAGAGCACCGCGGCGAAGGTGAACGCTACGCTCTACCGGAGCATCGTCGGCGTGTTGCGCTGGCTGACTCCACACGCGGCCGGACATCGCTTTTGCGGTGGGCTATGTGAGCCGGTTCATGGAGGATCCGTGGGCGGATCACTGGACAATGGTCAAGCGCTTGTTGCGCTACGTCCAGGGCACAGTGGAGTTGGGGATTGTCTTCCCAAGCGCGGCGGGCTTCAACTGAAGGTGTTCAGTGAAACGCCGCCCGAGGCCAAGGAGGGCGCGCCGGGACTCACGGCGTTCAGCGACGCGGACATGACGGGTGACGTGGACGGGCGGCGGAGCACTTCTGGCGTGCTTGTCTTTCTCGGCGGAGCGCCGATCGCCTGGCAGTCGTTGAAGCAGAAGATGGTGGCTCTGTCCACCTGTGAGGCAGAGTATGTGGCTGCGGCCATGGCGGCGTGCCAGGTGGTCTGGGTGAGCGAGCTCATGGGTGTCGAGGCTTGGCCACTGGCGCTCAAGGTGGACAACCAGCCAGCAATTGCGCTGGCAAAGAACCCCGTCCTCCACGACAAAAGTAAGCACATCGATGTGAAGTTCCACTTCCTTCGAGACTGCATCGATGGAGGACAGATCGTCATTGAGTTCGTCGACACTGCTCGGCAGCTCCCTGACATCCTCACCAAGTCACTCGGGCGTCTTCGGTTCGAGGAGCTGAGGAAGATGATTAGCATGGTCGAGGTCAAGGGCTAGCAGCAGGATTAGGGGAAGATTGTTGGACATAATCTGCTGTCATCCCATCTTTCACTTCTCAACATGGTCAAGGACATGTAGGGGTCAGCTCGTGTCGAGGCCAACCATGTCCTGGTCCTGTAGCAGCATGGCGTTAGGTCGTGCGCCTGTAGAGGTTCCATCAGCCACGTCTCGAGCTGATGCTAGAATAGTACTAGGAGTAGTTGAGTACTGTAGCCATGCCTCATGTACCTGATAGTTTGTGAGGTGTGTGTATAAATTCTATGCAAAGCAATGGAAACATAAGCTTCTTTGCGACCATTCACTTGTGTACTTAGTTTCGGCCAACGCTGAAACCAGAGCGGTGAGTGTGTGTTCAGGAGCTCGGCTCGTCTTCTTCCTTGGTTCAAGGAGGGTCTCGAGGGTACGGTCGAGTAGGCACAACTCGCCCCGTCAGTGCTAGGCTCTAGCGCCAACAAAATTTACTGACCACACCTGGTGTTTTCATGAATGAACAAGAAACTTTTAGTTGCAGATTTTGTAGTTGACCCTTTTTTTCTCTATTATTGTTTCTGAAAGAGAAGGATATGATGGCTTAGTAAAAGGTCTGAGGTAGAAAACATGTTTCTTGAGTGAGCATTGGGATAAAGGAAGAGGGCCCTAGCCCTTGCATAAGTATAGCACTGTGGCTCTCGCAACCTCTTCTACAGCAATTGCTTCATGATATCATGAAGTGGGTTGGATTAAAAGGCGTGGGCTTCATTCAGAGCATGAATGCTTGCCTAGACTTCTCCCAACATTTTTAACCCGATGCTCGCTTAAGAAAACCATGTTTTCTGCATGATCACATCATTATGGCTGATCCTTTCTCAGAAACAACTTATTTTGTTCTCAAAGCAAGTTTCTTGAGGTAGCATTTCTTTAGCGCCACTACACTGTACTAGATTCCGCATTTTGTTTTTGATGAAACTTCGCAATGATATCATCTGTTGGTTTCCTCCATGATTCACTGATTTTTGCTTATCCTTGCATGATCAATACAGTACTGCAATATTCCTATTTTTGTTTCATGGAAATTTGCAAGGATGACCTCACCCGTTAAATGGACTTTTCAGTTGTTAATGGCTTATAATGCTATAAATTTTGCAGCGTTTGTATTTTAATCCAAAGAACATCCCCCTGCAGGGTCCACACTCCATACCCCTTGCATCCGCATCCTTTGCTTTGCACCATTGGTCGTATGTTTATAGTAGAATGTATGGCTGCTTGTAGTAATATAGTAGTTTTGTCCTTTGTGCACAAGGAGCAATAAAATTCTGATGCTTGATGCAATCTTATATATTCCTGTCCATATTGATTCATGCTTAAATAGACTCTTGTCTTTGTGACTCCAAGCTGGTGCAGGCCAAAGGGTACAGGTCAACTCTGAAGCCCAACATTGGTTTCATTCTGACAAGAAAGCAAGCATTACCTTCCTAACAGGTTGAAGAAATTTGCTGTCCACAATGTCTCTGACCTAGATTTGCTTACATAGTAATGCTCTATCGCTTTAACATGCTAATGTTTGGTTTCTTTTGGAACTCGATTAAATTTGATGTTTCCTTCTATTGACCATGGTCATGCCGTGCTTGATGTAATTCAAACTTAATTCTTATGAACACGTACCTGGGCTGAAATTGCTCAGTGTCTGTAATGGAGCACTGGAGCGTGGCACACATCTGGACATCCGGTGATTCTAGGACAAGACAAGCTTGCCTGGCTCCACCGACAGGAGGACCCAAGTAGTGTTAGTGTGCGGTGAAGACTGCAGCTTAGGTTACTTTGTCTGTACTCTCTAGCATGTAGAGTAGGAAGCTGGCCTGTCTGAAGATATTTTTTTTATATAGAGAAGAAAAGGTCACATGTTAGTCTTTTCGTGTGGTGGCCTTGTTACTATGTGTTGACGGTAATTTAGCGCAAGCGAGCAAATATTTTCATTGTTGGCCTGCGTTGATATCTTACTGTCAACCTAAATCGGCCCCTATTGTGCTGTCGATTCGGAACGGGAAACCTGCCCTAGGAACTGTAGGTTTTTGTATAAAAAAAAGCCCCCAGATTCTGAGTTTGTCATTTAGAGTTTAGGGCACTATGAACTTTGTTAACGTTAAGCTAGTTTGACTTGCACAAATCATATAGTTGCATCTTTCTGTAAATGGAGGGAGCGATTTAATTCGTAGTGACCAATATAGTTGCATCCTTATGTAAACCCGTGCTAGGAACAGCTAGGTAGTGACACTGATTATTTGGGCCTGTTCGATTGAGCTGGCTGCAGCCATCCCACCCACACTGTAGGAGCTTAAGTAAATCAGCGGTAGATACAACTAGAGAGGGTAAGGGAACAGATGTGTTCAACGCTGAATCAGGATAGGCTGTCATCTACACAAATCCTCAATACTGAATCATGATCGAACGTGGACCTGGTACGCTGATCACAACTAGGCAAGAATCGTGTGCATCCACTGGCCACGCTGTACCCGATCAAATCAAAGAAAAAGAAGAAGAATCGTCCTCGCCTGGCAGTGTAGTGAGTAGTGACTGACGCACGCTGTGATCGCTAAGCATCACGAGTAAGTCATTTCATCAGTTCCGCAGACCGCAGCTCGTTCGTGCTGGTTTTGTTGGACCGTTAGTTACTCCATAGCTCTAGTGTACTCCTACTAGTGTAGTGTACCCGAAGTTCATCCCGAAATCCAGTATCGTATTCGGACGTCGTCGTAGCTGACGGATCGACCTTCCTGATCTAGCAAAACGGTCAGGAGCAATGGAAGGAAGTGGAGCGCAGATGCAAGCGTTCGCTGGCTGTCAGATTCCGCATCCTGATCCTGATATCTAGCTAATCTTTCCTTGTACGGCTGAACCTGAACGAACGAACGAACAGGCCAGCACACATGCTGTGCCGCAGTGCAGCTAGGCAGAGTAGTGGGATCGGCCAGGTGCCACGAGACACCCCGCGCCGTGCCGTTGCCTGGGCAGGACACGACACACCGGCGGCCGTGGGATGTAGAAACGCCGCTGGACGCTGCTAGTCGCACCGCCTGCGCACGCACTGTTTCGTCGCTGCCAGTGCCAGCGCCCTGCCCCCTGCTCTGCGGCCTCTGCCTGTAGCCTGTACACTACATCTGTAGCCCGATGAATGCGCGCGGCGTGGGGGATCGGATGGGCGGGGACGTGCTCCGGGCTCCAGCATGCCGCCTCTGCCGCGGAGATCCCGGTGGCCATGCTGGCCGGACGGGCAAAGTGCGGCCGTGGAGCCTGCTGGAGACGCCGCATGCTTGCAGCGGCGCACAGTCTTCGGCCGGCCCCGCGCGCGATCCGGATTCCGGTGTCACGTGAAACGTTGAGGTGGAAAGGATACGGGCGTGTTTGGTTGGGTGCATGTACCCAGCCAGGCTCCCTGGTGACTCATTTTTATTTGTTTGGCTGTCTGGTCAGGTTCTCTAGGCTGCATAAATATGTGTAGCCGTACTGCCTTATGCAGCATAGGGTGAAACGGCCGTTCTCCTATGTGCAGGCCAGGGCTAGCTCCGTGCCGCTTCCTCTCACCGTCTGTGGTCTCCTCCTCCCCTTCGTGCTACGTCGTTATTCCTCCGCTTGACCTCGTCCTCCCCGGTGCTCGCCACGGAGGGCCCCTGCTCCTCCGAGGTGTGCCCGTCCTGCTCGGTGCCACAGTCGGCGTCCCCATTCCTGTCCCCGTCATTCCCTCCGCCTCCGACGCTTGCTCGTGTTACCTCCGTAGCAGTTCGTCACCTCCCTGCGCCGCACCCTCACCTCCCGTCTTGGCCGGCCTCACCACCCACACCGCCGCATCCCCGCTTCCTCCGGCCACCGGCGGCGGATCCGAATCGAGCTCCATCGGGCGACGACAGACCTTGGCGGAGACCTTGGCCGCCGCGGCGCTCGCGAGGATGGGGCTGCCACGGAGACAGAGATGGAGCAGCTCGGGGATGCCGCTGAGGCCCTAGTGAGGATGTGGTTGCTCACCATGCTCGCGAGCTCAAGTATGGTGCGACCTCCTCTACATCTTCTTCCCCCCTCCCCAATGGTGTTCTCGCCATGCTTGTTCTCGTCGCCCAGCACGTCCAGCGGCCTTAGCTCCTTCTTCCTCTCCACGTGGCTGGCGCAGCGCCCCACTGACCCCACCTGCTCGGCAACCTCGTCAGGTGCCCCCGCCTGCTACCGTCGCCGGAGCTCGGCAACCTCGTCGCCGCCGTTCCGGGATTCCTCTCCATTGTCGTCGCACGCGCCAAGGCACGTGACATCGAGATTCCGAAGTCCACGGTGGCGGGCAGCGTCTCCGCACTACTGGAATTCTCCGGTTTCCCTAGGGCCACATACCCTAGGGAAACATATTTTCCTAGGATAACTCGTCAAGAATGCTCCCTAGAGAAAATATTTACGGGAAACTCTGGAGTGCCCTAGGGTGTCTCAAGAAAACCCTAGGGAAACTTTGTTCCCTAGGGTAATATCAACCCTAGGGAAAGCTGCTGACATGCCATACTTCATCCTACCTGTAAAGGTTATTTCCCTAGAGGCATGTTTCATAGGGAACAAATATCATAGCATCCAGCAAACAATACATATTTTAATTTCAAATTCATTCAAATACAAATTTAAATAGGGCACAATACACATGCATTGTTTCCATCGGAATTGAACACTCACTAATCCATATTGTCATAAGTTACAATATGTCATTAGAGGCATAACACAAACATCACTTGTGCCATCAAAATGGCCAAACTCAACTATAACCACATAACATCATAGTAAGTTTTAAGTCTCTGACTTCGTGGTCATCAAAATGTCAAAAGAACGGATTTTCCTCATCTTCTGGAGAGTATGTTGCCCCACCACTTGTGGCATACACATGACCACCACAGCCTCCATAAGCGATCCTACTCAATGTTTCCTCTGAAGTTTCCACTCCAGCACATGATCCAAGAGTACCAGCCTGCTATATATGCAATTAAACAATTGAAAATACATTCAATAAGATAACAGTTATGATTTAGTTCAATGTAAAGGAGTGTACAACATATGTTGCAAGGGAGCAAATTCAACAAAAAAAGTCTACTGCTAGGTATAAGTAAGAACCACAAAAAGGTGACTTACATTATCAGGAGAGGGAATTGGAGTTGGGGAAGCCACGTATGCTGGAGGCAGTGGAGGAGGAGATGGAAGAGAAGGAACTGCACTGACAGGCATTCCGTTGTGGGAAGCAACTTGCTGCAGTTCAATTTTTATATGATTCACCTAATTAGAGAGTAGATCAATCGGCACTAAGATGAATATTAAGGGATGTATGCCACAACTCACCTTCATAAATTTCTGCATGGTTTCGCAGTAAGCACGTACTGTTCCACCCCACTGAATCATACTTTGGGCATATTCCTTCGCCACACGATCATGAGCTTCCTTCCTTAAGCGTTCCTCTTCCTCTTGACGTTGACGCCTAGCTGCTGCTGCATTAGCATGGCTGCTCCTTAATTCAGGTAGGGCTTCATTATCATTAATGACCCCATTGAACAAAGCCCATTTACCATGAGGACGGCCACAAGAGCATTGGTAAAGAGCTCTGGTATCCACTGGCGAGTGCAACCAATCAAAATCAGGTCCATTCAACTCAATAGCCTTAATTTTGTATTTCTCCTGAGAATGAAATAAATTGTTTAGTCAATATTTGTAAAATAAGTGGCAGCAAAGAACAATTGGATGTAATAACCAGCAATTACCAAGCATGAAGAGGCTTCTTCGGTGTTCAATGAACTAATATCTTCAGGATTAGAACCCCTATGGGAATGGACCCATGCCTCAATATCAGACACTTCTCTTCCTAATTCGTTAGACTACAGTGAAAACAATCTCAAATTATTTGTGTACTGCCACAAAACTGAATCTAACTTAACTTAAGTGAACACTAACCAACTTATGGCGTATTGTTGCAATAGAGTTTGATCCTCCTTTGTGAGGTTTAAATTTATCGCTGTAGCGATTTTTACGATTTTTCTCAGATCTATCCTTGAATTTAGGGCTACTCCATTCCGTCGCTAAAACCTCCCAACATCTTTCCAGCAATCATGCAGGGCGTTGGGCAATGTACTCCTCCTTTGTCAAATAGAACTTTCCAGCAATCTTGTCACAATTTTTTCTTTTTTCCACTTTCCGAAAATGATCCATTGTAGCAGTAATTCTTGCATAGTACATGATCCTAGATAGAAGTTGCGAGCAGGAAGAACCAACATGTTTTCTGGACTCATTTTCTTTATCTGGATTGAATCTGAATCTTTTCTGCAGAAATTATTAAGCATAAGTACACACCAACAGTAAAGCATATGAAAAATGATCTGTATGGACATGTACGGAACTAATGAATTACACCAAAATGATCTATATGGAAACAGAGTATTACCCAAAAAGCTTCAGATACCACATCAGCTACGGATTTCCCATCTGAGTCTGTTGCTGACTTGTAATGTTTCCATGTCGATGCCACCACAACCTTGCTTCCAAATTTAATGAGACCAGGATGATTTCTCTTCAGTAGAACGGTCAAAACACCTGCAGGAGTCCTTCCCTTCACATTAGTCCAATGACTTGCAATATAAACAAAAAAATCAGTAAACACATGTCATATGAGAAGAGATTTTCACCAGAATGAATTTTAAGAACCCACAATTTTCCTTCAGGCTCAATCAGTGTACGATCTTGCTCATTGTTGATTTCAGGGGGTAGATCTGGTCCTCCTCGCAAGCGGAATTCTTCTACGGCCACATTTACCTCACTTGGATCAGCATTGTCATTGTGAGTGGAAACCCTGTCCTCACTACGAACTGAACTGTTAGAAGACCAACCACGTGTCCTGTGTGAGATTGTCATCCCTGAAAATAATATATGGCAGGCATGAGTAATTGGATGGAAAGTAACATATTCAGAACTCAGGATTAATATAGCAATATAGTTCTGAAAAGTAAAATTACAATGAAACTACTTAATTATTATTTAGTCTTAAAAGTCATCAGGATCTAGGTACTCTTCTTCTGTGATATCATGAAAATATTCTGCGTTAAATAGCCCTGGTTCTTCAATTGGCAGCTCATCATCAGCACTCAATCCATTTCGCTTCTTGATCAGCATAGAGATTTCATTTGGATCATCAATCTCATCAAAGCCATCACTAATGTTGATATTGTCTAAACCTGCTCCAATATCTATGACAAATTCACCAACTACAACATCTTCTTGGAAGGTATGAATAGATGGTTGGACTTCGTCATTGTACTCATCCAATGATGGAATAGACAAGTTTCCATGGGGGCTGACCTTGTGTGCAATCCACTAGCCATTAAGGCTCGGGTCAGACTTACATGCATAAGGAAGATAATAAACCTATTTTACTTGGCTAGAGAGAACAAAAGGCTCATTTGTTGGATTACATGATGCGTGGGCAACTTCAACTAATCCAAACCTTCCCAAATGTCGCACTCCATTAGTTGGGTGGAACCAGTGACACTCAAACAAAACAAGACTGAATTCGCTATCACCATCAAACTTCAGCTCAATTATGTCCTTGATGATACCATAATACTCAAGCTCATTGTTGACGTCATCATCAAAACCAGCAACAACAACCCCTGTGTTGTTGGTAGTTAAATTCCCTCTAGATTTTTCATACTTTTCAGATCTAAATCTGTACCCATTAACTTCATAAATATCATATGACTTGACTTTGAGGCTACATCCATGTGATAAACGACGCAGTTCACTAGGTACACTTGCATCAATGTGACACTGCAATGTTATAATTAAAATTAAAGTGTAATTCAAATTTTATAAGAATGTATATAAATTGTGCAACTCACTAGCATCAGTTTTCTAAACCAATCCAGCAAATCTGGATTGCCATTTCCAGCCCCATTCATCCTTAGATTGTCTAGTTGCTTTTGATTTGGTGATCTTGCACGTCTCCATTGCTCTTGATCAAATTTTCTACATATTATAATACATAATCATGAAATGTGTGTATGATACATGTTACTATGTACAGTTATCAAGCTAGGTGTACTTACTGCACATATTCATCCATTTCGGTTAAGTTTGTGAAGATATATATCATTGCAGTCTTGTACTCTTCGGTACTTAGAAACCTTGTGACTCCTCTACCACCCTTCCAACCACGTACTTGGAACAAGCTAAGAGTAGAATGAGATGGAGCACCAGATTGAGCATAACGCTGAGGGCGATTGTGGGAACTAGATATAAGATCAGGCATGTATAATGATGTGAAGCTTGAGATTTCATCAACTAGGCATCCCTCAGCTATTGAGGCTTCAACTCGAGCCTTGTTACGAACTTTTCCATTAACTTTTTTTAACAACCTACATGAATCAAGTCACTACTATTAGTTCAGTGACTACGACAGTCAGAATGATAATAAAGAACAAAAGTTGGAAGTTGCGTCTTTCAATTCCATAAATCCATGTGTATGTTACAGGGCCTCCTACCCTAACTTGATATGGGAAGTGCACCATCAAATGTTCCATTACATTGAAGAATCCAGGTGGAAAGATTTTCTCCAATTAGCAAAGTATAATAGGTATGTTTTCTTCTAATTGAACAATCTGCGCACGATCAACCTCCTTTGCACAAAGCACTCTAAAAAAGTAACTTTCAGCTAAGATCTCCCATATCTCAGTTTTGACAAAACCTCGCATCATCGCAGGTAGCAAACGCTCAATGAATATATGGAAGCCATGCTCTGCTCGGGCTCAGACGACGTCCGCGCGGCGGGGAACGTCTCGGCAGCCGCCGGTGCGCTGCCAAGGCACCTTTTCGGGTATGGCCTGGTCGTCGACGACTCCCACGCCTGTGACGCCGGAGCGGGACCGCGACATAGGCAGCTGTTTCCCGGGGGCGAGCGACACAAAGAAGTGGTTGTCGTTCTGCACAGCGGCGGCCGAGTACGCGCAGAGCCTACGGAGCTCGAGCTTCAAGAGCGCGGTGGTCCACCGTGTCGTCGTCGCATTGCTCGTCGTGGCCGCGGTGTTGCTGCTTGATGCGCTGTGCATTTTCATCATCGATGTAACTCAGTAATGCATCTGGACCTGAATGCAGTAGCAAGTTCAGTTTATTGCATTTCCGTCATCGATCCTCCTAGCTAGTCACCAGTATCATCGTGCACCACACTTGTTTGACGAAATGCTTAAATGGAGGTGAACATACCAGATCATGGGAGAGGTGACCGTATGCTGACCAAGCCAAGCAACCAAACACGAACCGGTTCTAATCAGGCTAAACAGTGCAGGAAACCAAACAAACATACCTTGGCTTGTAAGAGACAGGCTAAGACTAGCCTGACTTAGTTTTGCTAGCCAGACTCATATAAGATACGAACTAAACACATCCTACATGTATACAGTCATACAGATACAGCGTGGCGTGGACATTGCATGCTCTGAGCATCGGCGGCTTCTCCTGGATTTGGAGTTTTCTTCTTGGTTGTTTGGTGATTTGGCGTTTTCTTTGTGTTGCACCGCATCAAAAGATTGATTTGGGAAATTGAAAGATTGATTTGGAACTTCCTCTGGGGTGCATTGCATTTCATCCGGATGTGGGAAATTGAGAGGCTGCGCGCGCTCGAGGCAAACTTCGTGATTGATTTGGAGTTTTTTTTCCAAGGATAAAAGTTCTGCGAAACTAAGAGCTGCAGCAACACGTCTACTGCTGTTTGGTTGAGAGTCTCATTGGAACACATGATCATTTCCACAGAAACAATGCAACAAATACGAGAGAAGCTAAAGATGATATGCATAGAAGCATAGACACCCAACCAGATCGGTCTCGATCCAGTCTCCATGCAATGCAATGACCCCCATTATTATTACGAGACACTACGCAACATCAATCACGAATGATTTCTCCATTAGTAATCAGTACGCGGATCAGACGCGACTGTGTTTTTCCCCACCCATATCGATCATCGTCGTGGAGCCTGTGAGAACGGCACCCTACTATCGTCAACCTTTAGCTGTCGGACGGACCTTGCATTGCATCCGCTTTATATCTTCCTGACTGATGTAGATTACATCACGGATCACGTACTCACTCCACAAGCGTTCTAGAAATTTTAGATCACTTTTGTGTTGTTAATATGACTATAATAATCTGGATTATAGGTTATATTGAGATGGGTTGTTGCCATCGGGCGTGAAACTGCAGGAACTTGTCGATTTTGTGTAAAACCTTTTTGGCCTTTCTTTTGTCCTCTTTCTATTATTGAAAAACGGATAAAAGACCTGATCATGAAAAAAAGTAGTGAGATGGGTTGTTTGGATCCTTACATTTGTACATACAAAATTACTATCTATCCAACTATAATGTCCTAATAGTTGGTTTGAGATAGATTATAGGATTCCAATAATCTAAACTCATAACCCGGGGCGTTTGCATCATCTCAATTTATTTTATCTTTTTAGACAATTATATATTAATAAAAAAATCTAGCTGCATCCCATACATAGAATAATTAGAATAACTTATTACAAAAGAACCAACACAGCAACTGGATTAAGATTGCAAAACAAAACAATTTTATTTTATTTTATAGGCAAACACTATTAGTCCTTAGTTCAAATAGGGGCTTTTATTGCTAGCAGTCGAGTAGTCGACAGTGCTGGCCTTAGGGTTTCATTGCTATTTTTTTACCCAGCAAAGATACTCATTTTCACAAAACAAGAAAAAGAAAAACCGCCGTCGTGCCCACTCTTACTGGCACCGACCACTGAATTTGAGGGGAGAGAGTTTGAGATGTGTGTGTGAGAGAGAGAACATGTGTCTTGAGGGAGGAGAGAAAGGAGGTGGAGACCGGATATGGAGAGAGAAGACATAGGGAGAAGATAGTGGGAGTGAGGGACAGACTTAACCTTATTGAAAAGAAATTTTGAGTCTAGGATCCTTATGTCACTACTCGTTGGTATTTTTTTGATCTAAAAAGACTTTACGGGAGATCCCCACAGCACTCGGCCGCTCATTGGTACTTGCTAGTGAAAAATATCTATGACTGTCGGGGTGATGAGCATGTTGCTTATGAACCCAAGGTGAACTCCTATCACTGTCTTTTAAAAACTGTCCACCTGTAATGTGATGGTCCAATAATAATTACCTATTCTATAGTTGTGTTTATGAGATAAAAAAATGATCCAAAGAAGACCCTAAAAAGGGATAGAATAGATGCATGTGCCCCTAAGTCTAGATAAAAGGACGAGGACGACGTTGAATTTCTTAATTCTAGCCGTCGTTATTGGCCTACGCCACGAATTTTAATGGAAGATATTAATAAGTGAATGAGGTGCCTACATATAAACCAATGAATGAGTAATGCATATATACTATAACATTTCATTTCCATCTTGAACGTACTCTCTTCGTCTCTTTTTAATTATCGTTTACGCTTTCCAAGAAATAATTATCGATAATTATATATCAAACAATATTAATATTTATACTACATAATTAGTATCATTAGAAAGATTTTTGAATTTAGTTTTTTAACAAATTTATTTAGAGATACAAATATTATATATATTTTTTACAAATCAAGTCAAACTTATGACATGCACGTCAACAACGACAATTAAATAGGAACGGAGGAAGTAGACGGTAAAAGAAACCTAAATCACAACATTAGGTACCGCACGCCTCTATAATTTAGATCTGGCCAGCCCATCCACTAAGGCGTGAATATATACTATAAACTATACATTTGCTTTGTTTTCATCTTGAAACAACGGTACTGCAAGTACAGTGAAAACCTTTTGCCTTGCTGTTGATCAACAGGCGCGCGCGGCTTAGCTTTAATTAGGCCACTGTGGAAGATATACAGGTTTTCCTGCATGTTTGGTCGATCGATGTCCCTAGATGGTAACAATCCACTTGCTTGCCACATCTGCTTCGTCTCTCGAAGTAGTAGTCCCAATATGTCCGAGGACACTATCTAGCTAGCACTGTAAACGAAAACTAACCAATGCAAGGTCCGTAAAGGCGTAAAGAAGCGCTACCAAATTAAGCGGTTGGGTGCTTGGGGCATGGGACGATACTACACGCACAGGCAGAAAGGCTGATGACACTGTTGGGTGCTTAAGGCCTTGGGGCATGTTTGTTTGATTTTGTGTCTGTCAAGCTGTGAGCAGCTCTGTAATTTCAGGAAGCCGCTGGAAGCATAGAACGTACAAACCGTGCACTATGGTCCTGGCCCGGTTACGTCTGCCGCTGCCATGTAATGCCCGCGGTTCCCCTTTGACTTCTCTAGGCGGCTGCTCGGTCGCCATGCCATGCATCTCTCGTCCCGTCTGCCGGACCCAATATGCAAGGCCTGAGGCCCAGCATCCTCCTGATGGCACTGCGTATATATACGCCTCACTACTTCACCAGTTCGCGTCGAGCTAGCTATTTAGGGGCCTGCATAGCCTGAAAGGAAGATGGAAGCAGCAGCAAATGGAAGCAGGCAGCAGAAGCAGCAGCGGCTGCGTCGTTGTGTGGCGCTGTGCCGTCTCCTCCTCATGGCTGTCCTCCTTGTGATTGGTACTCGATCCAGTCTCCAAATGACCGTCGGTCGTCGATCAATCAGCAGCAGACGATCGATCGATGCTTACACGACTCATTTCATCATACATAATAAGTGTATTTTTCAAGAATTATAATGTATGTATTTGGGCTTTTATGAACAGGTGATGCCGTCGTAGCCGCTGATGCTCGAGCCGCAGGTTCGCCGCGGACTGACGAAGTTGCATTTCACTTTCAGACAGGGCAGCTGCAAGTAAGAGCATATCCAATAATAGTCCCTCTTTTTTAACCCCTAATGAAAAAAACAAATCCGTCATTTTGGAGATTTTGTAGCTCTAACAGTTCTCAAATTTAACTCCAATAAGAAAAAAAAAAGGAAATTCTCAGTCCCTCTAATCGTAGTCTCTCACCCCGGCCGGAGAGGAAACCATCAAAAATCACAAAACACATTTTTTGAGATGGTTTATTTCCAAACTGGGGGCTGATATTGATGTCAACCATGTAGAACTATGTCCATTTCATCCCCGATGCATGCATGTTTTATTTTTAATTTTTTTTATGACGAAACATAAGGCATGCATGTCTAGGGATTCAGGAGACGGGGTGAAGCACCGACGACGACGGCTGCCGCAGCTGGTGGTTGGCCGGCGTTGAACAACGGGCAAAAGACTGCCGCCGGCGGGAGGAGGATGCTGGTCGGGTCCAGGGCTCCGACGTGCACCTACCACGAGTGCCGAGGCTGCCGGCACCGGTGCAGCGTCCAAGAGGTGCCCATCGACGCCAGCGACCCCATCAACAGCGCCTACCACTACAAATGCATCTGCCATCTCTAGGCCGCCCGCCGCCTGTGATTTACATAATACATAGACAGCGCATCGCCGCGGATCGAGATATATATTTTATATATTTTATATATATATATATATAATATATAAAATATATAAAATATATATATATATGCATCTACCCTTTGCATGCCCAGTAGCGTAGCGCTTTTTTTTTTGGGATTGGAGATGCCAATGCACGAAGCATGCTCATCTCGAGTAAGTGCAGCAGAGAATGCCACTACTGGTTTTAGTTGCTTGTAGCGGTTGGACTAGATATTATTATCAGAGTAGTGCATTTCTAGAATAATTGTGTGTTTGTTTGTTTAGTTGTGTACTTGTAGTATTTTTTTTCTGGATTTGTGTACTGTAGTACTTTATTATTCTTTTGATACTTCCTCTATCCACGAAAGAACGACATTATTTAACTGTCTCTATTTTCCTTATAAAATATCGTCTATCTTTCCTTACACAAAAGAACTAGGATTAACATGCACATAATAAAATCTAATCTTGGTCTCTAAAAAGCATAATCAATCTATCTTTAAATCAGAAAAATATTCAACTGCCTCTATTTTCCTTGCAAAACCTCGTATATGTGTTGGTGATATCTTCAAATCTAACGAAGGTGGATACTAGCAATAAAGTAAACAGGTAGACAACATTTTTAATAAGACAATTCCTATTAGTTTTATATATTTGTATGCACTTTAGATAGTAAGTTGGTTTTTAACTATCTTTGAAATTATTAGGGAACCAGATTTACGTGGTTTTAGCAATTGGAGGGTATCTGGTTTGGCAAAATTGGCTCCTGGACATTCTTCAAAGCTGGCTTTTTTCATAGATCATAAAAAAGTATGGCTTTGCTATAACACACTCTTCAACCATGCCAATATGCTACTGGACACTATAACTCTTATAATGATATTTCTCAATCAAATAGGTATACAAACATGATTTCTGGACAAGAATGCCCTTATCCCTTCCGAAGCTAAGCCAAAAGGAAGGTGATTCATGGATGCAAGAACAAGACTTATGATCTGATAAAAACAAAGCACGAAGGTTGCTTGCTTCTGAGCACTGCTGCTGAAACTGCTAGCTTCCTGATTGTACATGCACAAGGCCGATTTACTAGAAGCCACGAGCGACAGCAAGTGAAAGAACCACTGATGAACAGAGAAGAAAGCAAGGCACTGGAACAGAGGACCACGAACACCAGCGCGATGCTGAAGACAGCCACACGCAGCAGGAGCAAGCAGCTGGAGTGCTAGGCTCTCTAGGAAGAGCAGCTGCGGGTCGAGAACCAGGTGTGTTTGCCGCTAGTGAGCCTCTGCTGCTGGTCGTTCCCACACGAACGCTCCTCAGTACAACGGAAGAACTCAGAGCACGCACGCACAGAAAAAAGGGCGACCCAAAAATCGAAACAAACTCGATCAAATCACCATGATTTGTTCGCAAAGTTCGCACGGAGGCTCACAAGAGAGTTGAAGAGGTATCCCTTGAAGACCATCACCCAATTTGAGCTTTACCTCGGGGAAGGGAAGTTCAGATCGAGTGAAAGAACGAAGACTTTTTTTTCCATAAAACGAAAATCATCGATTTCTCCACGCTCGTGTTGAATTGGCTCATTTCACTTGGTATATAATCTCAACACATGTCCTTGCATGAAATCCCTCGTTTGCCCCAAAACACTATCAAATCTGACGAAAGAAAAATCCTAAAAATAGCTCTGAAAATCAAAAAAAGATAAAAATCAAATTTGGAGCCGACGCCTACGCGCGTCGTCTCCGCCGTCTACGCAAGCCGACGGCGGAGGAGCAGCTAGCACCGCCCGTGAGGAGGACTGCCGCCTCCTGCTTCTTTCGTGTGCACGCGGAGTCGAGTCAAGGGAACAGACGTGGAGCCAAATTGGCTTCGTGAGAAAGAGACGAAGGAGTGAGGGTATTTCTATCCTTACGCGTGGCTGCCCATTAAATTTTAATATAATATTTAGTTTAGTGTCATGTGGCAAAGTGTACATAATTTTTTAATGTGTTACGAGAAAGACATCATTTTTTTATGACTTCTAGCCAAAGGGACATTTAAACGGTGTGTGGTGGCAAATTTTGCCATCCGGTTTCGTAGATCCAGAGAGAATCATACTAAAGTGTCACTTATCAAGAGTTAACAGCTCTCGACTCATCAAGAGATGTCACTTATTAATTCTACCAACTCTTGAAACGTAGGAGAATCAGATCAGAATACAACACTGGAGCGAGAGAGACCGAGAGAGTCGACACTCGACAGCTTCATCTGGCAACATCTGAGCTTGCTTTGGTAGTTTGGTTTCGTGCCGCCACCATGTGCCGACGCGTCGGCTTCCCGTGCGCAAGCCGGGGAGCCGGAGAAATTCCCGTGCCAGCCTCACTGAAAACGGCGGACACGGCCCGCGGCCGCGATTCCAGCCAGCCCAGCCGTCACCGCTGGGCGCTGGCTGGCGGTCTCGCTCGCCGCCATAGACTCCCCCATCGAACAACGAGGCGCCAACTCACGCGCGCCCGCAAATAAATTATGGCAGGTAGCCGGGGCTGCGGCGGCGTGGCAGGCACTCCTCCACAACTCGACCCCGGTCTCCCACCGACAGGCCGGCCCCGCGTAGCGTGTGCCGACCAACGCATCCCACCCGTCGGCCACCCGTGGAGCGGGGGAAGCCAGTCACCCACCAGTCGCTCCACGGCTCCACCGCCGCCGTGCGCCCCACTAGTCTCCCACTCGTCTCGTCTCGGTCTCCCTCTCCCACCTCTCACCACCACCCCTCGCCGCGCGAGTGGAGGCGCCGCAGCCGCGCCGACCCAACCCCGTCACACCTCCGTTTTCGTGTTCGTGTTCAGTCAGAACCCACCCCAAACCCGCTACAAAAATCTCGCCGCATTCCCCGAACCCGCCCGTCCGTGTCCCGTGACGACGACGACGACGACACGGCGGCGGCGGTAGCTACCTAGCTAGCCACTACCATCCCCCCGGACCGGAGCGAGGGCGCGGAACAGGGGCGATGGGGGACGAGTCGGACGGGGAGGCGGAGGAGTACCTGTTCAAGGTTGTGATCATCGGGGACAGCGCGGTGGGGAAGAGCAACCTGCTGTCGCGGTACGCGCGGAACGAGTTCAACGCGCACTCCAAGGCCACCATCGGGGTAGAGTTCCAGACGCAGACCTGCGCCATCGACGGCAAGGAGGTCAAGGCCCAGATCTGGGACACCGCGGGCCAGGAGCGCTTCCGCGCCGTCACCTCCGCCTACTACCGCGGCGCGTTCGGCGCGCTCCTCGTCTACGACATCTCGCGGCGGTCCACCTTCGACAACGTCGGACGGTGGCTACAGGAGCTCAACAGTAAGTACCAACCGATTCTCTCTTCGGTTCTGCTAGTTCCGTCGCTTGCTTGCTTTTGGTACTGCTGCTTGCACTCAGTGGGTGCGTCTGACTGGTACGGCGCTAGGATCGCGTAGATCTTGGGCTGGTTTTCGTGGAAAGGGACACATATTTTAGTGTGCTGCAGAATCCACTCGTAAATTTGGTAGAAAAGGAACTGTCGCCCCCTTTTGCTTGATGTAGCGTGTAGCTAGATGCCCTCAGGTTGTGAGTGCATCAGGTGTTCTTTAGGTGGTAAGAAAGAGGTTACATCAGGTGCTAGGCCGGATGGATTGGGCGACCTGGTCTGAATCTGGATCTGAATCCTGCTGCCTCGCTTGTTGGGGAATGTTCCATGAATGAATGTGCAGGACCACTTGCATCAGAAGTAGTAGTAATTGTGCAAGCTAGGCTTAGAATTCGGGAAATAGTAGACTAAATTTTGTGGCAAGGTACTTGTCATAGATTTCGGAAATTTGGAATAAGGAGATGCTTATATTTGGGAAGATGGAATCAGTTCTGGTTAAGATGTTTATAGTACTTGTTGTCTTGCTGCAATTCAGTTAATTCCCTGGGGTCTCTAGGGAGGGCTCGATGAGTAAGCGCAATGCTTAAATTGTTATGGTCAAAGGCAAAATTACTATGCGGTGACCGCTTTGCAACCATTACCTGCGTACACTTTTGTCATGCCATTGTTGATCAATTGGACTAGGAGGTGGGATTAGTGTTAGTCTTAGAGCTTGGGTTGCGGGTGGTGTGGAATTGGATAAGAATGACAAGGCTTAGAGGGATGGGATCCAGAGGCAGTCAGCACCTGTGTTGGCAGGACTGCTGTTGGGTTGGGTCGAGTCAATCGCTACTCGCTAGTTGGTGGTGAGAAATCGAAGTGGTTATAGGCGGGGCGGTGCGGTGTTGATTTTACCGCTTGCAGCCATGATGGTAGGTGGCTCTGGGCAGGGGCGGTGAAGTGGTGAAAGGGTGCTCACCACGCTGTTTGCTGAGGGAATGCACAAACAAAGAGCTGAATGATAGCTGTTTTTGTCACCATTTAAGAACACATTTATGCATTCTTTAAAGCAAGTAGTGCTCTTTCTAGCTACTTTGCATGTCAAAGAGAATCAGAATGCATGGCTGGGGTGCTGTTGAGTAGGACTGAGCAATGTGCTAAGTACCACACTATTCTTGCCTAAGGATCATGCACGAATGGTTTTGCTCTTAGTTTCTTGTTAATCTTGTACCATTCCTGGTACTAGTGGCATTCTTTGATCTTTTAATAACTGTCACAGTGAAAAGGTTCAATGGTACTTGATTGAGATTGTAATGAGTCCAATTGTTCCGAAGCAATTAGCCCTTATATGTATGCTGTACACAATAATCAGCCCCATACCATTACTATATGCAAGTATTTATGGTTATGTTTTTGTGGTTGGTGCCTGTTCACAGCTTGGATTCATGATGCCAATGCCACATTCATAACAATTCATATCTTTCACTTGTGTACTGCCGTGTTGTCTGGCAATGATGCTATACATAAGTATAACACAGTTTGTGTTCTATCTAGTTTCTCTGGAGTGACTAACCCATCTTTGGAACCTAATGCAGCACATTCCGATACTACGGTAGCCAAGATGTTGGTAGGCAACAAATGTGATCTGGATAACATCCGCGAAGTGCCCGTCGAGGAAGGCAAGGCGCTGGCCGAAGCCGAAGGCCTGTTCTTCATGGAGACATCGGCTCTGGACGCCACGAACGTGAGGACGGCTTTCGAGATGGTCATCAAGGAGATCTACAGCAACGTGAGCCGGAAGATCCTGAACTCGGACTCTTACAAGGCCGAGCTGTCCCTCAACAGGGTAAGCATCGACGGCGACTCGAAAGACGACCAGAAGCAGTCGAGCCGGGTCGGGTGTTGCTAGGGGTCAGGGGGGTAGTAGTGGTACATTATTGGACTGGAAATTAACCAGAGATGGTGCTCTCTATTTTTTTTTTTTTTTGGCTTGCTTGTAAACTGTAATCCAAGGTTTGGCTTTTTTTAGTTGCTGTTACATTACACCTGTGTTACGACTTCAAAAGGAGGGAGAATAGTTGTTTACAGGACTGCGATCTGCGAACCGTGTTGTGCACTTGTTTACTGTGAAAGTAATGTGGCTGGATTTGTCAGATCTTTGGATCTCCATTTTTGACCTTCTTATGACCTCTAGAGAGTTTTTTTTTTTTTTTTTGCGAGGCCACTAAAAAGAATTATAATCGCAGTCGGGGGTGAGATCCTGTTTCTGCATTTCTATATCCTCGAGAACTGGAAATCTGGAACGAGGTGCTTACGTGGGTTTGCGATTCTGTGGATCGAGACCTCCTAGGATCGTCATCTCGGGCCTGCCTTTGCAGCGGACTGGGCCGACCGACAGGCCACAGGAGGAGATCGGCATGGGCTTATTGCCTTATTGCCAGCAGCCAGCTGCGACGCCGGGGGGCAACGCACGTCAGCTGCGTCTCCACTCTCCGGCGTGCTCGTGCTCGTGCTCGTGCTCGTGCTCGTGCTCGTCGTGCTCGACGTGCATACGGACCTCGGCTCAAATCGTGTGGAAAACGCGGGTGGTAGTACTCGTCGTAGTTAAATCCAACGCACACCCTGTCGGGGTCGGGCAGGGGCAGACGCAGATGGCATTACCTTCTGTCCCAGATTTTCAAACATAACAGCCAGTGAGGGCGTGAGAGTGAGAGGCACGCGCGCGGTGCGATCGTAGAACGCGCAATGGTAGTAGTGCGGAGCTACGTAGCCACGTACCACGACGAGCCAGCCAGCCAACGTCGTACCAACCGCCCGTGGTTGACTTGGTGGCCAGGCTTGGACGCCGTACGACCACCAGCCCGTCGCCATAGCCGGGGTTCTCTGCAAAGGCTGCGCGCCCGCCGCTCGGCCGTCCCTTTCGCGGCGATCAATCGGTGATGGCCTGATGGGAGAGTACGTGCAGCCCGCGTCAGGATGCGATGGAACCCCAGCACACACACAGATTGCGCCATCGAGGCGGTACGCTTGTCTTTCTGACACGGTGCTCCCACGTTTTCTTTGCTGATGTGACGCGACATGCGACGCATGGCCCGGGCCAGTCGTGGCGAGGATGGGGCCCTGCGGCGTGGCGTGGGGGCGCGTCGTGATTCGTGAAGGTAATCGTCCGCCACTGGGAGTCGGCGACACCGTCGACGGCGTGTGTCCGTCCTGTACGACCGCGTGGCGGCCGCAAAGGAGTACGTCGACCGACCTATGGGGAGGCCCAGGCAGCGGCCTGTCGAGGTTCGGAGCCATAGGCACGTACTAGCAGCTACTGTAGCGTTCTGGCTCCTCCTGACACCGGCTGGATCGACGCGACGTACGTGTTTTGTGCGATGCACCTGCACGGACGTGTCACAGACTCACGAGGCACAGCAGGTCTGCCTCTCTTTGCGCCCGGACCAGCGTGGAAGGCCCACTGCGGCCCGTACCAGGGCAACTTCATCGTGCAGCCGCTCACGTTCGTCAGCAACCGCCGCGCCTACGGCGGGCCGTTAGGGCCGCCGGAGGGCGTCCCGTTCGCGCTCCCTGCGGCCGGTGGTAGGATCCTCTCGCCTTCCACGCGCGCTCCGGCCGCCACCTCGACGCCATCGCCGCCAGCACCTACACGTCTTGGTAGAAAACACGTACGCCAGTGACATCTTATTATTATTAATTAGAGGCTTTAACGGAGCCACCACGTTAACTCTCACCAGCTGCGTTAAGAAAAAAAATCTTACTATTACTGATTAGAGCCTTCAACGAAGCCACCACGTTAACTCTCACCAGCTGCGTTAAGAAAAAAAGATAAATCCAAGAAAATCTCACAATAATCAGAAACATCTGATTATTACTAATTAGAGGCTTAGCCACCACGTTAACTCTGACCAGCTGCGCTAAGAAAAAAGATAAATCCAAGAAAATCTCACAATAATCAGAAACATCTGGCCTTTAATTTCCTAGACTCTAATCATCATATTCGATAATAGCCATTGAATCTATTGTAATTTATAACGAAATTACCCACATTTGCCATTATGAAAAATACATAAAGTAACACCCTAAATTTACATATAAATTACCCACACGTGCCATTATATTAAATAAAGCCTTTTTTCAAAAAAAAAAAAAAGAAAAATCATGACATTGCCTCATAGTTTGTAAATTACCCATCTTTGCCATTATAAAAAATATATAAAGTAACCCCCTAAATTTGCATATAAATTACCCACACGTTCCGTTATACTAAATAAAGTGTACTTTCTAAAAAAAGAAAAATTATGACGTTGCCTCATACGGAGTAGTTGGTGAATATAAAATATTAGATTGGTCTATCTATCACGTTGACTTAGTAAATATATTTTAATTTTAATACAAATATTTTATAGCCATCATATTTATAACTATTTTGCATATAAATTACTCCCTCCATCTCAAATTTTAAGTCATTCTTGGAGAATCAAAGTTTCTCATAATTGACCAAAATTATAGAGAATATTTCAAATATTTATAACATCAAACAGGTATAGTATGAAAACATAATTTACGAAGAATCCATTGATACCTAGTTGACATCCTAATTATTACATTATCATATAAATTTGGTCAAACTTAGATTACTTTGACTCTCCAAGATTCTTAAAATGACTTACAATTTGAGACGGAGGGAGTATCTATCACGTTGACTTAGTTAATATATTTTAATATTAGATTGGTCTATCTATCACGTTGACTTAGTTAATATATTTTAATATTAATACAAATGTTGTAGCCATCATATTTATAACTATTTTGCATATAAATTATCTATGTTTGCTATTATACTAAATAAAAAAGTATTTTTTAAAACAAAAGAAAAAATATGACGTTGTCTTATAGTTGGTTAATATAAAATATTAGATTAGCTTATCTATCATATTGACTTAGTTAATATATCTTAATATTAATACAACTATTTGTAGCTATCATGTTTGTAACTAGATTAGTAAACCTATTTTTGCTGCGCTTGGTCATACAGATAGGAGAAAAAATCCACCCTTATATAATTATTCATAGATAAGTTAATATAAAATATTAGATTGACCAACTAATCATGTCACTTGGTTAATGTATCAATACACTAGAAGTGTGTTACAAAAATAAACTATATAATCTCATATCAATCGTAAACATATTGGCATTAAATAGAAACTCTTGAAATAACCATCGGATTTATTTTATTTTGTAAAAATTACCCACCTATACTATTATACAAAATATTTTTGAAAATAAAAAATTAAAAAAAAGTTGGATAACATTACAAATATTCTTTCATAGTTGGTTAATATAAAGTATAAAATAAAAAATATTAGATTGTCATATCTACCACGTTTAGTTAATTATTGTATTTATTAATAAGATCTAAAAGAAAATATATATCAAAAACTAAGAGCTCTAATTTTCATCAACAACGTACAAATAGAAATCTATTTCCGTGGTCTACCATGATCGTGGTGTTTGTCATTTAATTTTTGTGTAGTAATTCTATATAAAAGGTAAATTAATGTCATCGTCATTATAATATTTCAGTTTACTGTTGCGATGATCAGCAAACTTTAAGTGAGATTGATTAAGCCAATGAAGGAACTATAAAAAAAACAAGTTATCCAATGGATTCCAGAGCATGGGATGCAATCTAGCATGATAGTGGCGAACAAATAAGTCTTAGTATGATTTTTATTGTTTACTATGATATAATGTCGTTAGATTATTTCCGGTGTACATGCTAACCATGTTAAAAAAAATAGGGGACCAAAATTACACGATGTTATGAGTAAGACCACCTATATGGATTTACTACTAATTTAATACATTCTACTAATTATCTACATCTTACAATTATTTTATTAGCTTATATTGCTAATTTTATAAAAATAATACAATAAAATTGTTTTAAGTAAACATATATATTGTGCCAACATGCAAATCTCTCTCACATACACACTTAAGATATATGTTTTTAAATTTTAATTAAAATGATTGACATATCTATATTAATAATATAACCACTACTGCATAAAAATTTGTTGGTAAAAAACATCTTTAGAAGTGAGGATATTATTACTCCCTCTATGAATTATAATTCACATTAATTTTTTTTGTTACATCTATTTTGTTATGTATCTCAATATAATAATATTATCTAAATACATAGCAAAATGTATGAACCAAGAAAGTCAAAACGACTTATCATTTAAACGAAGGTGTCTATGTCTTCCTCATCGTAATCTCACACCAAACTTCATCACTAATCTCTCAGTCACTAATCTTAAGGGACATGATGTAGGGTTAAATTTTTAAAATAATATTTTTATATTTTATTAGCTATCTGGACTTTTCTTTCAAAAAATATTTTAATACCACTGACATATTTAACTATCTATGTCATCATAATACCTAAAAGTAAATATTAATATAAATATTTACTCCTCAAGTTCTAAACCATACGAGAGCACGGGTTGATGGATCAGTAACAACGTAAAGACGAAAAATGCGCTGTCGCTCGCACGGGTTGATGGATCAGTAACAACGTAAAGACGAAAAATGCACTGTCGGCTGATGGGCTACGACGGGCAGGACATATAATTCGCCATGCATGCCATGTGTTCTGGTTGTGTTCTTCACCCTCACCCGGACTATCTCCGACTTAATAAATTCAAATTGCCGGCCATTGATCGATCATTTCCACCGTTTCTCGCCTCGGCTAATCCTGCACGTACACGTGCAGTGGCTACCAAGTAGTAGCCCGGTCCAACACATGCTAGCTTCCTAGCACGGAGAGAGGCCACATGCGCCGCATCGATCGACGACGGTGCGCCCTCCCTGGACCGTACGACGACGGTGCCGGGAGCCTGCAGGCTGCAGGTGCACTTAACTGCGAGCCATAGCCATTACGTGCCGCTGCTACCACGTTGTGCATGCGTACACGGCATGGGCAAACTAATTGGAGACGGTGTGCGCGTAATTCCGGCGGCTGCACGTCGACGACGCTCCTTTTGGCAATGGAGTCTGGACCGCCTGCAGTGACCTCCGGCGCGAGCCAAGAATGCCCGAGTGGCCCAGCAGGCCCACAGCAACCACGCCGGTAGTAGGAATTAGGATGCTAGGATTTGAGGCTTGAGGGTGAAATGAAAACGTCAAAGGCTTGAGGGTGAAATGAAAACGTCAAGTTGTTAATAGATCCAAGAGGAGGCTACTTCGATTATAATGAAAGAAAACAAAAAAAATGAGGCTGCATCAAACATAATGATTTAGGACAAATATAAATGGAGTTGAAGAATATATCTCTAAACTCCATCACTAAATTACTACCTTATGTTTTAGGACAAATATAAACTAATGATTTTCTGTTTATAATTTACTTTAAAAACTACATCGATTTTTAAAGTTTTCAAGAGCTAAACAAAGCATCAAACATTTATGACCAAAAGAAAACGTTGCACACCTCCGGTGTACTACTGTTCCGCGAATGCAAATTTTGCTTCATGCTTATTAAATAAAATGCAGTGCTTGATGCCTTGATGGTAGCATGAGCAGGAGATACTCCCTCGGTCCTTAAATAAATGTCATTTTTGTTTTCTGAGAAATCAATATTTTTAAAATTTCGAGAATTATATATTAAAATATAGAAATATTTATGCTAAGTATTTAGTATCATCAGAAAGATTTTAAAGTCTAGTTTTTTAATAAATTTATTTAGAGATATAAATATTACACGTATTTATTATAAATCTAGTTAAAGTTGATAAAGTTTTACGTAGACATATCCTGTAGCTTTTTTTTTTTTTTTATGGAGGGAGTATACGAGGAGACGCAGGCTGCGTAAGCTTGGACGGGCTCTGTGGGGAGAGAAGTGCCGCAAATTGCGTGCGCGCCCACTGCAACATGGGCTTCTCCAGCAGACAAGCCTAACGGTACCTGACCACTGTCTCCATCGTCCTTTTGCTCTTGGCCTGGTCCAGTGTCCCACTCGCTTAATTCGTGGGAGGAAATTTAAGGCCGAAAGCTTAGGACCGATTAATTTCACTTTAATTGGAATCAAGGTACAGTGATCATCGTCTTTGAATCTTGTCACTTGTTAGTGAAGGTCAGTTGTTAGATAGATTAACCTGTTTCTGAAAATTCGCCGGCCGGAAAAACACCTCTCTGCCTGACGACTGTGTCTGACTGCCTGCCTCCTGGCTCCTGGGACCCAGAATCAGCTCAGGCCTTGTTTAGATCACGTCGGATTCGGTAGGTGTTCGCACAGTACGCTGTCAAATTGTTTGTATTTGGTAAAAAATATTTAAATTTTGACTAATTAGGCTTAAAATGTTCGTCTCGCAAAATATAACAAAACTGTACAATTAGTTCTTGATTTTATCTACATTTAATACTCCATGCATGTGTCGATATTTTGATATGACGGAGAATAAAAATTCTGCATAGTAAATTCGGTGGCAAATTTGAGAAACTAAACAAGGCCTCACATTGGCTGGCCTGGTCACAATTGTCTGTAGCCAGTAGCAAAGCTTATTAGTGAAGGTCAGTCACCTCGGTTCCCACTTAAATAAAGTTAGGCCACACAAATCCAGAACGGAGGACAACCAGGCCACCATTGACGAGAAGTTAGTTAAGAAGTCGTCGTGGACACCCAAACTGAACCCCAAATGACACTAGTACGTACGAGTAGCATGCTTGACAGTTGACAGCTCCCTGCAGGCCCAGGCAATGATGAAAACCACCATGGCTCCTGAAACCTGATCGAACGAGACCCCATAATAACACGGGATCATGATCATCATGCTGATGGATAATGCTTCCCTTGTTCGGTTCATTCGAGATCCTGACGCCCCTGATGACATGGCATCGAACGCCAGGCCGGCCGCGGAATCAGCTCCGCCATAACAGCAGGTCTGTACGTCTTCCCTTCCCTTCCCTTCCCTTCTATAGCACACATGCATCTCCCCATCGATCGCCCATGGAAAGCTAGCTACTAAGCAAAGCACACGGCGGAGTTGGTACGGTAGCTCGGTCCATGGCGGCCCCATTGGCCATTTGCGCCGCACCTGGTCCGTCCGTCCGGCCCCGGGGCCGTGGTCCATGGACATGCTCCTGCTCCGGCCCTGTGCAAGCAAACTAGTTGCCATCGTCCCCACACAACCGGTTGATAACGCTTGTAATATGCTTCTGGTAGATAGCAAGCTAGCTTGCATTGCCCCCCCTTGCCCACACCTTAATAAAATCTCTTTACATGGGCATCAATGCTCTTGTGGACCATACCACAAGTGCTCCTGCTTCCGCAGCCGCCGCTCGTCCTCCTCTTATACTTTTACTAGTAATAACAACCACTTCACACTTTATTAGTCGTTACGAACAGTCACCGACAAGCGGGCTCGACAAGTATTAGCCGTTACGAACAGTCACTGACAAGCAAGCGGGCTTGACAGGTATTATCCGGTACGAACGGTCACTGACAAGCAGGCTTGACCAGACCGGCACAGATCGGTCGGCTGAGTGACTGAGCGCGCATGTCAGTGACTGTTCGCGACGAATCGGGCGGCTCACTGATGCTAAAGGTAAATCAAAGCAAAGCATGGAGTGCCAGACCCCCTCCCACCAGATGGGAATTAGCTAGCTGTGGCATCATGTCTCAGGATTCCACCGGGTTGTCTTTACTTTGCAGAGGAGGGGGTTTGTTAGATTGGATACACGGCACGCTGTCCCGAATCGAATCGGCCCGACGGCGACGCCGCACCTAACAGCTGAATTGCGTACAAAGTCGATCATTGCGGGTGTTCATCATTGCATAATAACTCACGTCCGATTGATCAATCTATCTATCCACTATGATCTCTCGCACCTGCATTTTTTTTAAGCTCTTTTTTCTTCGCCGCGTGCGCTTTTTCTCCTGCTTTTGCGTGGGTCGACACATCAGGGGAGAGGGGATGGCCGCGTCCGAGGCACGAGCGCGATGTGGATGCTGCCGCGCGCGCGGCGCCACCAGTCTCCTGGCGTCCTGGCCCCTGGGGCGCCCTCGATGCATGCTGTGGTGCAAAGCATCATATGCCCTCTGCTCTCGTTGCTTGCCGGCAGCCACACTTCGATGGCTCGGGACCTGATCGGACCTGCCGGAGTATTATCCACCCCTTTATTTCTTGCTAAACTATTTTAAAAAAAAAATTATATAGTACAACACAGATGTTCATAATACTCATACACAATCGCCTATATGAACACATTTACGCAAATCCTACCCCTATGAGCACCTCCAAAAGACTAAACTGGCAGTTCTAAAGATTCACGAAGTCACCACTAGTATTTCGTTGTCGACAGAAACGTCGCTTACCACTTATAAAATATGATGCCAAAAAATTCTAGTCTGTATATGTGAACCCAACATATGAAGACCCAAAATCATCTCCTGAATATGCATCTAATAAAGTAGCAATATATATATATATATAACGTTATGAAAAAAAAAATCTAAAGACATGAACATGCCCAATGTTCACATCTAAAAATTATCAACATTCACTATTTCTAGAAGTAGCCAAAAGGTAACCTCTTCATCATATTTGTATCTAGATTTATAAGAAGCATCCTGAAGGAATCATTATACGTGATTGCAAGATTATCCATTCCTAGCAGCATTGTTAATCTAAAACTAACAGAACATATACATATCAACTCTCGGTCATAATACAATAATGCGCAAACCTTTGTGTATTATTTGAGAAAAAACATATACACATCATCAATACATTTATACACGAAATGATGGTCGCCATATCTACTTGTTTTTTACTAGCTACAGACCCTAAGCTCATGTAATATCCCGTGCAGCGCATGCAGAGAAGTACGGGCTGATACAATGTTGATGGATCATCATATCGATACTTGTTGTGGAGCCGGCCGTGGCATGATATGAGAAGTTGTTGAGAACGAAGTCAAGAGGCAGCATGGTCGTCTCATGGCCATCGCTATGGCTAGCTAGGATCAAAGGCACGCAGTGAGAGCAACAAGCTAGGGCCATACCCTCAGATCTAGCGCTCACTCACACGTCGGTATTCGCTACAGTCCTATAGTCGTCGTCGGTCGTAGCTTCATCTCCATGCATGTTAGTATGCCACTGTTTATTCTTTGCTCTAGGTGTGAGCAGGATCTTTACTCTCATCGAGAGGATAATACTTGGAGAACTCAGAGTTAGGGCAATTTTCTGGATTTATTTCTCACACAATGTGATGCTAATCTGGAGGGTTGGGGATATATATTTATAGGGCTGCTAGCCAGCCAAGCATATACCAAGATGCTAGTCTAAGATGTTAGGCTAAGATGACACTAAGATGTTGTCCTAGATGTTCTAGATGCTGTCCTAAAAGCAGATGCTAAGTGCTGTCCTATAGCCAGTCAAAGATGTTGTCCTTGACAAACAGAAAACATGTGTTACGTATTGTAGCCTCACTACCACTAGCCAACACATAGACTTATCCATCATTTGTTATATCTTGTATAGACCCATGGTCGTCCATGCATTGCATGCATGCATGATCCGTTACGTCTGCTACGCGTACTACCCCGGGCCCCGGCCGGCGCCGCGCCCGGCACGCCGTTGGCCGCGATCGCTATCAGTCAGGTCAGGCCAACCCCATCCCCCCCGTCCACCGCTTGCGCCGCGCCGCTGCCGTACGCCCGGCGGCGACGAGGGGATCCGATGGGCGACGATGGCGACCCCGCCATGATTCCGTCCGTCCGTCTATCCATGTCGCGTGAGTGACGGCCGGCCGGCCGGCCGGGACTCGCGAACCGCATGCTAGCTAGCTGACAAGCGTCCGCCACGCCGAACACGCCCCTGCGCTGTTCGATCGCGCCGTGGCACACCGTTCTGGGGATATCGATGGGACATATCGTAGCGGATCCGAACACGCCGAACTGCCACTGCTGCTGTTCTCTCGCTCGTGGGTCCGATGACGACACAGAGATCCGAACATGTACAGTACAGAGAGGTGGGTTTCCGTCGTCCACTGCTCTGCTATGTGCCTCGCGCTCGCGCTCGCGGTCGCGGGCGATCCCACGGGACGCTGCATGCATGAGACAGCATGAGCATGACCGGCGCGGCAGCGGCACGTGATGGATTGTGCCTGATTGGATTACTGGATCGTGTGGCGGTGCGCGCGCCGCGCCGCGCCTCGGCGCGACGTCGCGTCGCGGGCGCGCGGTCACCGGGCCGGAAAGGAAGGCCGGCACTCAAAAGCCGTGGGCTACGGGTGGGAGGCGCGCGCGCGGAGGACGATCGACGTGGATCGGTGGTGGTCGATCGAATGATCCTTGCGCGTGCTTGGGCTAAGGGACGGTTTATTAGTTGATCTGTTACTGTTGCCTGAGACCGAGCGCGAGGTTCTGAGGAGAAGTTCAATTGCCACAAGGACTACGTATTCAGAAGCTCTCATGTTTTCCAGACACCTTTTGTGAGCTAGGCAGCTAGCTAGCTTAATTACATGTTTCAAATAACATGAAACATGCATGCAAGCGTGTAACGACGACGATTTGGAGCTGTGCGGCCGGCACGCAGACGACAACAGTACGGGCGACGGCGTCCCAAGTACTGAAACTGAAAGCTCTTAAACCCACAGGGTTCTCTGCATATATGCATCCGCGAGTGTTGTTGTTATTGCGTCGGTCACAAAACGTTTGACCGGTAACCCACAGCGACGTCTAACCTTCAGAGTGTCGAGGCCGGCCTGCCGCCAGGTCTCCCGGCGCTTCCGATACATATGATCCCTGCTGCAGCAGCGACATACATAGCACGCGCACGCACGCCCTTCGTCAACCTTGCCAACAATGCGATGCGACATCGATCGCAGAGGCTCTCGTCCTCGAGGTCGGGACGCAATGATGTCGTAATAGTTGCAGCTGGCTTGCTGCTGCTGTGCTACGAAGTAACGGGCCCGTAGGTCGACCTTGCTGCGCGGCCTATGTACGTGGAGGGAGAGTTAGCGTCGTCCGTTATGTCTTTAGGAATTGAAATTGAAATGAAGGAGATAGCAGATCAGGACAAACGTGCAATGCATTGGCAGATAGATGGCGTTTTCCCGGGCGGGGAGTGAGAAGAGATCGAAGCGGCCGGCCGGTGAGATAGCGACGACGAACCTAACCGCGGAATTGGTAGGGGAGCACGCTTGCTTTTGGGGAGTGTTGCTGTAGCTAGGCGCCGCGCAGGCACGCGCATGAGCCGGAGGAAGCCAACAAAGACCACACCGACAGTGCACCCGATAGGCGGATGGTCATCTGAGGCCGTGGTCTTAGCAGGACTATCACTGTCGGCCACCGGTAAATAGTACTGTATTATGGAGTAAAATACACGGTCTGTTCCTCAGATTTCTGTTTGTGTATTGTCTAGGTTACAGTACTATTTAAAATGTCATTTCCGAGCCCTAAACTTGTATATCATTGTGTTATTTAGGTCCCTTGACATGCTATACTATGTCACCTAGCTCAAAATATATCAAATCTATTCCTCACCACGACACCACATGTCGCAGCGGTTGGAACCACACCTCATTAATTCTTGACCAGGGCAGGAACTTAATAGCAGGACAAACATTTACCTGACTCTTCCGCCTAAGGAGCACTATAGCTTTGGCCTTGTCGCCAACACTAGACAAGGAGGCTAACTGGTTGGGGAGCTCCCGTCCACGGTTCAAATCCTGGGTGTCGCAACGTAAACCCCTCCAATATTATTTCAAAAAAAAAAAACACTAGACAAGGAGGGTGTCGCACTAAGAGATGTAGGGGGTGTCCGGTATTATTTAAAAAAAACGCTAGACAAGGAGGATGATGAAGACTTGTGCCAGAGATGACGAGTTGGCGCTTGATGCCACACTAGTTTGGAAAGCAATGATTAAAAGAGAGCATACATATGGAGAACAAGCGAGAGAGGAAGAGCATGTAGATGGAGCACCAGCCGCCAGAGACCAGGCTAGTTTGGAGCTCTTTTCGACCTAAACACATGAGGGCACTAAAAGAAAAATATAAACTAAATGTGATTACAAAAACAAAGTTCTATCTATATATCTATTTGGGGGAAAGTATGTCTTCTTTGCCCTGTGAATAATTACAGCAAACTCTTTAATGAAAATACACTTGGCTCTCTCCAAAGTAGGTAAGGGACCTGTATCTGCCTCTTAAAATTTGCAAAAACTTCATATGGGTGACTCAAAGGATCAGTAATATGTAGATGAACAAGGCTCTAACAACCAGCAGCAAACGAGCAATGTAGGAACATGTGTTCCAAGTTTTTTTTTTCATGAACAATTGTACAAAAAGGACACAGGAATAAGAATGCATCTCCATATGCCATCTTCAGAGCAGATTTTTTGTACCGTCTCCAACAGGTGACCCATATGGGCACCCAAACCCAAAATGGGTAGCAAGAGACCCAAAATCAAACTCCAACGGGAGACCCATTTTGGGTGGCAAGAAAGGTACAACCCAAATATGAGCATCCTCTGTCCTGAAAAACCATTTGCAGAAAGTGCTCTCTTTTGGGTCCTGCTGTTGGAGAAGGCTGAAAATAGCTATCGAACCATTTGCGTGTAGCGCTACCCAAATGTCAAAGAGTCTTCTTGTATTTTGGGTATCCTTAGTCAAGGTGATCTTTTATCAAGAGTCCGAACAAGACTTTATACTTTGGTTGGCATGAACATGCCCACATCCAAGAGAAAACATGAGGAGTGTTCTGCATGCCCAATAGTGATTAGTACGTCTTTCTTCAAGAAAACAGTAAGGGGCGCCAAATATATGTCCACTGATCGCTGTTATCTGAAAGAGTGAACAAGTCCAAAGCCTATTGTAAGTCACTGAACTATTAGAAAGCTACCGTGGAAAGAGGAAGGTTGAAAAGAGTGCGGAGATAGGGAGCTTCTTTTGCTTTCTTGAAGGATATGATGAGATGCTTTGCAAATGAAAAAAGCTCTGGATAACTGAACTTAAGAACCCTGTCATACCAAACATCTTGCCAAAGGCTACAGCTTTTGCCATCTTGGATAGTCACTGAAGCAAGATCTTTAAAGGTATCCAAAGGTTTAGGAGATCATGCCACCACAAAGAACCTTTTCGGACATGGTCAGGCAGTTTATTATTTTGATAGTAACATTCCTATATCAAATTCACCCAAGACATGTCCAACATGTTATAGAATTTATGCCAATATTTCAAAAGAAGTGCTGCATTCAGTGTCCTTAGATTCAAGACTCCAAGGCCTCCTTCCTATTTTGGCTTGCAAACCATCTCCCAAGCTGCTTTGGGAGGCCTGTGAGAGTTAATATCTGCTCCCCTCCATAAACATTATTGTGAAATTTGCCAATGTGTTTGGTAACAGATTTTGGAAAGCAGTAGATGCACATAGAAAAAGTTAGAAGAGCCAAAAAAAAAACACCAAATTAGTAAGCTCAAGCCTTCCAGCTTGAGAGAGAAATGTTGCAATACTAACGAGCTTCGTTCACATTTAGAGCCAGAAACCCTCCACCCCGGGCTTGGCTAGCCCGAGGGGCAAACCCAAACAAGTAAAAGGGAAGGTTCCTTTCTCATATTACTTATTTCTCAAAACGAGAAAAAAGTATATGTTTCTCTATTACTTCTTATGAGGTAATCTATGAAAATAGTCATTTTAGATGGATGGTCTATGGCCATTTCAGAGTCCCGTAGTGAAACCGCTAATTGGACATATAAAGGAAGTAGCATAGTCTGCATAAGTATCACATATGGGAGAGCTGAGCAAGCACACTTGTTTACTTGTGGATATTTCCTCCCAAACGAAACATTCCAGCGCACCTGAATCTAGCCGCTTGTTTAGCGTGCAGTAGCACTGCACAACTGAACAACGTAACCAACTATTCAGGGATGTAAGGAGCGGGAGCACTCGTACGCGACAGAGTGCAGTGCAGTTCGGCGTGGCTGATGAGGTCCAGCTCGGATCGAGCCGGGACTGAGAGCGAGAGCCGAGAGCGAGGCCCCTCCTCGTAGAAAAGCGACGCGTAACCTACCACCACCACCACCACTGCATTGGACATGGGTATGTAGACACCGTAGAGCAGAGCGCGACGACGACGACGACGAGGAGGACGAGGACGAGCGAGCGGAAGCTGACAGGCGCATACAAGAGCGCTCCGACAACACCCGTACGACCGTGGACGAGCTCGATCGATCCAACGATCTGCCCGTGATCCATTCATCGTCGTAGCTCTACGCCGCCTGGAGTGCTAATGCGGGCGGGCAAGGTACACAGGTTGCTTCGCTTGAGACGCGAGATATTCCGGGGGAAGGAAGGGAAAGCAGGCGATCAGAGAGAGATTCAGAGCTGTGCAATAATTCAGAGTAAACTGATGGCGGAAAGCGACGGGACATCGGCAGCATTTGTGACGCCGCGAGGATACAGCCCGTCGCCGTCTCCCGCAGACACCACGCAGTGGCTCCCCTCATGTGCTTCCACTCCATCGTCCATACAGCTAGCTACTAGCTACTCGATCGGCCAGCTCATACACATTACTCCCAGTACATTAGACAGAGAGATTAAAAAGAAGAAGAAGAAAAAGCAGGGCCGGTAATGCTACTAATATCTGCACCATTATCTTATACACAAGTGACAAGTTCACTGTTGGGTGATTGTTACGTCGTCGTCGTGGTATTGATTAATCGATCGCCGGATCGAAATTGTTCAAAGAATCAAATCACATCGCCCTGCGCGGAGGCAGGGTTATGCGCTGCTATTGGCAAACGAATTCGTCTCCAGGAGGCCTACATAGACTTGTTAGCTAGCTCCAGAGCTTCTTCACTCGCCGCTGATGGTGTCGTACTTAGTTTTCCTATGTACAGAGATCGCTCCCTCGGCCGGTGGTTGGTGGTCTACGCTGATCATCAGAACTCCATTTTCATGTGGCCTTCTTGTAACTGACCTGTTCCGGGCGGTAATTCAGGCGTATCAGCCAAACTGAGCAAGATTCAGTAAACATTTTCAGAATTTTCAGTATTTTATTTTACCAACCATGAAAGCTCTGTGCTGAAACTGAAACCCCGTTCTCCTGGCTCTGCCCGTTGTTGTCGATGTGGAAAACGCTTTGCAGGTCCTCCTCCCAGTAGCTTCTTTGCTGAAAATTCAAATAATGCACAGCTATGTTAGGATTCCCACTGATTTGATTCTCAAGTATACTGATTAAGTGGGTAGGGTGGTAATGAGCGAGTCGAGCATCAGCTAGTTTACCTGCAGGTTTGTGCCGGCAGTTCCGTCCTGAAAACCATACTGCCCAGCCTGGGACAGAGCCAGGTCCAACGGGTTCAGGCCGCACTTGTTCTCCAGGCCGTTTGGAACAAACGACTGGAACACATCGCCTTGGTCGCTGAATGGAAACCCTGAGCTGGAGCTCTCCAGCGAGAAGACCGAGCTTGCCGAAGGGCCACAGGCTTGGAACATCTGAATTTTGCCAGGTAAGCGCCATGTGTGAGTGTGATTAGCTACTCATTTGGTCGACTGGTCCATCACATGTTCAGAAGGGGAAAGTTTAAACTTACATCTTTCTGTAGGAGGGGAGGCAGGTTGCTGAAGTCGAGTGGGTTCACGGTTGCAAGCTTCATGGAGAGGAACTGATGAGGCCAGAAAAAAAAAACAGTGCAATCGATAAGAATTTTGAAAGATGGATCCAATTTTTATTAGGTGCATCGGACAGTTTGAACGGCGCTCGATCGGCTGCTTACCTCGACCTGTCGTTGCAGCGATTGCACGTAGTTTATTATTTCGTCGAGCATCAGTGCCTTGCCAATCACCTGAACAAACAACATTTTGGCAAAAGAATTCAGTAAACTTTGTGAGTGCCTAAGGGATCGATCGATCAACTACTAGTTCTTGATTTCCATGTTTCTCTTTCAGAATTCAGAAACCAAACCACCAATGGTTACCAACCTTGTTGCATCCTGGCACCAGGTCCTGAAGAACCTTCATCCTCTGGCCGATCCTCTCTCTTCTCACCTGTTCCAAGACACAAGACAGTTCAGCAACACTCAGAGACAGAATTTGACAGTCTGGGTGTGAGGATTACAGCGGAAATGATCAGAATTAATCTTCAAAAAAATGATCAGAATTACAGTACCCTCTCTGCGAGGCTGTGGCTGTCAGTCGCCTGCCCTCGCCTGGCCCGGACATGGACGTAGTCCTTGGGGGGCTCCACCGGCTTGGCATTCTTCCCCTTGCCCGGCGGAGGCTTCAGGTTCTGCCCGCCGCCGTCCTCGACGGAGCTATCGCTCCCGGCCTGCTCCGGCTTGGGCTTCACGGGGCTCCCTTCGCCTCCCTCCGTCCTGCACCTCTTGGCGTCCGCATCCTTCGGCTGCCCTGCCTGGAAGATGGCCACAAGGAAATTTCGGCGTCAGCTACGCCAGACGCGCCGGGGCAGGAATTCGAGTTCGAACAGAGACGCAAAAGCTCACGCACCTGGGCAGAGGACTCCTTGCCTTTGCCTTTGGAGGCCGGCACCGCGGGCGCCTTCCGCTTCTTGGCATTGGCGGCGTCCTTCATCGCGGACGCCGGGTCCGACACCGACGACGCCTCCCGGGAGCCGGCAAACTCGCCGCCGCAGCCGCTCGCGGCGGGCACCGGCGGGGGCAGCCCGAAGAGGCCGCCCGCGGCGCCGGCGGCGAAGCGCTGCCCGCTGAAGCTGGACAGGCGCACCGCGCGCGCCGCGAACCCCGGGTCGCCGCAGAACTTGTCGAGGCAGTCGTCCTCCTCCCCGCCGGCGGAGGAGCCGAGCACGCCGAAGTCGAGCAGTGGCGATGAGCTCAGCAGGCTGGCAATGTAGTCGCCGGCGCCGGCTCTGCTGCCGTCCATTGCGGCCGCAAGAGAGTGGACTAGAGTGGCCGGAGCACGCGAGCGAGCGGCTTGCCTGCGTTCGGTTCTCGGTGGTGGTGGCTGGTGGATTTGGGGAAAGGCACCTCCTTTAGGTGGCGAATCGGAAGCAGAGGGGCGGATTTATAGGGGAGGGGAAGGATGCTTGGGGGATTGGGCGATGGGCTGGAGGTCAAAGGCAGCCGTGGTGGTGAACTCTGAAGTCTGAACTGATGATGCTCCGCTGCAGCTGGAAGTGGAAGCCTTTTGGTTGAGAGACTTGGGAGGAGCCTGCCTTTTCAGGCTGCGCCACTGCCCCCTTTTGTAACGGGTTCTTCCTCCGACATAGTAATTTCATTTCATTCATTTTCTTTTTACTGTTTAACTGTTCAAGCTGTGACTATCAACATAAAAAAGATACATTCCCTTTTCCAAACTGAATATAGTTCTGGCTTTTTGTAAATACATAATTTTTTATATATCCAGATATAATATATGTCTATAGATACTTGACGAAAGCTATATGCCTATAAAAACTCGAGTTACTTGTAATTTAGAATGGATGAAGTACATATGGGTGGAAAACATAAGGTTGGTATAATTAATTAGTTGATGATAATAAATTATCCTATTGCACTCACTATCAATCTTTTTGGATGAAAGCTCGCTATCAATCTTAGTCTACATGATGAATTTTAAAGCTTCTATGAACTTTGAGGGGGAAGAGGAGTAGATGACTACTGTAATTTGTCGCTTTGACACTGAACGACGTTTGTTTAGGTCGGATATAACCTTTGCCCAACGGCGCAAAATTCATTGCCACGTAATAAATAAAAAAGAAGAAGAAGAAGTCGATGCAAATCTAGCACGGCCGAGGCAACATAATTGACACTTGGGTGAGTGAGGTCTTGTCATTGATGTCAAGGATATTATGAACTTTTGCATTTGCGGCAAGGCTAGCTATACAGGTACAGTAGGATACTGACGGGGATGATGAGGTGGACAGACTGACATTTGTGATGGATGAAATAAATAAAGGCAGCAAGCAAAAAAAAGAGTTTTTCCCTGAAGTTGACAACGAAGTTTCATTTCACCCTATCAATGCGATTGATCGATGCAGCATCAAGTCCATTTGTCGAGCTCCTGCTGGTTTCGATGCACTGATGGAGTGCAGTGGTCTGGTCTTTTGCTAGACCTATGGAGATTTGGCCGCGCACCTTATCCTACCCCTTTTCATAACTCATATAAAAGTGGCTTTAAATTTCTGTCTGTGTAGGTGGCAAAGGAGATGCAGATGCTGCCCCTATTTTGAGTAATTCGTGCTGCTTCTTTCTAACAAATGCGTTATGAATACACAAAAAAAAGTAGGGTGCCTGCGCACTGAAAGCTCCCTGCTGTGCCTAAAATCTATAGCACTTGGCACATACCGAACTTCTCCTTTCTGTTTCTTTATGATGCATTGCCTCTGAATTCCCAAAATGAAAGCTGCAATCATGGATGTATATATGCAAGATTATATGGATATTTGGATGGATGCATAGCGGTAGGCAATAGGCGGCACGCATTGATGCACGCTAATCGGGGGACTGGGCACTATTAGGCAATAGTCCCCTGCTTGATGCTCGCTTCATTCAGGCCACGGTACGGCTTCAGAAGGAGTGGAGAGGAGAGGAAATGGATGAGCTTTGGATGCCTGCTGCCTAACTGCTTACCCAGAAACCACAAACAGGGCAATGGCGATAAGCTGCAGAGGCTACGCTACGTCGTCCATGGCCCCCATCTATTCTATATCCTCCATCAGAAGATTATCCCTCGTGGGATAATTCGAGCTGCCTAACATTGCCACCGCCATTTCTGGCTCGTCCTTGGGCTCATCGCTGAAGGGATCGACATTCTCGTGCTTGCATTGTGTTCAGATTCAGAGAGCGTCCAAGATCCCTTCCATAACGGGAAACACGAGGCAATGCAGGTAGGGGCCCATGCTTTGCCTTGATAGATCGAGCTCGCAAGCTGAATTCGTGCATCCATCTATGGGGGGCTTCAATGCAATGCAAAGGTTAGCTGAATTTGCAAAGGCAGGAGGATGCGGCGTTACCAACTTGCCACTACCATGAATGGAATCAATGTACGGAGTACTTCATCAGCTTCTTCAAATATTTTGCTTGCCCATGAGAATTGTCGTTTTTCCGTCTTTCATACCTCCAACTGCATGCAACATGTTTCATATTTGAAGTAGGATCTCGTGTTGAAATTGGCAGAAGGACTGCGCGTTCAAACCATGTTTTTATTAGCTGTGAATGGGTTCATACGCGGATGGATGGAACTAGAACGAAAGAACCTGACAACTCACAAGTGGTTATGCATTTTGAATATTTGTCCTCAAGGGCTCAAGGCATCACATACACATACATTGTCTTATTTTGTCAACGGACGCGAGGAATTCGAAGATGGATGGAGCCAGACACTGAACACATGGACGACTGACAGTAGATGGAATAATCTGGCTGCCAGGCCAATCAACGGTTTTCTCTAATCAGACCCCTCTATTATTATTCTAGGGCCTTGTTTAGTTCATCCTAAAAGTTAGAAATTTTTTACTCTCTCTCCATCACATCAATATTTAGCTGCTTGCATGGAGCATTAAATGTATATAAAAAAACTAATTACACAGTTTAGTTGAAAATCACGAGATGAATCTTTTGAGCCTAGTTGATTCACGATCGGACAATATTTATCAAATAAGACGAAAATAGTACTATTTATCGAGTTTAATTTTTTTCGCAATCTAAACAAGGCTAGGTAATCTCTGGGCGTACGTATTTCTGAATAATCTCTCCATTTATTCTATTCGCCTCGAGATCGCTGCGATGGTCACAGCTCACATGCAAATGCAACCCAAATAAAAATCTGAACAACGACTCTCTCTCTCTCTGTGTGCGCGTCAACCGTAACCGTGTGCTCATTTGCAGCAGTAGTCACCTATCTAGACAGTCAGAACTTCCAAAGTCATCATTAGTTTTGATGACGGAGAGGAGAGAAGGAAAAAAAAATGGCCGGCGATTGATACTCTGATCAGAGACTGATGACGAATATATTTGGTAAAATAAAATTTCACAGAGAATCGAAGCTTAGACGACACTGCAGTAGCTAGCTAGCCGAGTAGCCGGTGGATTGTTCATTGAGCTGCATTCGCACACATTAACCTAGAACGAACATTGAAGCCTGAAAGTTTGCTGTCAGTGTCATGTCACTGGCTGGCAGTGTGGCAGGTCGATCCGGCCGCGGTGCCGTGTCGCACACAGTGCAGAACCGTGTGGCAAAATTTCTACCACCAGCTCATCATCTCGCAGCCTTTGTTATTCTTGCAGCACCGCCAGCTATAGCTAGCTACTACAGTACTATACTGCTGCCGCCAGCATCGAAGAAGACTTTGTCCGTCTCGCGTTGCTGCGTGCGCATTTTGTTGTGCCCGCTGCCTGCCTGCTTTCTCAGCAACTACTACCCCGTCGAAAAGCATCGGGAGTAGGTGAGGTGAGTGGAGCCATGCTCATGCTCATGGATGCACACACGGTCCTTGACCATAAATCGCTAGCTCGATTTGATGGCCACTCGTAATCACCTCTCCATCAGGGACAGTATTAACCACCCCAATGCAAGCGTAGTACAGTACGAACGGTCGAACGGACAGATCTTGTAGGAAGGAATATGGGGCAATAATAAAGAGTAGATTAGGTTGCTGGCAGCAGTACTGCCGCGACATCTATTAGGTGATTACGTCTTTACTTTAGTACAAGGAGCTGTACTTGTTTATTCAATAAGCTATGCAGGAAAAAATGGCCTGGGTCTTGGCCTTGCCTGGCCTAGCTAGGGTCGGTTCTTCCGTGTTATATTTAAGCGTAAAATACACCAATAGCCCATCAACTTGTGTGGTCGTGTCGATTTAGACCATCAACTTTGAAAATATATTTTTTGGTTCAGAAACTTATCTAGGGCGCATAAAGAGGTCATACCCCTTCGTTTTATGCGCCCACGAGCAGGGGTATGACCTCTTTATGCACCCCTAGTCAAGTTTTTAAAACAAAAAATACATTTTCAAAAACGATGGCCTAAATCGACGTAACCGTATAAATTAATGGTCTATTTATGTATTTTACTCTATATTTAACTCTGATCATCTTTCTCGTCGATGAGCTCAATCATTTGAGCTGCCCGCAGCCTGCGGGAAGGGAAGCGGGGTGGAATCTATGGGCCGGCGTCCAACTCCCACCTTGCTCTGAATTGTTTTTATCTTCAGGGCAGCCACGACGACGCAGCAATGACGGATTGGCGGATACACGGCCGGCTCCGTCCTACGTGGCAGCTGATGTGTGGACCGTGTCAGCATTGTTCGCCTATATAACCGTTTAGCTCATCGGCATAGTATTATACTCCCTCTGTCTCAAAATAGTTGTCATTCTCGTTTCTCGAGAAGTTAACATTTTTAAAATACTGACAATTATATATTAAAATATATAAATATTTATGCTAAGTAATTAGTACCATCGAAAAGATCTTAAAGTCTAGTTTTTTAATAAATTTATTTAAAGATAAAAATATTTAACCAGCACGCATCTTATAACGTCATTCATTTTTGATACGGAGGGAGTAGATTATAAACATTAAAGTATTACACACACATTGGCTTGCCGTGGTGTCCGCTTAATTGGTAGTGTATGTATATCCAACTAATCACCGTTTAGCTGGTTTAAACGTTTTAAGGTACCTTTATCTAAAAAAACGTTTTAAGCTATAACAGTGGTGTGTGTCAGTGAGTGGACGAGCGCCACGTTGTCGATGGCCACGTCGGATGGGCACATCTGCAGTAGGCAGTGGCGGTGTTCGTGTAGGAATTGAACTGGAACTAGCTAGGACGACGACGGGTGATTATTTGATTATTAGTTTGTTTGCATTGCATAGAGTTGTTGGATCTCAACTTACAGCATAAGTTTGGTGGATCTGGACGTAATAGAATACTACGCACTATTATATCAACAAGAAGAGGGGTTGCTTGAGAAGCGTCGTCGATATTCCATTCCTGGCCGGGCAGGTCAATCATTGCTGCTGGATTATTTCTAACCTTACCGGCGCTTACTTTCCGGTTCTTCTGATCACCGTTATTTCTGCACGAGTACTGTAAAATCGTTACAGACTCGTTCGTTATTTCAACCTTAAAGGCACCAACGCTATGCTACGAATAATTACGCTGATTTGCCTTGCACAAACGTTTCAGTATAGCAGTGGCACCGTGGCAGGGAGGGAGGTAAGTAGCTAGCTAGGCTGGCCTTGTTTCGTCGTGCTAGCTGTGTAGTAGTACACCGACGAGACGATCCCCGGCACACGGCGGCGTGAATGCGCGCGCGTGCCACGACTACGACGGCGAGTGCAATGCAGTGACGCTGTGACGGCGGCGCTAGCAGCGTCTTTAGGGCGGCCGGCCGCTACGAGCCGAGCCTAGGAATAGGACTAGGGCCTTGTTTAGTGGCCGATTCGGGCGGCCGAATCGGCAAACAGTGCCGTATACGGTAGTAGTTTTGTTTTTATTCGTTAATAATTATTTAAATATTAATTAATTAAGTTTAAAATATTTATCTCGTAAAGTATAATAAAACTATATAATAAATTTTTGATTTTATCTACATTTAGTATTTCATATATTTGCCGATATTTTGATATAATGAGGAGTAGGAATTTTGCATAGTAAAATTTAGGAGTGAATTTGGGAACTAAGGTCTCGTTTAGATTGCCTCTAAATTCTAAGTTTTTTCACTCTCTTTCCATCACATTAATTTTTAGACTCATGTATGGAGCATTAAATATAGGTAAAAAACTAATTACATAGTTTAGTTTAAAATCACGAGATGAATCTTTTAAACCTAGTTGGTCTACGATTAAATAATATTTATTAAATATAATAAAAGAGTTACTATTTATTATATTAAAATTTTTTACAGCCTAAGCAAGGCTAGGAACCATGCCGTGGCACGGGACAGCCGCAGTAGATTCTGATGGACGCGGCTCCGCTGTCGTGCCCGTGCCCGCGTCCTGGTGCTCCCTGCACCGTACGTGGGCTGCGACGCGGCCAAATCATTCGCCTCGCCGCGGCGGCTGAAGACGTCAACTCCACCAGCCATTCCTGGTCCAAACAGCCCTGAAAAAATGCTGAGAGGACGGCGCGGCTTGGTTAAAGTGGATGGAGTAGTAAAAGTTTACAAAAGTTACTGCCACGAAAAAAAATCGCGTGCGTGTGCTAGCTTGCTTTTTTTTCTCCGACGAAGATGGCACGGTTAGCTTTTTTTTTAACGGTAAAATGCACGGGAGATAGCTTGAGTATCGGACGCTTTTCATATAAATATATTTGAATTTTTAAAATAGGTATACAGGTACTGGGTCCGAAGGCAGCCATGTTAGCCTATATTTTGCAAAACCTCCCTTGCTTATTCTTTTCCTTGCTATTCAGTCCTATCCTCTTCCCCTGCCTCCTCTCGACCCAGCGCGGCGGAGCACCTTGCGAGCGGCGCAGCAGACGGCGTCACCAGCCTCCCCGAGCCCCTGCCGCCCGCGCGCGTGTCCGTGAGGCCATGGCGGAGCGCCGTCCGCGCGTCTCGCGAGGCCGCTCTGGCATGGGTCGCCGGAGGAGGTCGCCCATGCCCCGCACCAGCCGGAGGGAGCAGAGGAGCTCCGCGGCGGCCGTCCCCGCGCCCCTGCTCCGCCTCGCCATGGCCGTCCCTGCTCCGCCTCGCCATGGCCGATGCAGGTCGCCGCGCTGTGGTTAAACAGAGCACACCGTTGGCAGGCTGCCGAGCGTCCTCCAGCGTTGGCGAGGACGCTGGGCAGCGCGCGCCCCTTGCTGGTGAGTGGCACGACGGCGGCCTTTGCCGCGGCCACAGTGATGCGCGTGCTTGCTCTGCGCCCACGAACGCGGCATTGCAAGAACGCCGCCCTTTGTTCCCGTTCCAAATTCACCCATTCTAGTGAATCTCGATCCAATTGCTTGTACCCACGGCTTGCTTAGGAAGCTAGCAAGCCATAGCACGAGACCTCGCTGCGAACCATCGACCATAAGGGATGTATTTCCAAATCTTCCTCTGCATCTTGCTCTGTTCAGGGGTGCGAGTGTGCGACGCGTCCGTGCTGCTGGACTCGACGCCCATCAACACGACGGAGAAGGACTCGCTGCCCAACGGCAGCCTGCGCGGCTTCGACGTTGTGGCGCGGGTCAAGGGCCAGCTAGAGGCGGCGTGCCCGGGCACGGTCTCCTGCGCCGACATCCTAGCCCTCATGGCGTGCGACGCCGTCCCGCTGGCCAAGGGCCCGTCCTGGCCCGTTGCGCTGGGTCGCCGCGACGGCCATACCTCCAGCGCCGCCAACTGCGGGGAGCTGCTGCCGCCGCCACGCTGCCCGACAGCCTCGCCGCCCAGCTCGCCGCCCACCGCGCGCGCCTGCGCAGTGGCCCGCCCGTGAATCCTCGTCAGGGAGGCAGAGGAGCCGGAGGAAGAGGTGGATGGACAGTAGAGCGAGGAGCATACTTTTCGAGGGGTTTTTTTTAAAAAAAGTTTAGGCTGCCTCTGAACCCGTAGTGCGTCGTGGTAAAAGTTAAGTTATCCACTCGTTTTAAAAATTCGAATACCTACATGAAAAGTGTCCGATAATTCAGGTACCTCGAGCAATTTACTTTTTTTTTAAATATATAAACACGTAGGGCACTCTCCAAACGCAGGAATTTCACACGAACGATGTACGTAGGAATTCACATGAAAAGCACATGAACATGAAAATTTTTCTGCGTTCCAAATAGATCCTAATTCGTACGATCCCGTTTCATTCATCAACGCATAATATCCACTTCCTGGATGATACAACACGTCCCAGAATTCTTGAGCATTTTAGGGGAATGTAGTCACTAATAAGTAACCAAACCAAAAAAAAAAAAAGAACGATTTAGCCGCGCGTCCAGCGTCCTAATGCAGCCATGGCCCATGGGCCTTGCTTATAGCTTGTCGGGCTAGCTACGCACTATGTAACGAGATCGGAAGAATTTCAAATTTGACAAAATGCACCAGAGAATATGGCTCGATCAGGCGTCCACGTTAGTGAGTCATGTTTTCTGTAAGTGGAAGGATGATTTGACATAGATGTGGAGAGAATTCCACTTGTAATTTGACATAGTAGTACGTTGCTGCTTTAAAGTTCGAATCGTAGGGTCGTCCTAGCTACATCTACATAGTACAGGAAAGTGAAAGGAGCAATGAAAGAATGAAGCTACAGCCGGCCTACCCAGTGTAAAGTCTGGTGTGCGGTACTCTCAGTAGGCTCGCCACGCATCTTGCTGCGTCGGCTCGTGTGTGAATTGCTGTTCTCGCATCGCATCGTCTTATCAACCTCGTCGTCTCTTTGTGCCTGGTAGTAGAATCACATGTAGTCGTTGCAGGCAGGCGATCTCTCACGCCCGGCCGCCGGCCGGCGGCCGGCCGGAGTTAGCGGGCGCGCGCGGCGGGAGGCAGAGCCTCGGTGCGGCAGGCACTGTGGGAGATGGAATGGAACGACGACGGGTCACGCTCTCTTCTCTACGGCGCTACTGACCCTTTACAAGTGTACCGTGTACGCTCGCTGTAGGATGTAGCAGCAATGGAACGATAGGTACTGTACTGTGAAACAAAGCTCACCTGACGCGCAACCGACGAGGATTTTTGTCGTCGAAACAGTGGCGCCGGCAGGCACTGTACTGTGTCAAGATTCTGAGGACAGGACAGGATGGTCCGATCGAGTCCCAGGGTGGATGACCAGTGATTTTTTTTAAAAAATAATAATATATCCCAAACTTCGTCTTATACATCCTCCATCAGTTTCTACACACCTGTCGGGTCAGAAGGCTCACCAGTAGACACTTCATAAGTATGTATATGATCTTAAAAAAATTCATCTTTATCTCCAAACAAAAGTGAACCCGTTCTCACATGCTCATCTTGCTGAATTGCAGGTCTTCCAAGTTCATCTCTTTTCCCCAAACCATTCCCCACATAATCCACACTACCATTCACAACAATTTGCCGACGGCATGGGACTTCCACAACCAAACCAGAAAACATGGCGCCATCTGGCCTCTCTGACATCTCCAATACAACAGAACCATACATTTCATCAAACATCACTCCACCCTTCAACAGTCTCATCTCAAGAAGATTTATCACATCCACTACTGACCACCAGTTCGGCAGTTCAATCAAGTTCAGTTGTGTCAGGTAAACACATGTTCAGAAGCGCTGTTAGAAAGAAGAAAGAAAAAACAGGCTACAACACATATGAACACCTACATTACAAAATTTACAGACGATGAAAACAACATATTAGGCCCGCATTGCTCAGTCAGCACAGGGCAGATGCACTTGCGGCGCATACATTTACACGTGGACAGCTGGAGAGGCCAGGGGACGAGCAGGAGTAGTTTAGCATGGCTCACATATACAGTGGTCTTGAGGTGCTAAGGCTCAAGAACAAGGAACGTGATTTAGTTGAAAACTTGTGCACAACCCCTGTTCGCCTAGCTACGGGGATGCTTGGCTACAGGGACGAACCGGTCTTCCACGGTTTCCTTCAACCACCGTGATGCGCGGGTCTGTTTGATTCGGTCCATGAAAAGGCGGTGCCTGCACAAATATCAACATAGAAGAAGAATGTTGATTGTGGAGGAAAAACTAATGTAAAGAATGCATGATTCAATGGATGAAATCAGCTTAGGTTCACTCACCTCTCATACTCCAGTTTCTGAATGACTATGCCGTTTAGTAGAAACTCCACGCTGAAAACACTTGCGCCTGTTGGGTACTCATGCACATTAGCTGACTGCCCAGATCCTGAGAAGAAAACAGTATGCAAAGTATAGTGTAGCATTATCTGACCTTTCTCGAGTAGTGGTGCACAAGTTCCGTAGTCATCTTCCCATGAGATAACCAGTAGGTCAGGAGGTACTTCCTTTTCCTTCATTATGGATCGTCCTACCCTCTCCAGTGGCTGCAAAACCAAAAACAAAGGTTAGGTACTGTTGTGACCACTTAAATCCCACTTAATTTGTGACATCAAAAACCATGTAAAGGTCTCCCAAGGGCATAATACAATCTTGAATTCACATCCCAACTTGGTTTAAACTTCACACACATGGACAGAAGATTGCATAAATTTGACCTTTACTACAGAGTATTTAACTTGGATGTAATTATTTTTGCATCTATTTGGAGAAAGCATTAGTCAGAGTTTGAACCAAACCAAGTACCCTGATGGCCTGATAGATAACCTTTTTCCATATTGACCACTATCACAATTAAACAGTACAAAATTGAAGAACGTTAGAGAAGGGGAAAAGGAAATCAACTGAAAAAGTTCGGTGCTTAAAAATATAAGTAATTTTTTTAAAAAGGAAGGTGTATTTAGACATCCACTTATATTCAATGAAAGTAAAACTTATTTAGACATCCACATATATTCAGTGAAAGTAAAATTTTAGAGCCGTTAGCTGGTTGATGTGTTACACAAAAGTGACAAAACCCAGTTCAGTTTCATTATTCAAGTATTCGGCAACATATCACCGATTCCATCAGAATACCTCCTAACTTCACACACATGGATATGGCTTCCCTATTTTGATTAAAAAAAATGGTTTTTCAATGTAATGAGGGAAACTGCAAGCAATATACAAATGACAAGTGTAACAGCAATTGCCTGCTTCATACTAGTATATATTGGGAATTCCTACTATTGGTTTATTCACATCTTTTGAAAGGGTTAACGAATATGGGGTACCAAAATTGTATTCTAAGCAGCAGGCTGGGCACATAAGAGCACCTCCAGTGTGCTGCGGAAAGCGAACCGAGGGAGGAGAGAGAGCGAGGATGGTTCGCTTCCACACTGCAGGTACCGAACCGTGCCGATCGATTCTTCAAATTGGCTCTTCAGTATGGTTCGAACCAAGCGACTAAAAAGCTGATGCACAGTGCTACTTTATCCTTCTCGCAGCAGTGAACAATGCCTACTTTTCTATTTTCTACTCTGCCAGGTTCCCACTGGCTGTCCTTCCCAGCGATGCTCACATTGTGTGCATCGAACCATCTCAAAATCGATTTGAGAAAGCTGCGGTTGTCAGACACGGTTCGCTCTCACACTGGAGCTGCCCTAAGGAACTGACTTTTCTAAGCAAAAGCTATGTACCTAGAAAAAACAGAACGGCTTGCATTTGGAGCTGAGGGAGTAGTAGCTAATAATAAACCATGAAGCATGTTGAAAATGCTAAAGGACTTCATGCGACCAATATGCCTACCTAGAAGATTTTCAACTTTAGAGCAGTAAGAACAAGCATACAAATGCTATTTCACATACAAGAAAAAAAAATCTAATTTTTGCCTGTATAAAATGATTCATCTACCATTTAACTTGATAACCAGTTTACTCGACTTTTGGTGTACCAGGTTGTCCTAGTTTATTTGTTTCAAAACATTCTTGTTGTATTTATATTTTTGTGAATAACCTATATCATTGTGTCATATTAACCAGTAGGGACCCCTTACTATTCCTACAAAACAATTCTTATATAACTATTCCAGTGACTGTTAACAGTAATTCAAATTTCAAATACAAAAGTTTAAAGTATGTTGGAAAATAAAATAAGGCTGACTTGCCCCGATGATGCTTTAACCAAGCTAGTCACCACTACTTGACTTGGTTTCACATTTGATGTTACAAAGACTCTTTTTCCCTGTAAATGATTTTTCAGTAAAAAAATGAATCGAGGACAGGCATCGATTAAAAAGGATTACAAATTTCACAGTACCAGCAGAAGAGGATGTTTGCAAGCTGAGGCCAGTGATATAGGCATGTTGAAACCTATCTCCTTTTCCTTTTTTTCATCCCTCAGAATATACTTCCTCTCATCAATAAAACAGCCTGCTTGTCCACAATTTTCAAGCCACAATGATGTAATTACTGGCTTGCCAAGAGTAATTGCTTCTAGCATATTCTTTGTGCGGCAAAATCTATCTGCAACAAAGTGTGTTGCATCGGCCATAGAAAATGCTTCACAAACTCCTAAGCGTGCCAAGATCTACAACATAGGACATCATGAATATGCATCATTCAAAGTGATGATTACTAACAAGAATATATATAACCTTCTTTTGACGCTTGATAACATCATCATCCAAATGATGGCTGAATAAAATACTGACATTGGCCATATCCTTCCTTCTTCTGGAATCTTTTCTCTGCTGATTTGATAGCACATTTTCAGGATCTAGCTCCAGTAATTCTCTCGCAATAGAAGCTTTTGACAAGCTTCTACTTGAGCCTTTTGATGGATTCACAGGACTAAAAGTGGGTGACAATTTATTAACCACTTTTGAAGGTGTTTTCATGGCACTATTCAGAACTTGAGGATTGTTTTTTGGTGATTTGCTTGTATCCTCAACATGGGAGGATTCCTTTAGTCTCTGTGCAGAGCTAATGACATCAGAAGAAGTTTTCCTGTCATCCCTTGCAGAAGAATTTAGTACAGGAGAAGTAGCTGATGAATTTTCTATAATGTTGGACATCATAGAAGCTGATCTTCCATGAGAAGGTTCCCTCTTTGTATACTTTAGCAGGTCAGAAACACTTCTTATGAAAATCCGCCTTTTCTTGCATGGTCTTGCCACATCTGACAGCATTTCATGATTTGCAGCAGCTGCAGTGTTTGACTGTATCATTTTTGTACGTGTTCTTTGCCGTTTAGGATGTGATGGGTAATCTCTGCGTGTAACATCAATTGTTGGTTCAACTCTGTGTGCTACAAGGTTTTGAACATTATTTACACTGGTTCGTTGTGCACTTCCATTCCTAGATTGCTGAAGAGCTTGATCATTATTTGTACAAGTCTGCTCTGTGCTTTCTTTTTCAAAATAAGTCAAACCAGATTCGGTTGCAATGTAGTTATTTTGCACTTGCCCAATAGTGGATCTGTCACCTGCCAATTTCTTGCCTCTTCTCAAGTGTTTATTAGATAACTCGACAAATGCAGAAGGGTCATTCCTACCAGAATGCCTAGTTCGGTGAGCAACAGGTGCCCCATGGTACTTCTTTTCATCGATAAAATTCTTTGAAACTTTGGTCTTCTCTGGTACAGGCTTTGTTTGCTTATGTTTCACTTTTACTATAGGCTCAGAACTTTCTTGCATCTTTGATCCTCTTAGTCTTTCCTTCCGAGGTTTGGTACTGATGTCAGTTACTTTTCTTCTTTTAGAACGTGTTGTGACAGTGACACCTTCCTGGATGTTGCTAGTTTTCTGAGGAGAACCATTCTTCGAATGACTTCTAGTTATTCTAGACTTCTCAGCTCTCATATCTCTATTAAACAGAGGTTGACCTTCAGCAGATAAACTTTTAGCGGGTGAACATTGTAGCAGGGCCTCCATAGCTTCAACAGCCATTTGAGTATCTGGACCAACATCATTCAAAGCTACATCAGCCTTTTCCTGTTCTACCAAAGATTTGGTATTTGATTGATCATCTAAGTCCTTCAAAAGGTTTTTTTCAGTCCTGTTTCCAAAAAGTATTTGATTGTTCATGGCTTCGCTATTTTCCCCCTGTGATTTTTTTGTGGAAGATTTCTTTGCTCTGGTAGAACGACTCTTAGGTTTTCCTCTATCAATTGGTTTCGGCAACAAGATGTCTCTGTTTTTACTGAAAAAGTCACCTCCTCCATCATCTTCGCGATATCCAAAAATTCAAATATTTCTGCCTTCGTATTGGAACTTCTACCAAGGTCAACCTTCTCAGCCAACATTAAAGTTCCCCTCTTACTTGAAACGTGTGGCTTTGCTATTTCCAATTTATTTGGGGTGTTTTCTTGAGATGATAATCCACCATTGATTGAAATCAGCCTGTCCACAACATCAAAAGCATTTGCTTGTGACAGATCACCAGGCTCCTGTGATCCAACATAGCTTAATCCAGCAATACATCTGCTGTTATTTTCACCATCCGCAGGAGCACTTATCTCTGCTTTTAGCTCCACCTTTGTCATGGTTCTGCACATAACCATGGGAGTCAACATCAATCCCACCAAAAGAGGTGCTATACAAAGTAGATCCGTCTACAGTTTTCGGGAGGGGATGTATTGCATTGGGTGAGGCCTTCTGTTTCCTTTGCTTCATACAGTTCACAGACATAGTGTCTCGAGGTTCAGAAATTCCACATGTAACAGAACGTAATTTCATCTGAAGGTGACCTAGATGTTGCACATATGTTGGCATTAGAAAAAAAAGGTTTCACTAAAAAGCCAGATTAAATAAAATCGAATAAACTAAGCATTTTATAGAAAAAATGAAGTGCAATTCTTCATATGCTCAAACCAGAGATACGGAACACTTATACCATTTGACAATGCCATTCCCCTTTACTTTCCTTCGGGTAAGAATCAATTATTGATAACTAAAATTGCCCCGGAGATGAATATGTAAAGCTAAATCACCTCTTTATCAGGGAAAACAAAAATGAAATGAAATCTTAACAAAAGCATCTGTACCTAAAAAAAGAGACTACACATTGTTATTGTCTTTTATTTATTTTATTTTTTAGGGGAACACATTGTGATTGTCTGAGAAAAAAAAATATTTCTGTTATCTGACAACTCTAAAAGACAAGTTCTTGATTTTAAAATAAGAAACAGAACAAGTGTTCTCTGGGCTACTTTGATACCTTTAGGCCTCTCTCAACTGAAAACTGATAAAACTACAGGGATTCGGTAAGCATTTTATATTGTAAATTTCATAGAATGATCCTAATGAATTGCTATATTAAAGATAGCAATAAAAGAAGATTCAGTAGCTGGTAACTAACCTGAACCTGTGTCACCCTCCTCATCTGTCAATGCATCAGAATCTACCAAATTATTGGTATCGTCATGCTTCTTAATCCCTCCATTTAACCCCTCGATACTTCCTGCCATTCCCATCTTGGCATCCCTTTTATCCACTCCTGAGTTCACACCCCTCTCACCCCCTGACAAGCTCTCATTGTCACTTAGGACAACAGTGCCATCGCTCAACCCATCGTCACCTATGTCTTCATCAGAGTCTTCAACCAACTGGGTCTTCCCCAACTCACCAAGATCATGTTCATCATCATCATTCAACCCATGGTTGTCGTCATCCTCATCCTCAGATTCCTCAACCAACTGGGTCTCAACCATGTCTCCTACAGCGGTGTTCACTCCATCCACCTCACATTCTTCATCCAACTGGGTCTCAGTCCATTGCCGTCATTATTGTCCACGCCACCACCGACATGGCCCCCTTCCCCATCTTCCACCTCCTCCTGCTGCGTCTCCAGTTGATCACCGTCATCGCCACCATCCTCATCACCACTCTCCACCAACTGCGTCTCCGTCCAACTGCCAGCCACACCCTCCTCCACCTCGTCGACTAACTGGGTTTCGGCATCATCCAGAGGCTGTGTTTCGTCGTACAGCGCCCAATCATCCGCCTGTGTCCCATCGCCATCCCTCGATGGAGAACCTGATGACCGCCATGTACATCCACCCAAAAAAAAAAAAAATGCACCTTCACGTTACACCAATCGCCCACAGAACCAACAGCCAACAAACAGACAATGCGCACTCACCTAACGGAGGTGTCCCGCCGTCCAGAACTTGGGTAACCCCGCCGCCACCGCCATTGCCGGCCTCGCCGCGCATAGCATCACGGGTAGGACCGGGCTTGCTGTGGCGGGGATGCCGGATGGGGATTCAACCGAACCCCCACAGATACGCGGAGGAAGATGAAGAACGACCCAATCGAACCACGGATTGGATTGGGCGCAGCGCACAAATCCAACACGAATTGAGCGGAGAGAGAAAAGGGGAATCTTCTTGGAACGAAACCGACTCCTAGAACAACCCGCCTCGAGAGTAGAGGACGGGGGAAGGGGAGGAGGAGGAGGAAGGCGACGCCTCTCGCCGAGAGGGGCGCACGGCCGGGAAAATCTCTGATCGGTTGTGCGCGAGTTCGCCGGCGGCGATGCGGCGTGCGTGTCGAGTCGTGGCGGCGGGAAAACAGGGAGCGCAGAAACGGGAGCCTAAACCCTTGGATTCCAGATTTTGTCCCTTTCTGTTGGAACGGCTTGATTCTACTGTAGGTTTGAAAAAAAACGGTTGGTTGGGTGGTTTTCTCTAGACTGTGTTCCTTTCCTAGTACTTCCTTAGATTTTGAGAGAAGAATATAAACATTTTATTTGGAGCCGTTTTATGTGATGCCACACACAAGCCACATGAATAGTAAAATGCAATAATCTCATGTGTATGAACTTATACTACTTCTAAACGATCATTTTGAGCACTTTTATGAATTTCTTCTATTTTTAAATTATTGGAATTACATTAGCTTGCTAGAATTTTGTATTACTATTGTCTAGTGGCTAGAGGCATGGCCAACTTCGTGAACTTCTTTTTAGAATGAGTTGGTGTTAGACGAGACATGTTTCTATGTTTAAGGGGAAAAAAGAAAACTAAAGTTTAGACTAGCTTTCACTCCTAAGTGAAGACGATGGTATTGTCTAGACAACTTGTCCTTTTAAAATCAAATTTACCATTATTTGACTGATGAGTGTGTATAACAATGATGTCAATAGGATAACATCCTATTGAGAGTTATTCACTTCTATGATGTTTAGAGGCGACCACCATACATTTACTAGTTACAAACGATCAAAAAGCATGTATATCTAGTAATAGATGAACAAAGGAAGTGTACTCTTTCAAGAATTCTTTAGTTAGCCATTTGCAAAAGCTCATTGGCTCATGTGGTTTATGTACTTGAATTGTCCAGTCCAAGTGGTTAGGGAAAAGGTAAATAAATGACCTGTTGCAGGTGTCATGCATGATGCACAACTTTTTTTTTCATTTATTAATTGTTAAAGATACACTAATTCCGCGATAATTCTACTAGACTTCGAGCACTCAATAATGCATATCACAAATCGCCAACTCTGTAGTTAACCCTCAATCTATATTGTCTAGTAGATCCACTCGGAATCCGAGCAAAATTACTTGTGCCCACAAGTCCACAAAAAAGAAGCAAAAAACTATAAAAATAATTGAAACTTCAACCAACATGTATCCCACGTTATCAAAGATTTGAGATTAGTGAAGATTTGCACTATTGGGATACTTCTGTGCTATCAAGCATGTATGAGCATCTCTACCTCTGCTCCAGAACTTGTAGAGCACTAGAGTATAGAGCTAATCTTTAGCTAGCTCTCAAAATCTCCATAGTACTTTTTGGCTAAACAAATAGTTTTCTTCTCAATCTCAAATTCAAAAGGAAGTGATCGAGAGAGAATACGTTGTATTTGACTAAAACATGGGCTATAGTCGTTTCAGCCCACTAACAAGTAACAATGCATCCTCATTTTCTCCCATTTCAGCCTAATAACCCAGTGGCCCAAAAACTCAAATCGGCCGAACAGACGAATCGCCGTCTTCTTGCCCTGCTCTCACGGAATTCTGAAATTCTTCTCCCTCTTCCCGGGCGAGTGCGCTCTCCCAGCGCCGCCGACCAACCCCAGACTGAGCCGGCCGGCCGGCCGCCGCATTCCTCCTTCCGTTCGTGCGTTTCTAGCTGTCGCTCTCGCCTCCTTCTCGCTCTCCGACGGACTGGTGGGCCGCCGCCACCGCCGTCCTACGCTAGCTGCTGGGCCTTCGTCGGTCTCTTCGCCGGCGACGAGCACCTACAGGTATTCCTACCCCGTCTCTTGTATTCCTGTTGTGCGAAGTCGAGCACCCAAAGCCTAACCCAAAGGCCAAAGCTGATTGGCTATTTGATTCCTCCTGATTCCGAACTTTTTTGCAACTATTGTCGAGTGTCCTGTGTACATCCATGTCCCATTTCTGAATTGCTGTATCCACCCCCGCCCATGGTGGGGATTCAGAAGTTTAGAAATTTAACCCAATTGGCACATAATTTAAACCGTTGTTCAGGTCTATACATGCATGTGGTTAGTTTTTTTAAAATAATTTTACATTTGCTATCATCACCAATTTGACACGATTATAGATAGGAATTTATTTCATGTTGTAGTAAGCTAAGCATAACACCCCGTTTGGTGGAGTTCTGGCTCTAGTTTCAGCTTCTCTGTGGACTGCACCGTAGCAAGGAACTGTTTTTATGTCTGTTCTCAAAATGAACTAGTAATGGTGAAGCCAGTATTTTTGTTTTGGTGCCTCTGATTCCTCAGTCCCGTGCACAGGACCTAAGTATCCTAAATGCCCATTCCTGGGCTTAGCGTTATGAAGACTCACCATAGTTATTCAGTAGCCATCCTCCCTCTTGATGCATTCCTATGTCCAACACTGTTCTGGCTAGCCCTTCAGAAAATGATGCCTTCTTCTCCTTTTGGTGTCTGATTCTGATCAAACTAGTTAATTCTATAGAGAATGTCAGTAATCTCTTGTTGCCCAATTTACAGGTCCAGTTGAGTCTGCGTCAGGAGCACTTAGAGTAATCATGACGAGTAAGGGCTTCTTTTTTCCGAGTCTTATACCTGTGCTCTGTGATGAACAAACTCTGCTGGTGCAATAATGTATGCTGATTGTTTGCTCTTGGTGCCTGTTCCAGGGAAATCAGAGCAGAAGTCACGGAAAGAGATCAGAGAAGCACAAGCTGCAGTTTCTCTCTTGGGTTAAGCATCAGGTGAGTTTACCAAGTCCCTGTAAAGGAAGACTGCAGTAACTTGTTTTGCCTTCTTTTCTGTCTTAATTCCGATGCACAAAATTCATCAAATTAGGGTGGCAAAAAGAAGAAATCGACAATGCCAGTAGTAGAGCCAAGTCCGGTTGAGGAGAAGCCAAAGAAAGAGCCTGATGGGATGACGAAAGAGAAGCCAAAGAAAGAGCTGTTATAAGCAGGGACGTTGCAGAGACACAAAAAATTCTTCAGCTTGCAGCTGCTCAGCGGATGAACACTGACATACGAAGAGCAATCTTTTGTATTATAATGAGTGCTGAAGACTACATAGATGCTTTTGAGAAGCTCTTGAGGCTGGGCCTTTCTGGGAAGCAGGCATGCATCAATGTTCTTGAAGATTAGTTGCTGTTCATGTATTTGGCAATATTATTGGTGTATTCCTTTTCCTGTATTTGATTTGCAGGACCGAGAAATTATAAGGGTCATCGTTGACTGTTGTCTGCATGAGAAGATGTTCAATAAGTATTACACAGTCCTTGCATCCAAGCTATGCAACCATGAGAAAAATCGCAAGTTCAGCTTGCAGGTATATTGTTCTATCTATCATGTTTGCTATCTATATTAAAGCTTGTTTGGCTCCGAAATTACTTCTTCTTAAGTAGCTTATGCATATTTATTTTATATATATGTTTCCATTTTTAGGCCTTCCATTTCTAAAATAAATGAAGTATGAATAGACATTCTATTATGACAGTCCTAGACCTAAGTGAATTTCAACTTGTGTTTTTCATGTATTTCATATCAGTATGATGCTAATACCACATTAACATTGGCAAATGGTAGCTTAGAGCAACTCCAGCACTACTACCTAGAACAGACTACTTATTTCTCTGTTTAGGTAGCCACCAATTCTCAGAGTACCAATATTTTGCTGTCGTCTCCAGCAGTGCTACCTAAAACTATTTTATTTTTTCACAAATACATATTGCCCCTCTATGATCTTCATTTCTCCTGTACACTCTAATCACAAGTATTTCAACCACAAATAAAACTCAAAGTTCAAACATAATTAATCGAAACATTATAGATCAAAGGTCCAAACAAAGCACATCGTTCGAACATGCTAAATAAGATATAGGATCCATCAAAGTTCAAACATACTTAAATAAACTACGCCATGATTAAATAAACTACACAGATGCATCGCCACCAAGTGCATCATCTCCTGCAGTACCACTACCACCACTATAACCACCCCAGCTTTGGGAGAACTCAGCCATCTTCATTGCCGTGATTTCAGCCCTCTTTATCTTGACATAATTCTTTTGGTCTTCATCCAAAGTGTTGATATCACAAAACATTATCTTTTGCTCTTGTTCCCACATCAATCGCTTCTCGTCAACAGATATCCTACGCTCCTGCATTGTCTTGGCCTCTTGCCACCTTAAGTCTTTCATCTTTCTTTCCTCCTCCTTCTCAACAAGTAATTCCTGAACCACATTCTTGTACAAACCATCTTCTCCTTCCTTTAGCAGTTCTTTTGCACGCCTCCTTCCCATAGGTCTCTGTGATGGTTGAGATGACTCAGGAGTTTGTGGGTTCCCCGTACCTTCGGCATCATCAAGATTGATTGGATTGGAAGATGTGGCATTGCTTGTCTTCTGCCTCTTGGCACTGCTAGCCTTCTTCTTCTCCCTTGGATTCAATGCCTCGAATTTCTCACAATTCCTCACTTGGAGCCAGCAATGATGAAAAGGAAATCCTTTCTTCTTTCCACCTGAGTAAAGGAGTTGTGCTCGCAACACCTGCATCCATTACGAAAGTCAATGAGTAAACAAGTATGCACAGCTTGTAGTACATATGTTGCTGCTGCAAAAAGTAATAAAAAAAGAAAATCAACATAAGCTTACAAGCTCTTGATGTGGTACTCCACTTGGGTTCTCACGCTGCACATCCTCATACAATCCTCATGCACTCCTTCTGAATTGTGCCCCATCTATGCTCCAATGAACATGCATTCCTATCGGACTCAAATTCCTTGTTTGCATGGTAATGTTCGGTGATTCTTGTCCAATATGCCTTGCTCGGCTGCTCATTGCTGATAATTGGATCAGAGCTGATGTTCTCCCAAGATTGACAGAGTTGGATGTCTTCATCTACCGTATAGCTGCTACTTCTCTTTTGGGGTTTCGCTTGAGTGGATTGAACAGGTGTAGGAACATTAGCCGCATCCAGCACTAAATCTGTGTACGTGCCTTCGAAATCCATTGGAAGCTAATTCAAAGAGGAACAACAAACTAATTCACACACAAATCCATTGCAAACATGAACAAAGAGGGCTCAGAGGAGGAGGAGGTGGTACCGAGTTGGAGTTGTCCATCGCCGTGGATCGGGTAGGAGGAAGGCCGGCAACGGTGGAGCTCGGGGGCAGGGGCCCTGCATTGGTCCGGCGGTGGTGGAGAGAGGCAGGGTGGTGGAGCTCGGGGCAGGGCCCTGCACCGGTGGCGGCGAAGGTGGAGCTTGCGGCGGCGAAGGCTGGCGGAGCTTGGCACGGGCCGTAGAGAAGGAAGGCCGGCGTCGGTCACCACAGCCGGTGAGGTGCTAGCGCGGCGGCGGGCATCGAGCCGGTGGGAGCTGCGGCGGCGCGACGAACCCTAGCCGCGGCACGTTGGAACCGGCGAAGCGGAGAAGTGTCGCGCGGGTGGGGAAACAGGCGAACGGATTTTTACCTGCCCGGATGTGTTGGGCCAACGCCAATAGCTGGCGGGAGTGGGGACTGTGTTGGGCAATAGATTTTGGTAACCATATGGAGTACGTTTTTTGCCCTCCACTATCTAAAAATAGAATTGGTAGTGGGTTTTTTTAGTCTGCCGGAGTTGCTCTTATGTGAACTAAATCGGATTTGAGAATCTTGTCTACCTGTTACTTGTAGTGCTTGCAGCCTTGCTTTGATCATAGGTGGTGATCGAAGTGTCTCTTTTTTGATTATCTGTTCACTGCTTTGTTCAGTACTGCATCTGGGACCATTTTAAGGAGGTAGATAACATGGAGCCAAGTCGATCCATGAACCTTGCGAAACTAGTTGCAGAGATGCTGTCGAACTTCACGCTCTCCCTCGCAACTCTGAAGGTTTTTAACCTGGCTAACCCCGTGGAGATGACTCCAGCAAGGATCTCACATTTCCAGATGCTGTTTGAGACCTTGCTACAGAAAGACGACGCACGGGTGTGGAATGTCTTCACTCGTGTCGCTGGTCTTCCGGAGCTCGAGATACGGAGGGATGGCAAATTCAAGATTGCAAAGAAGGCACTTGATGAGTTCTGATGTAACTGTGTCTTTGTGCGCCATTCTGGACACACCTTTAGAATTTAGTCACTTGTTCCTTCAGAGTTCAGAGAAACAAAGGATTATCCTTTTCTGTAATGCGACTAGAAACTAGAGAAAAGTTTTGGTAGATTTGATGCCTTGGTTATCAGAACGCTTCTAAGAGACCTTTTATGGGTTTGGAATGCTTACCAATAGATTAATTTAATTTAATCTAGAGCAGACGTGACCCGTACGTGAGACTCCCTCCTCCACAACTGAAAGTGAGGATAAGGAGCTCGCTGCTCACTCCGCTGGGGAGGGAAAACACCCAAATCAAACCCCCGCCCTGCCAGACGCAGCAGCAATGGCGTGCTCCACAGCGCTCTTCGCCTCCCCGGCGCTCCTCCCGTTGTTTAACTACTTTGTCCGTGGCTCTTGCTCGACGCATGCGGTATTGCATGAGCTATTCATGAAACCACCAATTTTATGAGTACTGTATGGCAAAAATGTTTGTTTGCAGTTCCTGCAACAGCGCTGTACAGTTGCAGCAATATTGCAGGAGCTTTGCGTCTGCTACTCAGACGTGTTGCTGCGACAATGCATATGATTTCATATGAACATGTGCCGAACTTCTCATTCAACCAAACACCAAACCAAACCAGCCATACATATGCCCCATTCCAGCCACTACTAAAACATAGCCTCGCTAAAAATAAGCCAAAGCACTAAAGATCATCAACCAATGCAAGGATGAGAGGTACAACACCAATGAAACCATGCAATGCAGATAATTAAGATAGATGTAAGGTAGCAGTATAATCTGCCACATAGAAGTCGCTACAGGTAGCAAAAAGGTAGGGATAGCTGGTATTCTCAGTACTAACAAGACACAAAACATAATAGCTTCCTACAGATGGGAATGACAAGATCTAGTACGTCCTTATGACAAGAAACCAGACTACTCATCCTCCTGGCTGCGGAGCCTAGCAAGCCTGTTGGTGACAACAACGTCGAGCTGCGCAGCACGCTCCACAATCTCCTTGCGCTTCTTGGTGGAGACGTTGTGGGCGATCTCGGCACAGTATGTCCTGTGTGTGCAAGGGAAGGGAGTATACAGTCAGTAAAAGAAACTGCAAGTGGAAACAGATTAAAAAACAGCACACAGATCATAATCAACAGCCAATGTTATTGACAATAGCCAGGATTCACAAATGTAAATCAATACCTGTTGTGCATCATGAGCAACTCCAGCTCAGAGACGTTGTGCACCACAAACTTCTTGAACTTGTTGGGGAGGTAGTGCCTGGTTGACTTATCAGAGCCATATCCAATGTTGGGCATCAAGGTGCATCCCTTGAACTTCCTCCTGACACGGGAGTCAATACCCTTTGGCCTGCGCCAGCTTGGCTGTACAAAGAATCATCAAAATCAGTCTATGGAGGGAGATAAATACAAAGATATGGGGTAATAAATCACACTCACGAGATGCCTGCAAGTAATTGGCATATTAAACACTAAACAAATTGAAGAAACGAGAACTCTAGCTAGCAGAACTAATCCAATCCATAATGCTCTACCAAAAGCTACAACGTTTTCACATTTTGACCAACCATGCATCAGTAGAAGCATACAAGAGGTAACAAGAACCTAAGTTGTAGTAAAAAGAGTATAGACTCATCCAGATAATAAGCAAACCAGCTTCAAAATTGAGTTCAAACTTGAAAACAATTGAACTTCCATGTGTAAAATTACAAAACTTGGAAGCTAAAGAGACAGAACAAAATGATATCCAGTACCAATGAAGAATAACTTAGTTATTATAAAAAAACTAACAGTATGTATTACCAGTTCAGCAAAGTGTCTATACACCGCATTATGAATACCACAAACCTAATGACTGGTGCAATCAAACTAATTTTAAAATTATACGACTTTCATAAAGTTGTTGTTACAAAATTCCCATTTATGCAACAATGGTTAACTGAACTAGTAGATGAGCCCATCAGAAAAAAAAACAATGCAAGTATCTAAATATCTATGCTGCTATATATATAACGTTGGGAGCCCCTATACCCTTCTTCAACCCAACTGAAGCAGTGTAGAACTTTCCAGTATTCAGAAGATTCAAATCAATGCTGCAGTTTCAAGACTATATGTGCTAATTTTTCTGTCACCAAGCATCAACATGCCATTACTGAAAACTATATCTGCTAATTAAAAGCCGTTCGGATCTAGGTACGACTAAACCAGCGCATGTACCTAAACATTAACGGGCAGATCTATGCACGATTTTACCACGCGCGTAATCATTAGGAACAAACCCTCGGGGCAAATACTTTATACACGCATCATGTGTTAAGCCAATCACAAAGCAGACGAACAGTATCGCTGCTCTGCAAACTATCGAGCACACAGATCCGGCCTCGAACTCGGAGAACACAGTCCATTACAGAAATGAAAGAGGGTGGGGCTTCAAACCTTAAGGCACTTGTAGCGGTCGAGGTGGGGCCTCTTGAACTGCTTGACCCGCTTCTTCACGATCTTCTTCGTCAGCAGCGGCACCGCCATCTCTGCTCTCCGTCACCGACCACCGACAAGCAACAGCAAACAGGCAAACATGAGACGGGGAACAAGTGAACAACGGGGAAAGGAGTAAGGAAACTAGAGGGAGACTTTCGCCGACGGGGAGCCGGCAGTCACCTGCGGATCGGAACGCACCGGGAGGAAGCGAGCGAGCGGGCGGGCGAGGCGCGAGGCGGCGGAGGCGGGGTTCCGGGGTGGCGAGGGGGCTCTTATACGGGCTAAAACCCTAGCGAGGAGAGACTGATCGAATGGACGGCTGGGATGTGCGTTAGTGCAGACGGACGGTTGGATCGGGTTGGATGGGCTTGGATGCTATTGGGCCGAGGTTTTCTGAAAGTGCCAGCTATCCAGGGAAGAAGAGATCCAGTTGAGTCCTTGGGCTGTCTTCTTGCAATGGGGTGATTTGTGGGATTAAGCCAGGTCCGGCCCAAACCAGGACTTCGAGAATTGAGTGTTGTATAATAGTTTCTCGAGGGAAAACAGAGAATGCTAACGACTAGTGCAGTTAAAAAAAACAATGTTAACATCTGAAGTTCATAGAAAATGGATATATTTCTAGGATTAATTGGTTATTTACAAGGTTTATTTTATAAGATCGAATGCTTTGACACATCACCTCGTAATAGCATTTCCATCGGATTTGGAAAAGACGGTTATTTTTCTATAATAAGAACTTTTATATATGTAGGAAAATGGAGCGAAAATACAAGATCTAGTAGACATTCTTCATCATCTTTTTTTTCTAGTTCTTCCCTAGTCTCTCAAAATCTCTTCTTTGTCTCTCAAAGAAAAGGTTCCCTTTCCACCAAAAAGATAGTTTTTTTTCTCCCACTCCACTAACTTCCATGGGTTGCTCGACTCAAAGGCAAGAGGAAGGGCGAGGTTTTCTTATATTACTACCGCACAATACATCATACATAGCCTAGAATTTGGTTTTTTCAGTCCTCTTTAATTTGAATGAACGGATTGAGTTTTCTTAATCTAACAGAGTTGGACAAATTCTTTGGTGTCTTTTATATTACCTTGTTTGTACATGTGAGATTTTTTTTATCAATTTAGCTTGTGTTATTTCATCATTGGAAGGACTTCAGTTTGGTTGACAATGTTAGATATTGACGTGTTTGTCTAGCTATGTTTTCTTAAGCTTTGGTAGACATGTCCTAAATGTTGGAGCAGTTCTTCTCTTCTAAAAATGTACTTTCTACGTTTTAAATTATAGTTCATTTGATTTTTTTACTTTAAATTTGGCCACTCGTTTTATTCAAAAAATTTAAGCAAACATAGTTAAATTTATATCATTCTCAAAGATTATTTATTAATAAAAACAAGCTATAATAAAAAAAATGGTATTTTAAAAAAAATTAAATAAGATGAGCGGTCAAATTTATGATAAAAAAGTCAAAGAAACTATAATTTAAAACAGACTATTAACAACAATATTCTCACCGTTACCTATTGTTAAAATATGGATCGTGAAAGCTATGCTTTACTCAACTCTCTAGGCCATTGCGGATGAATCACGCAAGCGGGTAGAAAATAGTGAGGCAATTCCATAATTTAGGTCCAGCTGGTTAGTATGGATATGATTGACCACAATCTAAGATGTTTAGACCACAAGCTGAACCACAAAAGCTAGATTATGTGGTCTAGACACATTAAAGCCTCTTGTACTAAGAGCCTAAGAGCAATGGTGAAAGGTATTAGTAGTCTTTATACTAAGGTGGAGAAGAGAGAATGATTGGGAGATGGTTAGGGTGTCATAAGCGGGCTAGCAAAGCCGTTGCTAGCGAAAGAGAAGACTCGCTAGCGCTGAGTAAAACACCTAGAGATTTCACATGTTTTGGGAAAACATCGGATAGGAGATTACAACATCAACTTTATTTTATTTTTGGCTCATCCACGACATTGCTAGTTCCCTTGGAAGCGCCACGATAAGTTTACAACAAGCTGATTCACAAGAATCACAAAACTTCAGGTAAGAAAACAAGATCTTAAGTCAGACTACTATATAAGATGGATGAGCTGAGGTTGTATCCAACTAATTCAAGATTAGCCCGTTTGGTGCCGCTCATCATGGCTTTGCCTCTGCCTCCCAAGATCTGTAGTGCACTGTGTATCCTTGTGGCCTTGTGGGCTGTAGCGTTGGCACAAATGGCTCCAGCTCCTCCTACGTCTTCAGACGAGCCATGGGAGCTGCCCATTCGTAGCTGCGCGGTGAGCCCGGCCAAACAGGGGGCCTAATCAAAGAACCGTGACTCGCCGGGTCCATCGTCTCAAATGGCTACGACTACGAGCAAGCATCTGCATCTCGGACCAGCTTAGCGTAGTAGTACTCCTCCAGTACGTCCGTCGAGCCGTCAACCATCAGGCCTGGCCTACCCTAGGCCAGCTAAACAACAGGCGCACCGGCCACCGGCAGACGACCGAGGTTCGTGCAACTGCAACGCTGTCTGGCGCGCACCGCGCGAGCATACGGACAAAGCTCAGACTGGCCGACGACGGCGAAGACGACACGCGCTGCGGCGGCATGTGCGGCCCATACGCGCGCACAGCACAGGCAGGAGCAGGCGGTAATTTCCCGCCGCGAGCCGCGCCGGCGCGGCGGGGACCGTCGTCCCGTCCAGACACCTGTTGCCGGCCCCAGGCAGCCATGTGCGCGCCCTGTCCTGCTGGGGTTCGGTTTGCTAGCTAGGAACGCACCCATGGCCGGAAGCCCGGAACGAACCGAGACCACGACGCATGAGAAATTCGCCAGAACGCAGCAAGGGTCCAGGAGGAACAGGTCAATCATCTCGTCGACCGCCACCTACCGCGCGGAGCCCTGCCGGCGTCCTTTCTCCTTTCCAAGCTCCAAATAGCTGGCCACCGCCTTTTTCTCTGGGACCCTGTGCAACTGCAATGCAATGAGCGCCATTGGTTGCTCTGGTGCTTTGCATTTGCATCATTTGCAACTGACAATGAGAACTGCAATGAGCATCAATGGCTTGGTTGGTTCGGATACTACAGAGTTGGACGGACGCCTGCAATGGCCGCCCAGCCGCGTAGGCGTAGTGCGCTGCTCTCTTCCCATCATGCTCTTCTTCAATCCCAAAAATGATGAGCGAGCGCGCGAGGTGCTCAATTGCCATTGACGACCTCACTTCCCAGTTCCCATCCGAGACGGAGTAGCTAATCATCTCCTCGCGAAAGAAAGGATTGGGAACAGAGCGTGTAGTCATCTCATCCGCCGGAATCGTGCGCAAAAGCTACAACTAATCGACGTTCCTTGCATCGCCGGTAAAGGCCGACGAGCGCCGCCAGCTCGATTTGCTGCAAAACTAAGCTGCTTCGACCTCGAGTAGCTAGCTGTCCACTGCTAATCTGAACATAATCTCTTCGCCGACCAGCGGCCACGGTCATGACAGCCGTTTACGAGTAAACCACATGAGATGGCCGTACCAGACACTCGTACTGCAGCACACTGCCTGTACTGCCATGCCACTGAGCTAGAGATTCATCAGAAACAGAGAGCTCATCATGTGAACCCATGAACAACCACGTTCACTACAGTAACAATAAATCACTACTGTATGCATCTACCTAACACCAGCTCAACAACCAGTACAGCCAACCATTTTTATTTCACTGCCAAAAACAAACTGAAAAACCAACAAAAATACAGCGCAATATTTCCTCCCCTCCCCCTCCCCTACCCACGCCGCCGCCGCCGCCACCTTCGCTGGGGATGGTGCCAATCCCCATCCAGCCACCACCACGCACCACCATCATCACCATACCGTCGCCAAGAACCCCACCAGCGCGAGCACGAGGAGTGCGGGCATGGACACGCCACCCACAGCCACCGCAGCGTTCGTCGACTTGGACGGCGCCATGGACGACGCCGCACCACTGTCGCTACCAGCGCCAGCGGCCGGGCCGCCGGCCTCGGGCGCGAGGGCAGGCGACGGAGCCTCAGCCGCCGCCTTACCAGCGAGAACAAGCTTGCTCTTGGCGGCGAGGTTATCCGCCTGGAACGCGTGCTTGTCGGGCGCGCCGCCAGTGGACGAGGCCCCCACCTGCCACACCTGGTTCACGGCCTTCATGCCCTTAGTCAGCTGCAGCTTGCCGTAGACGCGGATCTTGCCGCCCGTCCCGGCGGCGTCTGCGGCGAGTTCGGTGGCCGGGAAGTCCAGCGGCGTCGAGGACTTGCCGAGCGGGACGTACCCGGTGATGTTGTAGGTCCGCACGGTCGGGGCCGCGGAGCCGGAGCCAGCTAGAGCCACCAGCGCCTGCGTCCCCGCCATGCCTTCGCCCGTCGGGTTCAGGCCCCACGCCACCCACCCGCCGGGCGCCGCCGGCGCCGCCACGAACGCCACGGAGAGGGAGGTCTTGGACGCGTCGTACGTCCAGTGGATCGACGCGCCCAGCTTCGGAAGGTCCTCGCACGACGCGTACGACCGGCCCGATGGGAACTTCTCGCTCGCGCAGGCGGCGGAGGCCAGACGCGTCGCCGCCGGCGAGGCGAGCAGGAGCAGGAGCAGCGCGAGGTGGTGCGGCATTGTGGTGGAGGCGGCCATGGGAGGATGGACAGCTCACTCGCTCTGCTTCAGTGCTCTCGGCTCGCTCTGTTCTTGGAGCTGTTCAAGTGACGGGGTGTGGGGATTTATAACGGGCGGAAAAGTGGTTTGGGCTTAATCGGCAATTTTGGGCACCATAGAGGTTGTTTTCGACATTTTGTATGATAGTAATTTCGCTATTGGAGTGTTTGGAGCATGTCACGTGGCATAAGATAATCGTGCACGGGTTCCAGCTCCCGTGACCTCCTTGTTTTAACTTTGTTGCGTGTGGTAGCCACACAATCGTAGAGACTTACAAGCTGTGTTGTGGGTCCAAACTCCAAAACACTTGTTGTCAACCATGGTCACGTTACAAAAAAGAAAAAAAAAATCGTGACTTTGTCCGGGAACTGAACTGATCGGTGTAACGCCACCAACGAGAATTCGATCTCTGTCCGTATCTACCTTCTTTCTCTAAATCTAGTTTAGCTCTATTTAGATGCACCCAACTAAATTTAGCTAGCTAAAATTTAAAGTAAAATTTTGGCTGCCAAAAAATTTCCAGCTAAAATATCACAGCTAAGCTTTAGTTGAGATGTTTGGATGCTCTAGCTAATAGATTAAGCTAAATTTTAACTGACTTTGGTTAGATTGAAACGACTAAACTTTAGGTGGTAATCTAAGCCCCCAAGATGGAGCCAAATTTTAGGCTCGGGCTCTTCCATAGAAATTACCTCTGTCGGGTTCTAGAAGTACTCCTCATTTCGTTGGCGTGCATTAGATCGAACGTCGTCGAGGTGGACAAGAGAGAATCTAAGAGATACCGCCATCGTGGCTATCAACTTATCAAACGACTCTAAGCAGGAGTGAGCATTTGCAGCAGAACGTGCAAGACGAAATCTGGAAATCGAAGCGACGTCTGCGGTTTTCTATTTTATTATCTGTAATTTTAGTCATAAGAAGAAAGAATATAATCACAGAATTTCGCTTTTCAAAAGGGAGGTGGCGGTGGAGCCGCGTCCGATGCCGAACTCCGCAACGTGCCACAAATGCGCGGCCAGACTCGCCGAGGCAACCCGAGATTCGCTTAGGTCCGGCCTAAGCGAACATGCAGACATGGGGATGGAACGCCATCGAGAGAGAACACGCGTGTCCTCTGGCGCTAAAATTCTGGAGGTTGACGACGACGACGGACGTGCTGGAAAGGGCAGGCAACACCAGCCCTTCACGCACGCACATGAGAGACGTCCAAAGTTTGGTAAAAGAATAGAAGGCCGAACATTCGCAAGCTCGCCAAATAAAATGGTCGTCCATGCATCATGTTACCATGGTGACACTGAGTACATACTCATGGCATGCTGGAACACTTTGAATCTGACCACACCTCATGCCTCTTGTACGGAGGAAATATTGGAAGCTTATAAGATCCAACTGAGGTCCCTTTCTTCATAGAGATCATCGTAACAATGCAATTTTTAAGGGGATTCCACCCTCCCAGTCTCAGTGCATGGGTCAAGAAAAAGTTTGCTCTTATATCATATTAAGGGCAAAAGCAAAATTCCACCTACGTATTGATTCATGGCTAAAAGCATATGTGTAACAGATTTAATTTTCTCTTGATCATGCCAGTTACTCTTCCTTTTTATTATAAATAAAAGCACAGTAGGGGAGCTCCCCCCTGCTGTTTTCCTAAAAAAAAAAAATTCTGCATCTATGGAACCTGACCGATAGTTTTGGACAGCGCACCTGACCAGTGCTTAGAGTTTTTCGCGTCAATCCCGGCATGGCATTCCGCGACGCATGTGGTGGGTATTGTGGGAGTTTGACGCGTGATCCCAACGGCGGTGGCGAGTGGAAACCGAAGGAACTCATGTTCTGAATGTTCACCCGCGGAAGCGACGGCCAATGGGAAGCTGTAGTGTCCGTTACTCCATTGATCTTCTTCACCTAGCTAGCGTCGCCGTCGGAGCTAGCTGACTGTTTTACCTCACCCACATCCACATCCACATCCACATCCAGGATGACTGATCCACGTGCCGCGCTGCCAATAAACTAGTACTGCTGCTGGTACTGCACGCCGGTTCGGTCCCCGCTGCAAAGTCTTGACTGGAGCCCGGTCGCCGTGAATCTCTGATACGGCCTATAGTAGGACGCGTTGGCCACCGCGCATTACATGCAGGTTGGCCAGGGCCGGCAGCGGCGAAGGCAACTGGGCGTTGACGGTTGACCCATGCATCCGGGAATCACGATGACGAAGGGGGTGACCGTTGCGTGATGCACCCAGGGTAGCGGCGTCCACATGCCACAGTATGCAAGGGTCCTTGGATCTGGATTTGGAAATTGGATGAGCTAGCAGATGGGATTGGGAAGCAAGCATATCTGAGCTGAATGCGTGCGCACGATGGATAAGCTCACGCACATGCAGCGGAATGAAGTAACGTGGAATCGTGGACGCGGGAGATTGACGAGCGAGATCATTCCATTGCCAACGTGTGTCGCGAGGCAATTGCGACTATGCTGCTTTGGCATGCTAAGTGGATCCGCAAGACCCGGCCTGCGCTATCTCTACGATCGGACGTGTACATCCAGACACACTAGTTTGGAGCCGTCTCAGGCGAATCTTTCAAACTCTTTTTAATTTCCAGCATCTCCCTCCCTGCACTCTGAAACTAACACACACACTGTAAAACTCACACGCTCCGGCTCCGATCCTGTTGCTGCTGTCTCTTCGCTTGTTGCGAACCTGCATCGGCGCCGTCAGTGAGATGCATGCCAACAACAGACAAATCATACAATTCAAACCCAGGGCGTCGTACTCTACGGAACCTGATCAGTTGGCCTGGCACCACCACCACCACGACGGCTCGAGTAGTTAATATAGTCCAAAATGACTACGCCCGTGACCATATCCATCCATGCCACTGACTGACTCTGCCAATTAGGCAGTGTAGATCGAGAAGGAAGAGCCAAAACGGGCACGATTAGTTGGACCTGTTATTATGTACGAGAACGTTGTGTGGAAGCAACTCAATGGTCGAGATATATATATATATAGATAGTCAGTCGTATACTCGTATAGGCACAATCAGGCATGCATGTGATGCATGATGGCCTCAACGCGCGCTTTTAATTTGGTCATGGCCGTGCCGGCAAGGCAATGCTTTATTCTATTCTATGCCTGCTCTTCTTTGACAGGGTGTAGTGTAGTAGACAAGCTTGTGACCACATCTCAACCGGAGCTTAGCAGAGGAGATGTATCGTAGTATCTAGGAGTTCCTGTTCGGATTTGGTAACGGCTATGCACGCCTAGTATTATATAATATATACTAGGTAGTAGTGTATGTATTATTATCCCTTCAATAGTTTTGTCTTGCATACCACTCTATCTACTGAATGCAGTGAAAAGACATCTGAACTTTTCTGTATACTAATATTTTGTTTAAGGGTTCTTGCATCTTTCTTGATCCTGAACAAAGGTAGGTGAAAAGTTGGCCGAGGAACCATGCTTTCTGGTGGAAGCCCGTCCTTTTTTTTTTTTTCCAGGTAGAAAGGATTCCCCATCTTGTTGTTGTTGGGTGGTTAGGTTTCACGTTAGTTGACGTTCACACCCCCTTTTTGTGCTATTCCGTCCTAACTGGCATGGCGTGATTCTCCCAGCTTTCAGGCTCCATCAGCGATCGGCGGTCGCGTGGTTTTGGTACTAGGAGTAGGACCGCTCTGAAACCTGGAAATAGCAATAGGTTACTGTTGAGTACCAATGCTCTGCTATTGTTGAGTACTCAGTACTCCTACCAATATACACAGCTGTATTTTTTTTTTTTTGGTCCTTCTCCCACACAACGAAGATGACGAGGGCACCACCAATGGCGACGGACCAAGCCCATTTGCATTGGGTTGCATTCAGACGACGCAGCGTGGTTGAAGGGCAGCAGTGCAAGCGCACAAGACCCCAAGAAAGCTTGGAAATTTTATACACTATTGTTTCCCCATCAAGCATGGCACCGTGCCCATTTTCTTCAGGTAGGGGAGGGGAGGATCTTCAGTCAGCAAACTTGTGCTGCACGTGAAACAAAAGTTTGACACTTGACTGTTGACTCCACGGACCACGCACTTCTTCTGTGCGGCCGTGCGGGTGAAACCGAGACTAGAAAAAAAGCCTTGCCTGCCTGATTTCTTGGTGTGAAAAATTTATCTCTCCCTTTCAGCCGTATTGCACATCTGCCAGCCTGCGTCAGATTTGGAAGGTTGGTTTGACGACTGAAGTGTGTATGTACGTGTACTGAGCCGGATTTCAACACTACCGACGCCCCCTCGCCTTGGCACAATCTGCATACGTAAGTAGTCTTCTAGATTCAGCCAAGTCGCTGTCCGATCGATTTGCTTTGTTCTCCACTGTGCTTGGTCCGAGTTGGTTCCTGCTCGTGCTTGGATTTTGGGCACGTACGTGACCATAGAACTGAAAGGTTGGTTGTACAAGTCGTCGAAACCACACGAGGGCCCTGACCCTAAGACCGACGGCAGCGGCGGCGTGAGCTTCCCGCCGGCTCACATAGGTCACACAGCATTGCGAGCTGACCTTCTTGCCCAGATGTGGAAGCTCTATGATCTGTTCACGCTGCCATAACTTGCAGTTGAAATGCACATATATCGCTTACCCAAGATCGTGGAATTTGTGACTAGTGTCCCGCAGGACAGTTCAACAGCCGAACTTACGTACGCCTCCTTGTCTGAAACTGAAACGGAGGACTGGACCGAGCTTGGCGACATTGCAGGCTTGCAGCCACCTTCAGCGTGGAGAGTTCGGCCCCGAGAGGTCCTGAATGCTGACGAGTGACGACGCAGATGCCCGGTACTGCAGGCAGCAGCAGTTTTTCTTTAAGGTATGCGTACGGGGAGTCGTGTCAACGGCGCACCTGCTCGTTCGTGCGGATCGCCGTAACCTGATCGACAAGGCGTTGATTTGCTGGCTGCACGGGTTTGGGTTACCGGCACCTGGCAAAGAGAGGCTGCAGGCGATCAGTGACTATGGACAAGCAGCAATTGTAGGCGAGCGCAAATAATGCAGACAAGCACAACGGCAAGCTAGCGAGCGGTGCGGTGGCCTATAGTGTTTATAAATTACACATATTTATATGTTAGAATTTAGGAGGCATATAGTAGATACACACGTATTTTAGAAAGAAATGGCTGTAATATATAAACCTTACCTCGCAACCATCAGAACAGCCTGTCTACACAACTCTGAACGTGGTCTCTCAATTTGACCCCTAATGCATAACAGTTTTGCATAAGGCTTCATTCTGTTCACGATTAAGAGAGAGAGAGAGAGAGAGAGAGAGAGAGAGAGAAGATTGTTTCAAAGGTGGGAAAGCTTTTAAGTGTAAGGGGGCATTACACTTAAGTGATTTCCGGAGGAAAGGATCACACGATAAGTAGGGGTACATAAGTGATTTTGCATGTGGCACCATTCTATATGTTGTTATTTCTTAGTCTAATCTTTTTTTGTCTAATAAATTTAAAATTTTAGATATTGATGTTGAGTCAAGTTTATTTTTAGTTAAAACATGCCTATCGTACACTTACGTTTGGATGTAATGAAGTGTTTCGTTTTCATTGGTTAACCAACCGAGCCGAAAAATGATTAACTTAGTTACAATTAGAGTCCCGAATTTGTCACCGGGAATTTGGTTAGCTCGGTTTCAGTCTCTGACTAGTTGGCGGTTTCGGTCTCTGACTAGTTGGGCTAGGTCACCGGTACCGATGGCCACCCCAACATATAAGGGCGAAGTTCAGGACGGCCCTTTGCGAGAACATGACCGATAGGAAGGGAGATGTTCTCTAGAAAGTGCTGGGCGGCCGAATCGACTTCAGCCTCGTTGAGCTCGATCTTGACGGGCTCGAGGAGGAGGATTACTGATCGCCGCTAGTGCCGCCTGTGAGCCACGTGTCGTCCCGCAATTGGCCTGTCAGCCGCGTGTCAGTCTACTGTGTTTAATAAAAAACGTGTTCGGGACGAGCTGTCATCCCGCGTCCGTTGTCACTGTGTCAGGCAGCACAGCACAGCACAGAGCAATTGGCCCGGGCCGTGCAACTGTGCAAGAGCCGAACGAAGGGGGTGCCACGGCCACCGGCCACGCAACGCGGCCGTCACGGTGGCGTCAGGGTGCCCCCGTCGCGATCCGTCCGTCTCAGGACCAAAGCCCGCACGTCCATTTCGGGCGGGGTCTCGCTCGGCCGCATCTGGAATCCGCCGGCACGCGGCCCCGTCGTCGCCTGGCTCCCGTCGTTGTCCCCCCCGCGTCCCCTGCTACAGGCTCCCCCGGAACGGCCGGGCGGGACCCCGGGCGCCTGTCGCGGTGCACGAACAGAACAGAGAGCAGGCAGCCAGCCATGCATGGGGGTCCGTCATCGGCGACGTAGACGTGCCGGCGTGCGGACGAGTTACTGGTCCAATATACCCCGTATATCGACGGGAAAGAAAGGAACCCGCGTCACAGGAACAGAAGGTTCGGTGGCGATGTGAATGGACCGATTCGATCGGTTCGTGATGCGGTGCCGGCACGTCGATTGGGCGTGTAGTCTGGACATACTCTGGAGTCCGGAGAGTCTGAACCGGGACGCCGGGGCGGCGACGTTCGTCGATCCGTGCGTGCGGCAAAGAGATACAGATAGATCCGATAGGTGCCGATTTTGTTGATGCCGTCCCTATGTGGCTACAAGCTACATGGCTGCTGGTTGTTGATGTCTCATGTCTGGTACAATATGCGCGTGAGATCGATCGATCGATCGATCTGTGCTATAGTCCAACGTAACTGGGGCTATGCAAAAACCAAAGTGTGAGATATAAAGTGACACCGATGTCTGCTTCGCCGTGCGGAAGTTGCAACCCGCCTGTTGTGTGCCGTGATGTTCTCCTCTCCTTGGAGGCTTGCACTACAGATTACAAAAAGCAGGTGGAGATGAAGTAGCAGATGTATGCACGCACTTAGATGGAACTCTGCTACTCCTAGGTTGCAATCTGGACAGTATCGATCGACGAGTCATCTCGCACCCATCGTTTCCTTTTTGACTCCTCCTCGGCCTAGAAACGCGATGCGGTGGTGTGCACGGAACCGGTGCGAACTGAACGCACGCACGCCGGGAAAAGAGGATGACGACGACGACGACGACGAGAGCGGCTCGATTCAGCTCGGACTCGGAGGCAAGGAAACTTGAAGCTTCCGGCGCCGGCAACGGCAACCGCGGCGCGGAGCTGACGTGCTGCCCAGCCCAGCCCAGCCCGTGCCGGGGCGTTGAACTGAGCGTCTGAGCCTGCATAGTACACGGCGGACGGAGTAGTGTCGGTTCTCGATCGCCGTACGGCCGTACCAATGGGGCTCAGGCAGATGGCAATGGGAGACAGAGTCCCCGTCGTCCCACCAAAGTCACCGGTAGCTGCCCTGCCCTGCCCACCAACCCCCAGTCCCCAACGGTGAACTCAACTCCAACCTCTATCAAGTCGGTCACCAGTGCCCCCATTGCCCGGCCGAGTCAGCGCGTGTGAACGCTCAGCGACTCGGCCAGACCAGAGAGAGGACAAACACACTCGCACCACGACGCCACGAGCGTGCCGGGACCGGTTGTACCTGACCGCTGCTGCATGCAGCACAGCAGGTCATGGCGAGGCCGTGGACTGACCGCGTGGCGTGCCGCGTGCGGCGTGCCTTCCCTCCCGGCTCCGGCGCTCCTCCGCCCCAACACCATGCGTATCCACCGCACCCTTCACTTGGCATTTCTCCGCACGTGCTCAGATTCGGCGACTGGCCGGCCATTGCAGGCTTGTAGTTGCAGACCTGCTTGCCATGGCACGGCACTGTGCACTGCTCCGGTGTGCGGTGTCGTGGGCGGCAGATCACACATGGGCGCGCCGCGCGGGAGCTGATCAGCTCAAGATCCGTTTACTCTAAACCCATGTCATGCGTGACGATGCGGCCAGCTTTGGTTGGCTTCGTTAGTCATCATGAACACAAGGTGGATTATTGGAGAGGGTGATTACGGAAGGCTGACGGTGACACTGACGCCTTTTTGTGGTTCTACTCGAGTGGCAAAACTCCACGTTGCGGGTGTTTAGTTCTACGGAGCATACTAGTAGGCCAAGAATCTGCATAACAAAACCGTAAATCCATTGATTTAACCTCACCCGTATCCGCAACACTAATAGGCCGCCCTACATGTAAATGCTTAGCATTGTTTCCTATTCAGCTGGTCATTAGCTGGGCTGATTTCAGTTGGTCTAGTTATGATTGGTTGTTTGGCTCGTTCAGCACATTCAGCCTAAACCAGCTAAAATTTAGCCTAGTTGCGAATAAAAGGCGTCGGAGATGATCATACTCAGCAATCGTACTCCACTACATTAGTACTCTACTACACACCAATATGGAATGAACCATCAGTTTAGAATGCCAATTCGTTCTATCTATGTTTGGCACTAAGACGTTACTCATATACGGCTTAAAAGCTTGAAGACACTAGTCAATGCATGACAAATTGACAATGGCGTGCGTAAACGCCTTTTAACAACTGCACAAACACTCAGATGCAATCGCTGTAAACCCTTTCCCAAAAATGCCAGTCATGGTTTCGCACAAAAAAAAAAAAAAAAAAACAAGTCAGTCGTCACTGTCCCTACGACGGCCGCGTCATTCAGGGACCAATCGCAGGCCCCCACGTGTCCACCGTCCTCTCCGGCCTCGTGCCATCCTCCTTTATTAACCGCGCCCACCTCCCCACCAACACCACTCGCTGCAGCTCCCAAAATCCGCAGCCTTTTCGGCGCTCCTCCTTCCCCACCTCCTTGGGCTTGGAGGCTACTGTCCCGTCCGCCGATACGCAAGAACCCCCGCGGCCGCGGCCATGTCCTTCCCGCGGCTCCTCCTCGCCGTCCTCTTCGCCGCCGCCGCCGCGTCGTTCGCGCCGGCGGCCCACGCGGCGGGCGCCGCCGGGGCCTGCGCGGCGGAGAAGTTCTCGAACAACCGCGTGTTCACAACGTGCGCGGACCTGCCCCGCCTGGGCGCGTCGCTGCACTGGTCCTACTCCACCTCCACCTCCTCCCTCTCCGTGGCGTTCATAGCCTCCCCGCCCTCCGGCGGGTGGGTCGCGTGGGGGCTCAACCCCAAGAAGCCGGGCATGGACGGCACGCAGGCGCTCATCGCCGTGCCCGCGGGCAAGGGCGGTGCGTACGAGGTGCAGACCTACAGCATCAGCGGGTACGCGCTCGGCGCCCCCGGGGCGCTGTCCTACCCGACCTCCGACCTCGCCGCCGAGGCCGGCGCCGACGGCCGCGTCATGATTTTCGGGACGCTCAAGCTGCCCAACGGCACGGCCGGCGCCGAGGTGAACCAGGTCTGGCAGGTGGGGCCCTACGACGGTGGGCAGATCGGGGCGCACGACACCAAGGCCGGCAGCGACAGCATGAGCTCCATGGGGTCGCTCAACCTCCTCACCGGGGCCACCGCCGGCGGCAGCGGAGGAGGCAGCAACCTCAGGAAGAAGAATGTCAGTTGCTCCTCCGCCCCTCTCCTTCCTCCTTTGTCTGTTCGTGTTAAGCCATTTGTTCCTTTCTTCGATTCTTGTCCTGCGCTGGTGAAAATTTCTAAAGCTGATTTCATCCCTTTCACAACACAAGTCTGGTAATTTGATCCCATTCACAACACAAGTCTGCTAGTATTCGATTCCTGACTCAGTTTTTAGTTAAAAAGAATCATCTTTTTGAACAAAAGAGCACTTCTGTTTTACGTTTGTTTTACCAATGAGTTACTACTGTATTTACAATAAGCGTTACTGCAACGAAAAAGTAATTCCTCCTCTCTCTCTGGGGAAAAAAACCGCTAGCCACACAAATTAAGTTTGTCGCATTTTTTTTTTTCCTCTCTCTGAGGAACAGCATGTTGATGTAGTGGTAAGAACGTGGGAAACCTATTCCTTTTAAAATTCCAGGCTTTGATTTTTGTATGTAGCTGAGAAAAAAGAAAATTATTTTGTGAATTGTTCTACGATAGTCTTCAAATAATTTGTCCTGATGCGTTGAGTTGATTCAGACCTGCTAATCAACTGTATTAGCCCGTACGGCAGGCAGCGTTTGTTGGCTGTGTGTTTATTATGTGTGGCAGTTATCAGTTTCTTTCTTCCTTATCCGTACACTTCGAAATTTGGTGCACAGGGGCCGCAATTTTCTTCCCTCTGTCGGTTTTCGACCTTCATTATTGGACATATAAGCAATTCAGCTTGGATTTGACCAATTTTTGGTGGCTAAATCTAAATGCCTCCTTTTTTTTTTTTAATTTGATATTTACATGCAATTCTGGGTTCTGAAGAACAACAAAGGCATGTGCGGCTAACATGCTATTCTGACCCATCAAGGCAATTCAATGCAGTCAAGATAATCAATTGGCATATTTTAATTGACAGTATAATTCTTGCTGTCATATTAGTAGTGTAGTGCCTAGGTATCCTGGTAGTTGCCTTGTGAGATTGTGACAACTGATGAAGTCTTCAAAGAAAACACAGTGTCTCCGTTTCCATTAAAATGCATTTACTGTCATTTAGCACCTATCAGCTGTTACTTCTGATTTTGCTTTGGGCGTACTGTCCAGAATTTTCTGATTTCACCAAACCATTCTCATTTGTCCCATTTTTTCTGCAGACTCATGGAATCCTGAATGCTGTGAGCTGGGGTCTTCTGTTGCCCATGGGAGCCATTTTCGCAAGATACCTCAAGACATTCAAGTCGGCTGACCCGGCATGGTTCTACCTCCACGTAGCTTGCCAGCTGATCGGGTACGGCGTCGGAGTGTCTGGCTGGGCTACTGGAATTCATCTTGGAAACCTGTCCAAGGGAATCACCTATTCGCTTCACAGGAACATCGGGATCGCAGTATTCGCTCTTGGTACTCTGCAGGTACTACTACGTAACAGCATAGTACATCCATATCCTTCTCATGATGATGCTCTTTTTATCCGCTGATCAATGAATGAAAAACCTAAACCCTCAGCTGATCGTTTTTGCCCTCTCCCAATGTAGATCTTTGCCCTGTTCTTGAGGCCGAAGAAGGATCACAAGTACCGGCTGTACTGGAACATCTACCACCACTCGGTCGGCTACACCATCATCATCCTGGGCATCGTCAACATCTTCAAGGGCATGTCGATCCTGGACGTGGAGCAGAAGTGGAAGACGGGCTACATCATCGCGATCGCCATCCTGGGTGCCATCGCCGTGGTGCTCGAGGCCATCACATGGGGCGTCGTTCTGAAGCGGAGGAAAGAGGACAACAAGACCTACATCGGAACCACCAATGGCGGCCGCGTGCCGCTGTCTATGTAACTTCAATACCATCATAGTCAGGTCCTCTGATGACTATATCTGATCTTCAGTGGTGTTGTGTTATGTTGATGTGCAGATTTAGGGGGTTTTAGGTCTTATGATGATGATTTAGTATCTCTCGTTTTTTGTATGATAGATGTGTGTATACTGCACGATTATTATACTGGAGATGAGTGAGTGGGTGATACCGGTGGCATTGGTCTTCGCCTGCTGTCTTCTTTTTGTTATTATGTTCGTGAATGCTGAGCTGATCATGCACTTGTGTTCTGGGATCATGCTATTTGCTGCTCCATCTCTTGCAAAAAAAAAAAAAAAAAAAGGTCTGATGAGGTGTGCTCAGTGGCTGGTTGGTGAAGCTGGGGTTGAGAAGAGGATAACACGTATGAGCCCCCACTAGTGAAAGCATGATGACTCTTCTAGAAAGCGAGACAGCTAGAAAACGTCTAGTGTAATGCTCGCTTGCTAAATTTTGTGTGCAATTTTCTGCTGCTATCTAGTGGAGCCAGGTGAAAAAAGAAAGAAAGAAAGAAACGAGGCCAGGGAGATCACTTTCGTTCAGCGTAGTACGCGCTGATGGTTGGACTCGCTTTCAGGACAAGAACGGCAGCGTGCGTCGTCAACTCGTCACGCTTCTAGAATGCCAAGAACAAAACATAATGCAAGGTGTCAACGTCCCACCTTGCGGTGCATCTGCTGCTCTTCCCGTTCCCATGCCGCAAATCCGCGATGCGTTCGGGTTCTTTTCAGCTGTCCCGGTTTTCGCTGTCAAGTTATGCGTTTACGCGACGAATCCATCCATCCATCGGTGCACTGCACACACGCGTGCACGAGAGTGACTCTCCAGGAAGAAGAAGAGTAGCGTGTGGCTCACAGCTCTCTGGGTTAACCAATTCACCTCAGCAGTGAGAACTGGAGAAAAGTTTGTGGCCTAGTGCGAGTCCGTCGATCGCCACTTTTTCCTTGGTGGTGGAAAAAGGCGTGGCGACTGGCGAGGCGGAGGCGCGCACAGCGTCACAGGAAAGAAAAATGATCCGACCGGACAAATCCACGAGACGCGTGTGACTAGCGCAAAGGCGAACGGCGTGTGCGTGTGAGCAGCAGCCAGTAGCTGGCCCACGCGGCCACGCCTGGTGCGGATTCGCTCGCCCCAGCCGGCGGCCCGCCCATGGCCGGTGGCGGTGGCGGGAGCCGGCCACGCACGGCGAGCAGCCGGGAGCGCCGCCACGGCTGGTACTCACCCGCTTCTCATGTTGGCTCGGCTCATGCGCGCCGCGTCGCCGCGCGCACCGGCGGCACCAGAAAAAGGGGCTCCTTGTCTTGACCTTGCTGCTCTGGAACGGGGAAGCAAGCGTGCGACCATGCCATGCCACGACGACGGGATCCATCGCATCTTCTTCCTCTTCGGCCTCGGCGGCGGCCGTACAGGCAAGACACATCTCGCCGGAGCCGGCATCTGCTGCAGCACCGCCAACTGACCACAATGATTGGGAGCCCTTTTCGTGCCGATAGCGTGACGGTACGATTAGGTCGGTGCTGTTTGACATGTGTCGAATATTATGTACGAGTTTTGATTACGCTAGGACTCTGAGTTGAATTAGGCAGTATAAGGTAGAGTTGGTGTCGTACTTTGTAACCCGGTCTCATAAATATGAGAGGAGGGCTGCTGTTGTAACCATGATGACATAGCGACAGGTTTGCGGAGGGCGGTGACATGTTGCCGGGACCCTGGAGAGCGACCAGTGTTGCTGGATTGGGGATGAGCGCCCATAATTGTGCCCCAGGGACTAGGCTTCGGCTGAACCTCGTTAACAAATATCGTGCCTCTGGTGTCGTCTGTGATCTTGCATGTACGTCTTGGTGGATCTAATCAACGCTTCCGCGCTTGAAGATTAGCGGACAGCTAGCCGCTGTGAAGGTCTATTTCTAACAAGTGGTATCAGCTCTCTGGTTGGATTGGTTCTTGAGGCTGTGCGAAAGATCACTCAGAGGTTTAAGGATTATGCATCTACAAGGTGTCGTTGCAGCGTACAGATGGTGCGAAGCGGATACGATGCGAGGTGAAGCATGTATAGTCACGGCCATGGCGTGTCGATGTGAAGATCGACGGCGGCTAAAGTTTTTCAGCCGGATGTTGTCGTTGAGGGCTGTGGTTTCTATGATGTCAATGAGATTGTACGGGTACGAATGCACAATTGGCTGCAATGAAGGGACGGTGTGGATCTCACCATACTACGTACAGTCAGAGGCAAGGTGCTGGTATTGTATTCGTACAAGGCAAATATTGTCAAGCGCGGTGCAGCGGTTTTTCCATGCTGGGTGTCTTTGTGGGTCATCATGAGACAAAGATGGAGCAGGGGATGATCTGTCGCTCAGAGTTGTGTCCGTAAAGGAGCCGGACTCCTGGTGTTCACGTGATGGAGTCGAAGAGCAATACACAAGCCAAGGTTGTTACTTTATTTATTGTTGCATCCAACTTGAAGAGTTTTAGGAAGTGGACATCATACTTCTTGGTGGACTCGGAGTTCAAGATGGAAAGCAATGAAAATAAAATTGGCGGTATTGGTGCTTGTTGGACTAAACGCGGATAGGATTTTTGGGGTGGCTGATACAGGACAGCTTGGTTAAGCGACGCAATCACTGGCGGATTGAAGCATGGCATTGCAATGACAACATGTGGGGTTCGGTGATGAACCATGCCGACAATCTACGGTGAGAGTAGAGAGTCTGGTGATCGGTAGGACACGTCGATCGGATCAACGTGCAAGACAATGGGATACGTTGCGGGAGTCGTGGTAGGGCGGTGTGTACAACAGGGCTACCAAGCGTGACGGGATGTCGTGGATGCTGATAAAATTTTGAAACAGGCGATGGAGGAGAGGTAGTGTTCAGTTTACTAGACCTCAGAGCCGGTGTTGCGGTGCTCGTTGGTGGCGAGCAGAGGCTGTTGACATTGTTCGGTCGTGGTGCACATGGCGACTGATGGGAGTTCAACAGTGGTATTTTCAGCGGGTGTTCTCGGGAGCGACGGAGTCAGATGTAGATTGACAGGGTTGAGGCGAAGAGCAGCTCGTTGGTGATCTATCTGTGATTGATGAATCAGGGCCGAACAGTTCATGGGCACAAGGCGGACAGTTCAGGATGGCTGACGGACAGTTTGCTTGGAGGGCAAACATACCGTGGTGCATGGCGGAGAGGCTAGCGGCGACAGGCTAGTCATACCGTGGGAGCAGAGACGACGACAGGATCAGCGACGATGACATAGGAGCGTGGCGGCTGATGGGGTGTGTTGATCTCTGTGGCGTGGCAACACGTGGCGCGAGGTCGATGCATGTTTGCATTGGATGAGTTTGCGTGCTTCCATATCAGCAAAGGCGTGGATCGATTCAAATTGCATGCAGGGTTCTGAAGTGTGGATCGAATGACGTGACGAAGCTTCAAGGGCTGAACTGGAAGGAAGTATAGACGGCGATTGTCTGTACTTGCAATTGGAGTAATCTGGTTGATCATATTGCAGGAGGCTACGGTGTAAGAGCTCGGGCGTAGCATTGCAGTGGAAACAGAAGAACGGTTTGGCAACTTTCTATATGTGACTCAAGGTAGTAGCTATAAGGTTCTCAGTGTCACGTGTGCAATCAGTTCGAGTATGTTATTGGATTCAGCAAGCTTGTCTGGTGCCTAGCTTGGAGCAGTTGTGCTTCTAGGGAGTCAGGCATGTGTCAGAGCTAGAGAGGAATCTAAATTTTATTTGATGGAATTGTGGTGATAAAGAGAAGGTGCACAGCTGCAGGTGGAGTCATGAAACATGAAGTTGTGGATATAGCAGAGACTCTTGTTTGCGGTGGGTCTGTAATAAGATTCATCGGGCAGCTCTCGTAGAGCGGCGAAGGAACAACTCAAGTCAGGTGTACATAGAGGTTCGCACATGGCTTCAAGGTGGCAGAATATTCGTCAAGGTGGAGTTCGTTAGATATGTGTCGAATATTATGTACGAGTTTTAGTTACGCTAGGACTCTGAGTTGAATTAGACAGTATAGGGTAGAGTTGGTGTCGGACTCTGTAACCCGGTCTCCTCATAGATATGAGAGGAGGGCTGCTGTTGTAACCATGATGACATAGCGACAGGTTTGCGGAGGGCGGCGGCATGTTGCCGGGACCCTGGAGAGCGACCAGTGTTACTGGATTGGGGAGTAGCGCCCATAATCGTGTCCCAGGGACTAGGCTTCGGCTGAACCTCGTTAACAAGTATCGTGCCTCTGGTGTCGTCTATGATCTTCCATGTACGTTTCGGTGGATCTAATCAATGCTTTCGCGCTTAGAGATTAGCGGACAGCTAGCCGCTGTGAAGGCCTATTTCTAACAGGTGCATCATGCCTGCACGGAAGCATAAAGTTTGCCGTCCAATGCCGGAGCTAGAAAGAGAGAAAGAACACACAGTCCTGCCGACCTGCTACTCTGTCCTAAACATCGCGAGCAGCAGGAGCAGCTGAAACGGGTGCAATCAGGACTACCTGTACTTGTGTCACGACAGGGCCGTTCTGTTCGCATCATTGCTCAATTTTTTTAATGAATGATCACCTTTTCATTACACATGCTAATGTAGCCGTTTTGCTCAAACTTTAAGTTGAGAGAGAGAGAGAGAGAGTCAAATACGATGATGTACATGCACATTTTTCACGACGTCCAAACAAATGCCGTCCAAATTTCCAAAAGTTTTCACCAGTAGTGGTGGATCCACAACCTAAATGCCTGCTCATTGGAGGCGAGGTCAGTGGTGAGCTTGGCCAAACCCAACTATCATCAGTACTCTAAACGAGATGCAGCTGTACCGACCGACTGACACCAAATCATGACCAAATCATCACCGGGCTTGGACTGTTCAGTGTACCAGTCTTGACCCAACCTAACTAAATTGCACACCAGGATCTCTCCTACTCCTCTCCTATTCTATGTTAGCCTTCATCACCTGTCAACTTGTCAGGTTCAAACTTCAAACCTAAGCTGTTTAGTTGTCAAAGCTGCTGAATATATTTTGATTTTGTGAGCATGACCCATCAGGCCATCATCATTCAATGGGGAGTTGAAAAGTTTGTTTCGCTTGCACTTGGCTCAACTTCTATCCACCTCAAACGCACTAGCATTCGTGTGGTCGGTCACCTTCAGTTGGTGTGTTGGTGGGTGGGAAGGGTTTCAGTTTCCAGACCAGCTCTGAAGCAATTTCCAGGTCAAAGGAGGAGCCGGGGATCTGAAGTGTAGTGCCTGTTGAAGTGACTACCAAGCATCGACAAAACTCATGATGAACGCTATCGCCGAAAAGAAAAACAGATTTTGCGTTGTTATAGGAGCAGCTGCAGTTCTCGTTGAGCTGTATCGCAACAGAGGTGTGTGTGCAGTAGGAGCAAAGCATCATCCAACTTGACAGGAATAGCAGACAGACAGGATAGATGCTTGCTTTCAGGTTCCCAACATTCTCAACTCATGATGAACCGTGTTTGTTGAGCTTGAGCTGTAGTTGGGCATGTAGAAGAAAAAAAAAAGAAAACTGTTGATATAGGTTCTGCAAAGATAAATTACAGTCTCATTAATCAAAGAGAATGTTCTGTAAGTCACATGTATTGCCTCTGTGTACAAAGTACAAACCACTCTACCGTGATTCAATCAATGAAGTAAACTATACAGACTATTGATCAGTCAGTACTCAGTACTTCAAACTCACAACCTCCATTATATGTACAATTATATATTCCACCTTCTAACAACATAATTTCAATGCCACACCTACTACTTAACAAGTTCAAAAAAAAAAGGTTAACATAAAGTTTTAACTACAGGTAATTGCAACAACTGCACACTCTCTTCTTTCTAACTTTTTCCCTTTTTGATTTGATACACAAAGAACTGTGAGACGTGAGAGATCAGGGACGCATATGTACAGAACAGGATGAAGAGCAGAGCCACTTTTCCCCCAGCTTCGGCGAAATCTAAGACTCTACTGGCTAAACAATCTGACAGAAGCACTACAATACCAAGCGAAAGAAACTAAAACTCGCTTTTACAAGCTTCGCTTTCGCACACCACACAGGTCATGCACCTCTGAGCTGGCAAAGTTTAGAAAATCAGAACGCTGTAAGTGATTCGACTGGTTAGTCTTGGAACCTGACACAGCATCACTTGGTGAGTCAGTAATAGAGCGTGGGTTATCGGGTGGGGGAGCTGAAGGCACTGGGCAGCAATGCCGGACAGTGATCCTGTGTGTGACGGCCTCAGTTGAGGAGCTGCCTGTGACATTCACCGAAAGAACAACCTCCAGATCTCTGGTGGCTTCACACCACCAGTTTTGCTGTACTCCGTCGACAAACTCTTCTTGTGTAAAGAAGTCTTCATGATGCACAGCAACTTCCATTGTTTCTCCTGGTTCGATGAGACCGATTGATGGTTGGACCTATTTATCATTGCACAGTGTGAGAACTTATATTATTATTAGAAGCAAGATAAAGTAAAATAAAGATGGTAGAACATTATAAATACAGAAAAGGAGGAAATCCTTGAAGTATGCAATACAATATCTTAATATGGAATGACTGATTACAAACTTTCCAAGCGACATGCATGCCTTTGCCCGATAATATATCTCTGCAAAACGGTTATATAAAAAGCTACAGATAGAACCAAATTCGGCATCTCGATAATTGGTTAACAGTTTTGGTACAAGTCATTATAATTTGCGGTTGATCAGATTTTGCTTCTCTCAGAATTAGAAAACCAGAAAGAAATAGTTCCCAAAGGGAGTATCTGGTAGAAAAATATGTCACGCAACTGGAAAACAAGTTCTATGGTTCTCCAAGTTTTGTGTTCCTAATTCAGAACAGCTACATTAACTATGCTCAGCATTTGGAACTAAATAACAGATGGACACTTTCTTGTAAAAAAAAAAAAAAAACAAATGGACACAATAATTTCCTATAGGCAAAAATATGATCAGAACACACCTAACGAGATAAGGGGGGCACACTATCCTTCTGGAAGAGCTATGTACTATGTTTTACTTTCTGATGAAAGGAACCTAATATAGGCTTCAACTATAGGGGTTCCTGTCAAAATGCCATTCAGCTGAAGCTATGGAATACTATATCTTAGTAAGTAGGATATAACAAAGGAGGTCTAATAGGGCAACAAATTACACAAAAAGGAACAATAACAATGTACATATAGAAATAAAAAAGAGTAACTCTACCTCAAGCCAAAGTGGAAAGCCAAAGGATGCCCTTAGGACTGGCTCAGATTTAGTTCCATCTTGCTTTCTGATTGATTGGCCTTCACACAGGATTTCAAATGCAGCCGTACTAGTTTCACAATTATTAGTTATTCGAAGGATAACATCTTCTTGATTTTCCAATATAATGTTGTTTGTGCTGACGATAGCGTCTGGAACAGAATTCAACTCTCGAAGCAAAGACCATACTTTTTTGTTAGATTCAATTATTTTTCCAAACTCTTGCCTTCTTATCAGCTCATCTACCCTTGCAATATCAACGTTAAATGTACATCTCACAGGTTTATGATCACTATCTGTGACATCCATGCAAGCTTCATACCTATGAAAGAGCAAAAAACAACAAATTAATTCTGCAAGGAATAGCTATACTAAAGAAGGATCACATAACTCCAGTAGTTGTCTTCCTCAACACACAAAAAAAACTGTCAAAATACAAAAATGCTTGGCTCTGAAAAGTCTTACGCTGTAATTGCAGCGACAATAGGACACTCTAATGAGCATTCAGCTATTGATACAGAACGGCTATCTCGATATAGTATTCTGTCGCACCAAGCAGGTATCCTCTTCTTCTCACCTGAATCATACCCTGCATGGAGATGATGGAACAAACTAATATCTAAAGCAGGTGGTACAAATAAACCATAAAAGAAAAAAAGAATTGGAAGTATCCATGTAACAAAAGATGGACATATTTAACAGGCAAGTACTATAAGCATCAAATACAGTACCTGAGAGACCCAACTGGTGTCTTTGAAATTTGTAGGTCGGAGGAAATTTGATTGGACCTTCACGCATTCCTTGAAACACATTTCCTGCCTTCATTTCTGCTCGAAGTTGATCCCTTTCTCTAAGCCAGTCAAAGCTCCTCTGAGAGACCATATCCCTTGCTTCATCATAGGTGATTCCATCAAGTCGGTAGTTGAAATCACCAAGAAAGACAACCATATCAGCTTCTGCCAGCTCAGGCCTATCTTCATCGGCTTGATTTTCATTAGCCTGCCATTATTACAGTATGCATACATAAATAATTTCATTCCCAGCAGGAAAACTAGTCAGTTATTGTTGTGAACACAGTTTGATGATCACATACACTCACTGCTTTATGCAATTGGACAGATGTAGCAGAAGCTGTAGTACAACAACAAAGAAAACGTGTTATGGTGTCATGTATAGCAATGTTAGTAAACAATAGCAGTTCCAAGAGGCATTTGACAACAAAATACCTGTAGATCCATGAGATTTGTTGAAAGTCATTGTCCGATAAATATGGTCGAAATCAGCATTACGACGGTTAACATTTTCTTGATGTGCAGCAAAATGATTATTTACAAAACATATCCTGCGATCAAAGACTCGTATTCTTAATCCTACGCCACCCTGAAAGAAGCATCAATTGTCATTATGCAGTTACAGTGTGCAACGGCGAAGGAAATTTGGAGCACAACTTTGGCTGGCATGAAAAGGTACTAATCAAATATTGAATTCAAATATATAATTAACTTGTCTCAAGAGTTTATCTGCAGATCACTGGAAGTTAGAACCTTCCAAACTTAGCAGTCAGATCAATTCTTTTGTTCTAGCACAGGCTCTCCATGGTACAGCAACAAAAAGAACACATTTTAATAAGTTTACTGATTCTATGTTGCATTAACTCCAATAGATGTGATGCAGGTTGTCAGTTTCTATTTTCCTTTTTTTTGACAAATAATTTTTTAACATATTGTGCAGAAGGGAGAAGGGCGGCCCTGGTGCAAGCGGTAGAGCTTTACCGCCCGTGACCAAGAGGTCCAGGGTTCAAGCCCCAGCCTCTGCACATTTGTGCAGGGATGGCTGCTGGCTATTTTTCCTTCCCCAGACCCCGCAGTGCGGGAGCCTACGGCACTGGGTACGCCCTATTGTGCAGAAGGGAGGGCCTAGTGGTAATAAACAGATCAAACAGATGATACCTGGTACCTTCAGGAAAAAAAGTGAAGATGCCTTGACAATCGCTTACCTTGTTGCCAATAGCACGCCCAAAGCCACATGGCACTGCAGCAGCATCAACATCACCAACATGTGGCTTAAGGTCATTACTTGCCCTTCAGGTAATCATAATGTAGAATGTAGAAATATGAGATGAGAAAAGTGTAGAATGTAGAAATATGAGATGAGAAAAGTATTTAAGTGCAAACTGTAATAATCATGTGAACAGAAATTTACAATTATTATGTTATAAAGAATGATTCATGATTAGTCAGTACCATGCAGCAATAAGCAATCCTGCCAACTGCCTTGAACCAACTCTGTGGAAGGATATTCCCTCATCAAGTGTTTTGCCAATAGTGTCTATCCACCACTGCCCATTGGCACTGCCCTCAAGTCCTACCTAAGGCCATAAGACAGATATATTGAATCAAATAATCGCCAAAAGAGCACAAAATAGTAGGTTACGATAGCTGGTAATGTTCACATTTCTGGATTAAACTGAAAGCAGCACGAGAAAGATCGATATACAGTAAAGCAGCAGGAGAAAGATCGATATACAGTAACGAGTAGGGAAGATATAAACTCATTAGTGTTCCCTGTTCCCACCCATTCAGTTATCAGGAGTAAAACGGAAACTTTGTAAAAATGGATCAATAATTAACACGAAAACAAAATACATTATCTTCCCAAGTTTTCAGGAATAGAAGAATCTGTTAATTGTGAACAGGAGTCAGAGGATATCTGTTCCTATAAGCTACAACATTGAAAACTTTAACTTGGGATGGAGAGCAATTGATAACAAAGGTGGAGACACAGTACAAGCATTAGGGTGTATTTACATTGCATTTTGGCACAAATAAAACCTAAATGATTGGGTGCTTCAGGACCAAGAACATGAAGATTCACAAATATTCCCTCCATTTCATAATATTGTTCAAGAAAAGGAAACAATGTTGTCAATTAGTGGTAGTAGGTGGATAATTCATCGAGTACTACCTCGATTTTTCAAGAGCTCACATATTTTGAACAAGCCTATAGGAAAATCTTCCTTAAATCATGAAACGGGTGGAGTAGAGACAATAGGAACATTGTCAGAAATTATGTAATATCTCCAATTCAAAATTCTTAACTAGAATTTTTTTCTCCCTGTTCTACCAATATTAGCCAAATTGAATGCTACCTTCCCACTTGAAAAGAAAGAAAGAAATATTAAGGTGAGGCAAAATATCTTACACTTTCTTTGGCTGCTGCCATGGCAAGAACTCCAGCACCCATCTCGACCTCTTGCAAACCTACCACCACTAACCCAACATCAAAAAATGCACCACCTAACCATGACCTTAATGCTTCAGGAGAAGCTTTCTCTTGTCCAACATTCCAAGTCCCAACCAGTATTTTAAGGTTCTCTAGCCTTGTATATGACAGCTCCCTGCTAGCCAATTCATAGCGTAGAATATCATCAAGAGGGCTAGGGGAACTTAGAGGCCATCCTCGAATACCACCATGATGTGCCAAAGAAAAAATGTAAGAATCACCTATTGCCATGTTTATGACTGGACAGCTATGACCAATCCATCCTGCCAGAAGGTTACCTTCGACATCCATAACTTGAATAGTGCCACTTGCATAGCCCACCCAAACCTTTTCTCCGAGTGTCTTTATGCATTGAACAGAAGAACTATGATAATGAAATTCTTGCAGTCTATTCCCATTTCCATCCCACACAATAATTGAACCATCTGTGCAGCCAGACCAAATTGTCCCATTCATTGCTTGAGCCACTGCTTCAGTTCGCCGATTATCTTCCACAAATGTCCCTTTTGTTGCAACTCTGCGTACAGCATCAGCTGCGCCCATCAAGGCATTCCTAGATTTCTGAAGAAAACTGAAAGAACTTTGCGGTTTCTCCTTTTTTGTGGGTTTTACTTTAATCTCTTCCTCTATGAATTGTTCCGGCATTACTGGGGCCTCAGGACGAGCTAAGTCGACTTGGCCATCGATGCCAAATACTTTTAAAAGCTCCCTAGTCTTAGCATCCCTGTATAAAATATATATAAAAAATAAGTGCCGGTGAACTTGAGGCAACTGTTAAGTATATCTGTATTTATCAAAGCATACCAAAGAGCAAATGTCATGCTAGTTAGACTCCAAACTTTTGCTTGGCAGCGGTCTGCAAGCATGTGTTTCACATCAGCAGCAGGCAAAGAGCACATATTACCAACTGTAGCATGGTTTCTAAGGTCAATATAGGATTTTTCAACCAGTGAGGCAGCCATATGATTTTCTCCTGATGTAAATGAGAGGGACTTAGCAATGGCATCCCAAGGCCATGCCTTTATGACACCACCTTCCGATCCTGACCAGATTTCACCTGTTTCCAAGAGACTAAATGAAACAATAAATTTGGATGCCTTTTAGCCCTTCTAAATCAGAATCTATGTTAATGTTAACACATAAAGTATAAAACATCAGAGATGAAGAGACTCAAACAGTAAAGTTGTTGATCAGAGAGTAGTTGTTGATCAAGAATCATATAGATCATTACGGATTATGGATTTGGATAACATCACTGAGCATCTCTGCAATAACGAGGAACGATTTGAATTTTGCAAATTAGTACTGAAGGATTATGATAGTTATAAAGGTTCCACAGACTAATTCATTTCTGTAAGAAAAGACACCACAAAGGCTAACTGTAGCCAACAAAACGTCTCCAGCTAGAAAGACGCCAAATGCAGCTAATGCGTATTCACCTAATATAAGAAAGACAAGGGAATGACGCCATTCCAGAATAACTTGTAGCTAGTCCCTAATCTATTTGTAGCTGTCCCCACCTCATACAAAACAACAAAGCTTGGACATAAAGTACTGAACATATATAGCTAAGATTTAAGGTGGCATGGTAATATTTTAGTAATGTGGGATTCAAAATTCTCGTCATGAACAAAGTCAATAACTATACTGACTACTGGAGGTCCCAGAACTTTATCAGTCACGTGAAATCAGCCAGTAGAACCGAACATTCCGGATTCCCAGCACACCATTTGTCTAATTGCTAGAAGCAGTCAAGCAAAAAACAACGAGATGATCGAGCAAGCAAAGCTTGTTACCGTACGACGTGACGACGATGGCGAGCACCGGCGTGCGGCCGTACGCCTGCCACGATAGGGCCTCCGTGAACATGGGCGCCGCACCGCCGGCGGGCGAGGGCGTGGCGTGGTCCACGCGCCACGCCCTGATCCTGCCGTCCCCGTGCCCCGTCCACAGCATCCCGCTGGCGCCGTCGACCGCGGCGCAGAGCGCGGGCGGGACCGGCATGGACTCCCTGAACGGCGCGGCCTCCTCGTCGCCGCGCCGCCGCGGGCCGCCGCCGGTCCGCCAGCCGTTGAACGCCTCGCGCAGGTCCCACACCCGGACCCCGGACTCGGCGCCCGCCCACAGCCGCCCCCGCCGCGCGTCGCACGCCAGGGTGCGAAGGAACGCGCCCACCTGCGTCTCCCGCAGCGGGTGCGGCCGCACCTCGAGCGCCGGCGGGCGCGCCGGGTGCGTCGCGGCCCGCAGCGGCGCGCGGAAGATGCCCGCGCCACCGCCCGCGCCCACGAACTCCGGCAGCCCCGCGCCGCCGCCGTACTGCGACATGCCCCGCTCCAGCGCCGCCGCCGCCGACGGCGATGGCGACGTGGATGCCAAGGCGCCGTCCACCCAGGCGGCGAAGGAGGCCGCGGGGGCGAGAGCCGTCGTCTCGCCGTGGCCGTGGCCGTGGCCGTGACGCTGCGGGAACGACGCGGAGCGCTGCGCCGAGGCGGAGGCGGAGGCGACGGGGTCGTCACCGTAGCTGAGCACGCGTGCGGCTTCGTGGCGGGTGTACGCGGGCGCGGAGGATGGCTCCGTGTCGCGCGGCGGGTGCAAGTCGACGGCGGCTTTCGGTTGCGCCGACGACGGCTCGTCGTCCGGGTCCATGTCCCCGCGCGCGACGCGAGTACCGATCCGGCTTTGCGATTTTGGAAGCGATGACGAGGCGGCGAAGGCGGCGGCCGGTGGGACTGCGGGAGGAGCCGGAGGCGAGCGGGGTCGGGCGGGGCCGGAACGGAGGCCACCCGTTGCGGGAGCGGAAGGGGAAGCAGCACAGGGACTGGTTGGCGTGTGGGTTTATATGGGGGATGCCTCGTGGACCGGGACCATGGCCAGAGGGGCAAGGCATCAGAGTCGCCAGCCGCCCCGCCGGTGTGAACTGTGAAGGTCGGGAGCAGCAGTATGAAATTTCACCTAACTCAGTATGCCGCGATTGGAGGTACCAAAAATGCAAGATGACTACTTTTTTCAAGTAATTATTGAGAAAAGAGTCTCTCTCTCTCTTTTTTGTTTCCTTTTGATGCTTTCTAATCACGTCCACTTGTATAAACTTCACAGAGTTGTTGTCATGGATCAATTATATTTGGCTTAAATGTCTTTCATCTTTCCTTCTACACTCGTATCCTATGGTTGCAATTTGTGTTGATATCAGATCTAGGTAGCCTTCAATTCTTTGATGAGCTCAATAAAATCATTGTGCAAAATTTATATTTCTTTACACGGCCCCAACCAATACCGGATTCATTACGATGGTAGATATGTCTGTTGGAGGCGCTTTTGCCTTGAACATTCGTTGGCTGCTGGCTCCATCATCACTTAACATCCATTAACACAAGCGCCCTAAAACAAAAATCATGAAACTATCACTTTTGTTTAGCCCCTAATAAATTTTTTTCTAGCTTCGTCCGTGATACGGGGTACTAGATAGTAGTACTAGTAGCACGCGTGACCACACCCCTATACAGTTTGAAATGGCATAGAGTATATGTGTCACGCTACTTTGTTTATAGGATAAGGATATCGATAAACCTAGTAGCTAGATAACTCCACCGGATAGACATGAAAGAAGACAAGAATCTTTACGCATGCAGGCAGTGGCGGTCAAGATCACGTACGTACGTACGTACGTCCCTGATCATCTTCCTAAAAATGATCGGTGATCTCTCCAAATCCGGCCAAACCTTACCCATTGTTAGCACCTGACTCACTGACTGAAAACTGCAGGTCCATATCACGGGTGTGTGGACTAGGTCCACCGAAAATCCATGCGGGCAAGAGGGAGGCCGACCCCACTCGTTCGTGGTGGCCACATCGGCAACGTCCCTCCGGCAAGATTTGGACTTGGATGTGGATTTCACCTTTCCGCCTCCCGGGCCTCTCGCTTTCGGTAGCCCACGATCGAATCCGGTTAAACGAACCGGGTATTGACAATTGGCCGCGCCATCCACCGCCGGCCTCTCCCTCTCGATCCGTTTTCAAAATCGATGGCTCTGGAGATCGTGGGTGAGGTTGCTGTCAGGTCAGCATCGTCGGAAAACTATGCAGGTGCCGACCATCATTAAGACGCAAGGAACCACGTCTAACGACTTCCTTTGTCGTCGTCTCTGCGATCCGTTCAAGTGACCGACCCTCGGCGGCTCGGCACCGGACCTTTGCCGCCGATCTCTCCAGGTGGTGGAGCGAGCTAGGCGCGGACGGAAAGTCTCGCCGGAAAGGGACGTGCGCCGCGCGTTCATCGTACAGCTGCGACGACGGCAATTGCGGTGGCACGCAACGCAGCACATCATGGGCGGGCGGACCCGAAGGGATCTCGCGCGCACTGCATGCCGGGTGCCGGCCGTCGTCGGCTTTGGATCGAGGGCCACGACCACCGGTGCTCTGCTCCAGGTTTCCACCTCCGATCCACCGGTGGTTGTCACCACCGACCACTGAACTGAGCAGCCATCTATCGATCGAGCAGCAGGGATGATAAAAAGTCTTTGCGGGGATCGTGGATGCGTGGACCAGCGTGCGCTTTGCATCTATTTTTCTTTTTGGGGTCCCTTCCGAGCTGGCCGTGACGTTGGCCTGGCATAAGGATGATGCCGCACGGCAGAGAAATCAGAGATGCATCGTGCATGGGCGATGGGTGGCCGGGCCCTGCAAATCCGTCTTAAATTATAGTTTATTTAATTTTATTGACTTTAAGTTTAACTGTTTGTTTTATTTAAAAATTTGAGCAAAACTAGTTAAATTTAGATTATTTTTGAAGATTTTTTGTTAATAAAGTAAGCCACAACAAAAGAAATAATATTTTGGATAAATTTTTGAATAAGACGAGACAGTCAATCATAAAAAAAAAAAGTCAAACGAACTGTAATTTAAGACGTACCAGTAGCTGATAAGAGATCAATCAAACCAGGAGACGTTATTTTCTACTCAAACAAAACAATTGCAGCTTCCCCGTCCTCTTCAACTGTTCGATGCTCGCTCAGACGAAATAATTCACTTTTTTTTAATTATCTATGTATATATACTTATATGCATTATGCACATCACGTCGACAGAAAACTAATAAGTGGACCGTACACGCAAATGAGTGAAGACATGATAGTACGTACTATTACTATTACTAGAGTTGCGCAGCTGCGCGGCTAGTCGGCTACAACGTGTGAGTCGGCCACCAACCGTTGGAAATGGAATGCATCACGGCTTTGCCTGCATCAACGATGAACAGCCTTCACTCACACTCGAGTAGTAGGCGACTAGCTCCTGCATGCCTGGCTACTAAACACTCACGTGCGAGTGTGGGGTAGGCCGAAAGCAAGGGAGGGAGCCAGCGTCGGCATCCTATCCTATCCTATATAGGCTATAGCCATATCCTACTCGCGGTAGGGTCGGTCCGTGTGTACCTTGGCGGGTGCACGTCGCAGCGGGATTTTCACCAGCGCGGCGTGGGATCGGGCCGTCGTGGGCGGGTAGGTGGAGCGGCCCCAACTACCAGCCGCCACCTGGCGTGGCGCGGGTCGGGCCAATCGGCCGTCCGTCGTGAGGTGGGGGGCCTTGCTTGCCGCCTTGGGGCGTAAACGGCTCGGCGCTTCGTCCCGTCGTGCCGCGTCGCGCCACAGGTGGTCAGCGGTTCCGATTGCGGTGCGAACGAACAAATGTGACGAGTGGTGGTGTACGTCGTCGCGATTTGTCCGCCGCGGGCGGTTGGGGGAGGGCGGATTAGCACCGGGCACGGGCGGCGCCATGGCGGAGATCGGAGGATCTCGTCGCGCCTAATGCGATGCGAGAATGGTGATCTCAGCGCGCGGCAGCGAGCGGGTGTGGTCCGCCGCGCGTCCACGTGTGCCCGGTGCCGCGCCTATCTCCAACTCCAAGCAAGCCCGTCGTGTGGCTTGCTCGTCTCGTCGTGTATGCGTGCGTCGTCCCTACTCGTGACGTCCGCGACCGCTGAATCTAGCTAGCTAGCCGCCTAGCCGTGCCACAAATGCGAGGGCGGCGTTGACCATGGCCGTACGTGTACACTCGCTTGGGATATGTGCATCATCATCAGCATTCAGCTAGCACACGCGTAACGTGTTTTACGCGCTACATGTAGCTAGATGCAAATTGGCACGGGCAACATAGTACGTAGATAGCTAGTGCGGCCGCGAGAGATCGATCAAGTTCGACCAAATCGTATCTCCGCGCGTCCTCATCAACGTGATCATCCCTCCTTCTGGCCGGTCGCGCGCTTAGCTCCTGCAAATAGCATCTGCGGATCGGATATCGGAGTCAAATAAATACACAACACACACACTAGCTGCAGATATATATTTGGTGGTCATGGGGCCGGCTCCCTGCATCGAGAGCAGTCTAAGAAGAAAGATATGCAATGGAATCCCTCATGCTGCGTACATATACATGCCCACACATCACAGCACGTATAATATACTATCGATCATGGCGATCATCGCCAAATCAAATCAAATAAATTAAACGATACTGTAGTACTTCTCTAAGATATAATATTCCTGTCTAGGGACTTCGACTCCTGTACTACGTATCGTATTCTCGAGCTGGACATGCCCGAATAAGTAACCGGCTGGGACTGCTGCCATGATTGATGAAGGACGGCTGGCGACGTGATCACTGACGACGACCGCAGCTAGCTAGACGTGGAAGTGGAATTAAACAAAAGTTTGTTGCTGATGACGATTCGTGACTGTGCCAATACACCAGCAGGCCTTGGACGTCTAAAGAGGTTGCTTGATCAACCTACGACGCAGCAACAACGCAGCGTAATCGGCCAAACCAATCTAGAGATCGATAGGGCCGATGTAGAGCTTGTTGATAGCTGAAAAAGCTCTCGAACCACCTCCGGAAGGATCCGTCAGGAGGAAACACGTGAAGGATCTCCTAGGATCAGCAAGGCCGTCTAGGATGCTAATGAATCTCGTGGAAAGAAGCACTGGACAGCAGGTAGAGGGGTTGAGGAGAGAAAAATGATAAAATGAGTTGATAGATTGATTTTTTTGTTCGATTAATAGGATGGGATAGATCGGGTATGATCCTCTTGTTTATATAGAGGGGGTGGTCTTATCCCAGTAGAAAACAACTCCCAAACATGATCTCTAAGTTTTTCACGTCCAAAATATGTCCAAAACCGACTTAAGATGCTAAATCGGCATGGAAAACAGCCCTGAATCGGCTTAGCCCACTCCCCAGTCGGCTTAGCCGGTTTTGTCGGGCCGGAGGCACTATTTCTGGGCTGAAAACAGCCCAAGTCGGCTAGGCCGGGTGGCTGACCTGGTTAAGCCGACTGGCTGCCAGAAATTCCGGATGAATCTTCTAAAATTCATAATTAATTCATCCGGACTTCAAACGGGGCAAACCATATATGTTTTTTTATCAGCTCGACGAGAGGAACGCAATGGTGAAGTCCTTTTTTTTTCATTTGAGAACTTTGGTCAAGTCATCTTAGCCAACTTTGGCAACCAAAATACCCTTTTCTTCGTCCAAATATCAAACACGATGATCCGAGTATGCTTTCTGACCTACTTGATGTTAGAAACATGATGACAAAGCCTATTTTACTCTCTTGGATAATTTTGAGTGTCAACATATGCCCCCTGTTTTCAGGTGAATGATGCATTGAACCTGAAAACACCTGTCAAAACACAACTAACCAGCAACGATACCCATCACATCGACTGGTCAGTGTCCAAGGGCGATGTATACGTCGGCCATTTTTGTTCTAAAGGCGATACATGTATCGGCCATTGCCAAATTTGCTTAAACAGGGGCAGCCGGCTTAGCTGCCTGTGTAACCGGCTTAGCCGCCTGTGTAACCGGCTTAGCCGGGTCCATGGTCGGCTTAGCCGATAACTGATTCAGGGTCTGCAGCAGCACTTTCATTGACTTAGGTGAATTTCTTCGGGGATTTCCTAATGGAGCTTGATTCTCCATGATTTTCTGCACCGAGCACGCTACAATTTCTGCCTTTGAATTTTATCCAATCCTTGAGGACACCACTTGGGTTGAGTATACTTGGGATCTCGTGGTGGCTTCTCCTTCTTTTCAACTCTAGCAATATCTTTAGAATCTCTATTTTGCTTCTTTGCTGGATCTTGCCCCCTAATCACAATTGGCTTATTGTCTTCAACAACGGGAGCAACCATCGAGCCAATTGTAATGCAAAGGTACTTGTAAAGGAGAACTTGGTGGTGGAGTCATAACCAACTGCTTATTCTTCTTGTCTTCATGCCTTGGTAGTGTAGACTCTCCTTTTTTATGGGCCGATTCTAAGAATCGGCCTTCTGTTGTTTGTACTTTGCCATAAGCCGATCAAAAGTACAAAGTGGCTTAACCACAGGTGGTTTAACTTTCTGTTCTTTAACTTTCCAGACACATACTCCTGTTTTCTTTGGAACAAATGTGCGAGAAACACGAACACCGGAAGAAACGGGGCCTGGAACTAGGGAGCCGGCCTGGCCGATTGGAGCAGCCGGCCTGGCCGATTGGAGCAGCTGGCCTAGCCGACTGGAGCAGCCCGCCTAGCTGACCTGGCTGGCCCGGCTTGGCCGACTGAGGCAATCGGCCTAGCCGGCTCTGGCTGACTTGGGCTGGACCCGGCCTAGCCGACTGTACCAGTCGGCCTAGCCAGCCTCTGATGCATTGCTTGCACCTCATGCCTTCTTCGCCTCTGCAACGCCTTCGCTAATTCAGCGGTTATTGTAAGTTTATCCTTCCTCTTCTGGTCCTTCTCAAGCACCACCTTGCACCCTGAATTCATTTGGACATTCGATGCTACACGTGGCTCGCTGACGATGACATTCTTGCCCTGTGCTTTGTCAGCTTTATCGAGTCGGATCAAGATTGTTGGAGCTCCTGCTTCAATTGTATTCATGTGTGCAGGAAAATGATCTTTATTAATGTGCATGTCGGCAAGACTCAATCGTCCCTCATTGAGAGCCGATTGGATTCGTCAACGAAAACATTACAGTAATTAGTAGCATGAGAATAGGAGTTATGAAATTTGCAATAAGCTCTCCTCTTAATCTCATCTGCAGAAGGCATAATATAATGAGTTCTAATGTATCTGATTTTGAGAAATTCATCAAAAATATAGTCACATTTAGAAACATCAAAAGTAAACTTCACTTCTTCACCTCGATTCTTTTGAATCAGTTTGAGAGGACATGTAATAAGTTTATTCTCTGCTGGCCATCTAAATTCAGCAGCCAACACTTCTCTTTCATCATCTGAAGAATTTGATTGACCATCTAAAGCATGCACACTTGAGCGGTGTGTTCTATGAGTGTCATGAGATTCTTTAAGGCGCGATTCACAGAAAATGGCCCTCTCAACCAAATGACTATTCTCTACTTTATCTCGAATACTATAACACAAGCCATTGAAGCAAATGTCAACCAAGTCCCTTTCAGAGATCATCAAGTGGAAACATCGGTTCTTAATCTCCCTGCACCTTTCAAAGAAATCAAGAGCAAGTTCATCTCGCCCCTGATGAACCAATGTGAGATGTGACAATCTAGTTTCTTGAACTCTAGTGTAAAAGTGACTATGAAATTTCTCCTCCAATTGAGCCCAAGAACCAACGGAGCTTGCAGGCAATGAAGTGAACCAAGCAAAAGCAATGCCAGTAAGAGATAGAGGAAAATTATGAACTCTCATGTGATCAAAAGCACTTGCTTCACCCAGCTGAGCCAAATACATGCCAACATGCTCCATGGTAGTTTTATTGTCACATCCACTAAACTTTTAAAAATCTGGCACTTTCCAACCATCAGGACCCTTCAAATAATCAAAGTGAATAAGGTATGGTTTGAGGTAGGTGGTCTTGCATGTTTTAATTGATACACCTATGCTTTCTTCTAGATATTTAGACAATTCCTCCTTAAACTAATTAAATTGATCTGTATAATCGGTAGACAGGGCTGCACTAGAATTTTGCTGCATAGGAATAGCACTAGGTGACTTCAGCGAATGCGGGAGTATGGTGTTTTGCCCTGCCGAAGTTCTAATTGTCTTGGGTCATTGTTTGATTCATGTAGGATGACCCGAACTATCACCAATGACAACCATTTGATTAGATGGTCCAGAACTAGTAGAATCGGTCTTATTAGCTTGCGCAAAAGAGACCGATTTACCTCTGTTTGCTGCTGCATATAAACTTTGATTCTCATAAAAATTAGGAGGCATGCCATACTCATATTGTTGAGAACTAGACACAACACCCGATTAATCTACATTGGTTGTTTTACCTTCTAACTTATCAAATCTAGCCATAATCATGCTCACAACAGTCGTTAAGTTACTATCAACACTTTTCTTATGACCATCTAACATAGTAGCATATTTGGCATGAGTAGGAGATAAAACCTCATCAAACATGGGCTGTTCATCAGATTCACCTTGGTGTTTTTAGATGCAGCAGCCAAAGCTTGAGCGTAGTCAGGCTCCTTGAATTGCTTCACCTTATCGTGCCGATTCTTGGAGCAGCTCTCAAAGAAAGCCTTGCAAAAGCATCAAGTTGACTCTGAAGCTTCCCTTGGAGCTCTTGGGGTAACTCATCCATACTCTGAGGATACAAGATGTTCTTGTTGCTAATTTCAGTCCTATCCTCATCACCACTTGACGATCCATCACTCCCCATGACGCTGGTGATAGATGGAAACTGGAGTTGACGCCTTGCCTTCTCTAGCGGAGTCACCAAAAAGTATGTTGACGATGATTCACGACTGTGCCAACACACCAGCGGGCCTTGGACGTCCAAAGAGGTTGCTTGATCAACCTACAGCACAGGAGCAACGCAGCGTAACCGGCCAAACCGATCTAGAGATCGATAGGGCCGATGTAGAGCTCGCTGATGGCTGGAAAAGCTTCTGAACCACCTCCAGAAGGATCCGTCAGGAGGAACCACGTAGAGAATCTCCTAGGACCAGCAAGGCCGCCCAGGATGCCAATGAATCTCGTGGAGAGAAGTACCGGACAGCAGGTAGAGGGGTTGAGGAGAGAAAAGGGGTAAAAGGAGTTGATAGATTGATTTTTTATTTGATTGATATGATGAGATCAATCGGCCATGATCCTCTTATTTATATAGAGGGGGGTGGTCTTATCCCAGTAGGAAACAACTCCCAAACATGATCTCCAAGTTTTTCACGTCCAAAATATGTCCAACACCGACTTAAGATGCTAAATCAGCATGGAAAACAGCCCCGAATCAGCTTAGCCGACTCTCCAGTCGGCTTAGCCGGTTTTGTCGGGTCGGAGGCACTATTTCTGGGCTAAAAACATCCCAAGTTGGCAAGGCTGGGTGGCTGACCTGACTAAGTTAACTGGCTACCAGAAATTCCGTATGAAATGTTCCAAAATTCATAATTAATTCACCCGGACTCCAAACAGGGCAAACCATATATGTTTTTTGATCAGCTCGTTGAGAGAAACACAATGGTGGAGTCCTTTCTTGCATTTGAAAACTTTGGTCAAGTCAGCTTAGCCGACTTTTGAGGCCGACCTAGCCGACTCCAGCTGGTTAAGTAGCCAAAATACCCTTTTCTTCGTCCAAATGTCAAACACGATGATCCGAGTATGCTTTCTGGCCTACTTGATGTCAGAAACATGATGACAAAGCCTATTTTACTCTCTTGGACAATTTTGAGTGTCAATACCTCTCTAACCAACTACCACTGCAATTGCTAGCTCGTCGCCAAGATCATTTAGAGGTACAAAGCTTCAGTTGAGGAATTGCATAGTTGGAGGTTGGAGGCGGCTATATCATTCTTGCTGACTACTTTCTCTCTCCTCTGCGTGCGTGCTTTGTACTACATGGGGCATTTCTTGCTTATGCTTCCTTCGTGGGCTTCAAATATCTAGTACTAATATTCTTATGCAACATTTCATTGAGCATGTAGGAAACTTTGATGGACAACTCCAGCGACAGCTCTCAAACCATGAATCCTACTTATTATCTGAGGGCTCCCCACACTATTGAGGGCCTTTTTACATTACTACAACGAAAGCTCTCAAATATGAGCCCTCAAATAATCATCTCTACAAATAATGATATACTGGACCTCCATAGCCTCTACTTATCATTTCAGGACTTCCCATATTATTGAGGGTTCATTTTACATTACTACAACGTAGCTCTCAAATATGAGCCCTTTGAATAATCATCATGACAAACGATGACATATTGAGCCCACTTGTATTCTTCACTTCTCTCTTCATCACTCTATCATTTTTCCTAGCTTGCTGTATCAACTAAGCTATGCTCATTGAGCTGTTGAGAGGAGAAGCGATGTGTTCTATGGGAGGGCACCTAGTCGGGATGAGAGGAGCTATGGGCGAGGTCACTTGGCATCTTGTCGCGAGGAGAGGAGCTACATGTATGGTGGTTGGACAAGACGAGTCGTGATGACCATGGCAATTACTCACATGTCTTCTTTCTCTATCATCCACCTATTGCATCTTTTCATATCTTAGTTCTCGTATACATGGTTTCTTACCTGGAAAGTTGTGTTCTCCTCACTTTTCTCTTTGACTCATCATTTTGATTAGTTGGAACCTAACTAGTAATCATAGAAACCATTTAGTTTCTAGGTTAAGAGTGCCCTTAGAATTGCGTATGCTTAGAGGGTTGACTTTCAACTCTAGAATATGAAGCCAACACTATCTAGGGTTAGAAATTGCGGTTGTAAGCCAATGCCATTTAGGTAATAATCATCGCTGAGGTGAATTTAGGTGTTTAATATATATACTCTTTTATGTACTAAAATGATAAGCATATTTGAATAAGAAATAAACATTAAACCAAATATATTTTCATTCTTAAATTCTTACAGTATTGTCATGTGCTAAATAATCAACATTATCTCATAGGCCCATTTAATACAAGATTGGTTATTGCAAGTTCTTTTATATTGTAATTGGACTTGTATATAATTTGAAATAGTGGCGAAGTTTGACCATAGGAGGAGTAGGCCGGTCTACTATCCACATTAGATAGATAAAGATTAAACACGGTCCACATTAAAGGTCGGTCAATGCTTGTAAAGTTTTGATTTTTATTTTTACAAAATGTGCTTACCACATCAAAACAAATGCAGTATTTTCTTCTTCCTAAAGGTCGTCTAGTTCATCCCATATTTATATTGTTTTTCCTAGCTTTGGATGCTTTTTAATAATAATCTAGGTACAATAAATCTAGCAAATGCACTAGATATAAATCTCCGTGCAATTTTGTAGTTTTCTCCCATTTACAATTTCCTCGAAACTCAAAATAGAATTTCGTATTAGTTTTTGTTGGGTATAATATAAAATACCATTACGTGCTAATTTCAGAGCAAAAAAAAAAGCGACAAAATTTCGTGTGTCTCGAAACTTCAATTGCCTCCAGCCAGCCCACCAAAGAACCCCAAACCCTAAAATCACTCAAACAGTATCCCATTTCCAATTTCCCCCAAATCCCAACCGACTCCATCACCTCCAACACCCGTGCACCGCCCTCGCCGCCGCCAGCGCCGTGCTGCCCCACCTCCCGGGCGTGCGCCGCCTGCGCCGTGCCATGCCGTCGCCCCGCCTGGCCGCCTACACCGCGCGCACGCCTGTGCTGCGCCACACCGTCGCCCCGCTTGACCTCCTCCTGCCGACACCAGCCCACAACCCACATTCTCGCTAGCGCCGCGCGGCCACGCCGCTGGTCACTGGACCGTCTCTCGCTGCCGCCGGCTCGCCTCCCACCATCGTCGCGCTGCTGCATTCGAGCAGAGGCGTGAAACGGGCAAGCGGCCATCGATCTTCGTTCTCACTTTACTAATTGCCCCATAGTTCAACAAGACATCGCTCCTTCCGTAGACGGTCTATCTGCTCCTTCCGGAGATGGTCTATCTGCTCCTTGCTTGCTTCACTGCTCGGCAGCTCGGATCTCCAAGTGTCGCCCATGCTTGATCTGTACACCCACCGATGACCGTGATAATCACACTGTGAATTCGCTGAGATGCAGTAGTGTCCTACCCTCTTCTACCTGCGACTCAATCCAGCTACTGTAAACATGAGTACCAGCGTGTTGGATTCCTGCAGTTTCATGCATCAGTTCAAGCTCAACTTTTTGGAGACGGAGAAGTTCGCCATCAAGCAGGCAGTCAGCTTTGAGGATATCTTCGCTGGTGGGCATCTCTGGAGATTCTTATGCTACCCGCGTGGGTTTAGGACAGAGGACAATGGTGACTACTTATCTGTTAGCCTCCGGTATAGGAGCAAATGCAAAAGCGTAAAGGTTATCTTTGAGGCCACCGTGATGGAGAAAGATGGTACTCTATCTTCATTCCATACAGAAAGCCGTGTGAGCATTCACAAAAAAGGGCACAATGAAGAGCTAGGGCTGGCCTTGCTTCGTGGAACGGAGCGTCCTCGAGTCACTCTATGTGGTGAATGGCACGTTCATCATTATGTGCGGGGTCAAAGTTGTGCTTGATGATGATCCCATCAGGGTGCCGCCATCAAACATGGGAAGCCATCTCGGCCTCTTGCTGGACTGTGTAGAGGGCTCCGAAGTCTCATTTGTCATCGACTGTGAGAAGTTTCCTGTGTTAGAATTGATCTCAACCATCTTAACCCAACGATCAAGACAGACCTCTTGACTACATCCTGATCGGGGATGCTCAGCCGCACAAGGCTAGTGGGCCCCCATTCCCACAACGCCATATATAGGAGGTGGGGGCCAGGGCTCTGACTACGAGGTTTGCCACAGCCGCCGCACCCCACTGAGAAACCCTAATCCGATCTAGAGGTGGCGTTGCCAGCGATGGGAAGCTCCATCAGCATCGCCGTTGCTCCACCGCTTCATCGTCCGTCGCTGCCCGTGCGCAGATCTTCTCTGACGAACCTGCTCGCCGGCAACTCCTCGGTATGTGCCTAACCCTAAGTCTCCATCTCCTTCTCGACCTTTGGTTCGATGCACCGTGTCGGTGCACCATGAATTCTACTCGATTCATTCCAAATGCTAAAGAATACACCCTCTGATCTACACTAGTCGATCCACGAATTCTATAAATGGTATCGAAGCAGGTTCTAGTGTGTAGATCGAGTTCAGGAAAGAAAATTGAAAATGAAATCAGAAAGAAATGAAAGAGGATTCGAAATCGAATCGAACAAATCAGGTTAGGGCCCCATACCCTAACCCTAGCAGAAAGTAAGAGAAGGGAGAAACTCCAGTTGGGGAAAGAAAAGAACGGATCGAACGAACTTTGATTGGGAAGAATTCCCCATTTTCAGAACCCTAACCCTAAAGAAAAGATCAAAAGGATGGAGGGGAGGGGATCCTACCCATATTTTTCGCCTACGTCATCACCACCGTCGTGCGGGTAGGACCCCGCCATCGAGCGGGCATACGCGCCACCGGCCGCTGTTGCCTACGCGAGCGACAAGGAACCGAGTCCACCGCTCACAGCACTGGCGAGAGGACCAGCAGCGGCGCCGCCTTCCTCCAGGCCGCCAAGGGCAGCCACCCCGCTGCTGCTTGTTTTTTGGTGCTGCAGGCAAGAGAAGAGAAAGGAAAGGGACCGAGGGAGCAGCCGGCGGCTCCGGCGAGATCATCTCCTCGTCGTCACCGTTGCCTTCCAAGGCCGCCGCCGCTGCCATTTTCTGGCATAGAAAGAGAAAAGGCAGGAATGAAAGAATGAGTTAGGGTTTTGGGGGAGCTGCGCCGGCCGCGCTTTTGATCTCCCGAAATCGACGGATGGCCATTGGATTGAGAGACAAGCAGATCAACGGCCAGGAAGGGCTGGACCAAATTAGGCCCATGTGGGCGAGCAGAATCCTGGCTCAGGCCCAGGTTGCGGCCTGGACGCGAGGAGCGCTGTGTGCAAGAAAGGCCTTCGGGTTGTTTTCGCTCATTGGGCGCAAAAAAAGGAGCGCCCTACTGGGCTGAGGAGACTAATGGGCCGCGGTGCTAGGCCGTGAAGAGCGCCTGCGCGTGAAGGGGCATGCTGTGCCGCGTTGGGCCATAGGCTAGGGCGCGTGCACGCATTGAATGGGCCGCGGGCCAGTTTTGTTTTATTGGTCGGGCCAAAATGAACAGTTGGAGCAGAGCTTCAATTTTGTTATTTCTTTAGAAGCATACTTTGATTAATTGAATCAAGTTTTTATCTCTATACAATTTTGAACCAACGAGATAAATTGTCTAGAGAGAAGATGAGTAAATAGAGATGCTTCTCATCAAATGCAATTATAGAATTAGTGTTATTCACGTTATCCACTGCAAAGAAAAGATTTATTGTCTTCTCATTAGATCCGAACCAACGGGAAGATTTAATTTGGAGAGCAGAATATATTTTGTTCATAAATGATGAAAGTTTATCCTCCAGTTAAAATTAGAACCAACGAGAAAATTTTAATTAGAGGAATAGTCAATTTATGAATAAGAGAAATTATAATACTGTTACTTTCTGACCAACGTTGATAATAACAATGTTATAAGTTCATTTATGAATTTGAGATTGAAGTTTAAATTTCTGATGAATTTTGCATCAAAGTGAGTTTTTTCAGAGAAAAGATAAAGATCAAGAAATGGTCCGAGAATAGAAAAATTATATTTTCATGTTTTCCGCTGCAATGGAGTTGATTATCCTCTAGTTAAATTCGAACCAACGGGAGAATTTAATTTGAGGAGAAGTTGTATGTTTTCTAAGATTATTGAGTGATAAACTAATTCTATTTCTGCCCAGTGGTGATATAAAATTAATACAGAAGAATGATGTTTTATTCTATCTCTGCGCAACAGTGATTTAGAATATAAAAGAAAGATTGAAAAATTTAATGTGCATGTCTTTAACCAAACCAATGTATGGTTATTTTCATGCTCATTGTTGATGTTTATTGTTGAATATTTTCAGACAAAGATCTCCATGCTTTCATTCTTGAAGGCAGACACGAAATGAGTTTGGAAATGAATTGGGAACTTGTGACTCAGAAGATAAAAAGTACAAGTTTTGCATGAAAGAAAACCATCACATAAGGGACAATGTTCTCTTTAAAGGATGGATTGAAAGAAAAAGGATTCAGGTGCATCGATCTAAGAAAGAAAATAGAACAATGAGAGTTAAGTTTAAGCATTAACTTTTATGTACAATAGGAGTGTATTTCATCAAATGTATTTTATGTACTTTTTAATGAAGAATAATTTAATTTTCCTTCTAAGCACCATGGTACGAGATGTAATGTCATATAACTTTAAATTTTTGATCATCATGATATAAAATATAATGAGTTATACATATATTTAATTTAGCCAACGTCGATTAAGCATGTGGGTTAAATAGTATTTGAATTTATTTCTAAATTTGATAATTATTGAATATGCCCTAAGAGCCTATTCTGGCATTGATGTCCCTTTATGGGGAATTATCCCGCATGGCAGGGAGGTTTGATCGAACTTATCCTGCATGGCAGGAGAAGAAAATTGCATATGAACCAAATGACAAGAATGACATGCAGGTGCGACTTGCAGAAATACTGAATGACTCTGTTGAGTTCATGAAGTGGGATGAGGAAAGTGTACTCCCAAAAAAGGATTTAAGAAATAACTTTATTTGCATAATATAGTCATGTGGATGATGTAATGAATGTTTCCTCATTTACAAGAGTTTTGAATAGTTTTAAAATTATGGCAAAAAAGTTCTTGTCATATTTCGAGGGGGAGATTTTTGAGATCAATTAAGAAACAGAAAAGAAATCAAGAAACATACTCCCCTATAATTTTGATAATGTGATGCATGATGTGCATTATGAACAAGAGTGATTTATAAAAGATAAATACGATATGAAGATGAATATGATATGAACAAGAGTGATCTATAAAAGATAAATGTGATCGTTGAGGGAGTACAACAGTCACAATAAGAATACCCCTAAAGTAAAGGAATAGCTAAATTTCTGGGCTTTTTTATGGTTCCAATAGGAAGATAACACAGTGAGAGATACTAAAATAGTGCTCGAAGCATCGTAAGAAGTTATGACATATTAAACCCAAATAAGAAGTTTATAGATACGCCATCTTTTATAGAAGATGGAACAATATGGGGGAGCATGATATATAGATACCTAAAGAATTGAATAAAAGTGGGATTGCATGCCCACTCAATGTTTTAAGAGCAATAAATTGCTCAATACCTGTTGATGTTGTATGACATATACAACACATGTTGTTTGCTCTTCAAGAAGATGAATAAGTAAATAAGGATCTTGTGTTATGAGTACCTATAGAATAATTGCCTCCTGGCAATGAAGAGCAACAATAGCCCCATATGAAAGAAGTGCCATGAGGCTTTATTAGGTCTCAAAGAATGAGAAAATATTTATTTTGATGACTATGAAGTCAATGTTAACAAAGAAATTCAAAGAAAAGGTGATCTCATCTTATTTGAAGAAGCCATGAGAGGTGTTCACTCGTTTAATGGCAAGAAACAAAGGAAGATGAAATGAAATCGATAAATACCAACGATGTTTTAGAATTTAGAAGAAATTCCTAATGAAGCCAAAACAGTAGGCTGTAATAGGTCTACGAGATGTAACATGGCTCTGGAGGGAACAAAAAAAATATATAGCGCAACTTGCGATGAAAGATTCACACAAAGAGAATGAATCGATTACAATGAATGTTAGTGGCACATTATGATTTAAAGTCACATCGGATTGATGTAAAGATAACATTCCTTAATGAGGATTTATGTGAATAATTTACATGACATAACCTAAGGGCTTTTTTCATGGATGGAAAAGAATATAAGGGATGTTGCTTGAAGAAATCATTTGAGGATTAGAGCAAGTCTCTAGAAAATAGAATTTAAAGTTGATGAATCAAAAGAAAGTTTGGGTTTTAAAGAGAATATAGAGGACAGTTGAATTTATACAAAGTTTATGAATGAGAAATTCACTTCCTAATTCTATATGTTGATGACATCTTACTTACTAGCAGTGATGTTAATCTATTGATAGAGAAAAAAAATTTTGTTCTAAAATTTCTATAAGAAGAATCTCCGTGAAGAATCATTCGAGTTGAAACTCATCGAGAGAGAAGAAGAAGAGTATTAGAACTATCATAAAGGCATACTTAGAAAATATTCTAAAAAAATAAAGTATGCATACAAAGAAACCTATGCCTGTTCTTATAGTCAAGGGTAATAGATTTTGGAATTTTAAATGTTTTGAAGAACCGAAATGAGATCAATTAAATGGACGTCCTATATGCTTCAGCTGTTGGAAGCGTAATAAATGATTGTAAGTAAGAACTTACCCTGACATTGTTCATGTATCCGGGATGATTTGGCAAAAGTTAAGTCTAGACATAGATCACTGGAATGGAATAAAGAATGTCTTGAAAAGATTTACAGCCTCATGTTGAATAAGGAAGATCAAGTACTCTCAACTAGTTGTTGTGGGTATAAAGAATGAAAGTTCAATGAGATGTGTAATGAAATCCATAGTCACTAACACTTGTTGTTGGAGCTTTATTATGGAAAAGCTTCAAAGAAACAATTGTAATATCATGAATGATGCAAAGTTATACAATGGAATATCATGAGGCTTAAAGGACAGGCGAAATGGTTAAGAAAATATATACCCGAAATTGATAATGGTTAACAACAGCAACAACCATTTTAGTGTTTTACTCCTATGACAACGGGTCAAGTGTGCTGCCAAACACATTGATATGAATGTATTCGTTGTAAAGGAGAAAGTCCAGAATCATTTTAAAGAAATTGAATATATAAGTAATAAGAAAGAACTTGCGGATCCACTTACTAAAGGCTTACCGCTCAGTGTGTTCAGAGGACACACAATCAACATGAGTTTATGGTATAGCCTATGATTTTCAGACAATAAAGGGCCCAGAAGACAGTTTTTTCTAAAACGGAGAAGTGTGTTATGGCTGTTAGTCTAATGGCACTAATTGCTATGACGATGAGACACGCTCAATATGCTAATCTGTAATGAAATGAGAAAGAAGTAAGAAAGATGATAATTGAAGGTTAAAAGTAAGAAATTAAAGAATGATGAGAGATCAAGGGGGAGAATGTTAGAATTGATTGGTCAAGACGGACCTCTTGACTGCATCGTGCTCGGGGATGCTCAGCCGCACAAGGCTGGTGGGCCCCCGTTCGCACAGCGCCATATATAGGAGGTGGGGGCTAGGGCTCTGACTACGAGGTTCGCCACAGCCGCCACACCCCACTAAGAAACCCTAATCCGATCTAGAGGTGGCGCTGCCAGCGACAGGAAGCTCTGCCGGCGTCGCCACTGCTCCACCGTTTCATCGTTCGTCGCTGCCTGTGCGCAGATCTTCTCCGACGAACCCGCTCGCCGGCTACTCCTCGGTATGTGCCTAACCCTAAGTCTCCATCTCCTTCTCGACCTCTGGTTCGATGCACCGTGTCGGTGCACCATGATTTCTACTCGATTCATTTCAAATGCCAAAGAATACACCCTCTGATCTACACTAGTCGATCCACGAATTCTATCACCCTGCTCACCGGAATGTGCTTGCTGCCCGCTCGCCTGTCTTCAAGGCACAACTCATGGGTGCCATGGCAGACGCCAAGATGCCATCCATCACCTTGCATGACATTGCGCCAGCGACTTTCAAAGTCATGCTTCGGTTTATGTACACCGATGCTTGTCCTGCTGATGAGGAGCTTGGGGACTCCCCAGATGACATGTTTCGGCACTTGCTTGCTGCAGCAGATCGGTTCGCGTTGGACCGCTTGAAACTTTTGTGTGCGAGCAAGCTGTGGGATAATATATCAGTGGACACAGTTGCTGCCACTTTGATCTGTGCTGAAACATATAACTGCCCGCAGCTGAAAAAGAAGTGCATTGACTTCATTGTGGAGGAGAAGAACTTCAAGAAGGTTGTGCTAACAGATAGTTTCGGTCAGCTGGTGCAACAATTCCCATCCGTTCTTGATGAGCTGAGGGAGAAGGTTGGAGCATAGAGGCGGGCAGCATGTATCCATTGTAGCTTGTGGCTATAGAAGTAGCTTGGCATTTTGAGTTCAGCATGTGCTAAACAGGTGGCATACAAATCCCTTGGTTTCCTAAAGCAGTGGACGAAGCTGTTGAAGGAGGACCGGATCAAGATGAAAGGTTTGGTCCTGAAGTTGAAGGGCTGGCAAGCTGGTGAAATGTGCCTTCTGAAGACCTTGTCATCTTCTGTTTTGTTTTAATATGCTGCTTTTAGATGTAGTCTGTAACTATCTTGGTGGTGGGGTTAGAGGGGCTTCGGGTGGAGTTTCAAAGTGCTCGTTTCTGTAAGCTGGTAACCCCAGCAGTACTCTGTTAAGCTCTCAATCCCAGCTGGGCTGTCAAGCCTTTGAATGTAGCAGATTTATGGCTGACACCCAAAAAGATGGAACCTCAAACTGCTTTCATCTATATCCAGTCCAGATTTTGTAAATCATGTTATGCAGATCTCTTTATCTCAACCTGGATTTACTGCAAGCCTCCTGCTCAGAGATATACCGCAAGCTGGTCTATACACACTGTCATTTTTCAGGCGAAGGCTGCACACAAATCTCAACATGAAGCTTACGTTGTTGAGCAAATATCTGGAGACAACTTTCAGGATCAATGATAATAATTATGAAGAACATAGTCCCTTTTCTACTTCTTGTTGCAGGTCGGATGCCTGTTACATCAATGGTCAGGAGACTAGTCAAGGGGACCAGTCCTCTTGGGCATTACATATTCAGGCAAAAACTTCGGAAGCAAATTCTCCCCTTCATGCTGAGGTATTAAGCCTTTTCTTGCATGTTCAGGAGTGTGATTTTCTTGCAGATAGTTATGAACTTACCGGTTGTATGAAGGACCGTGTGATACTCTCCATGATTGGAGAATAAGACACACCATTAGAGATATGGGAGTCCTGCAAGTACATAAGAGAGAATTCTACCACATTTCTAGGGAGGAGAACTTTAGTGCTGATCATTTAGCAAGAAATGTCCGTGGTGGCCACATCGGCACACCGCCAACATCACGGCCCACGGCCAGATTTGGATTTCACCTTTCCGCCTCCCGGGCCACTCGCTTTCGGTTGCCTTGCCCACGAATCCGGTTAAACGAACGGATACTGACAATTGCCCTCGCCATCCAGCGCCGGCCTCGCCGAGTCCGTTTTCAGATGCCTGGCTCTGAATAATCTCAAGATCGATGTCCATGGGTGACGTTGTTGCCGTCAGGTCAGCCTCGTCGGGAAACTATGCAGGTGCCGACCATCATTAGTCCGATCCTTTGAAATGACCCTCGGCACCGGACTTTTGCGCTTTTGCCGCCGATGTCTCCAGGATGATTTGGTGGTGCGAGCTAGGCGGCCGGAAAGGGACGTGCGCCGGCCAGCCGCGCGGTTTCATTCATCATACTACACGGGAGCAGCGCAGAGCACCACTGCGACGGGCACTGGCACGAAGCACATGATGAGCAGGCGAACCGGACGGGATCTCGCGCGCGCACTGCCGGCCACGAGTGCTCTGCATCTTCGATCCACTGGTGCTGGTGGTTGTCAGCAGCAGAGAGCATGGTGCAAATTATTGGGAGATGATTTAACGCATTGCCTGAATAACGATGAACAGCCTTCCCTCACGCTGCATTGCCAAACACTCGACAACTTATTGCAGGTACGTACGTGTCTGGTAGGCCGAAAGCAAGGGAGACGTACAGCGTCACCACCCTATTGTGATGCGGCGTGTAAACTTGGGATATGATCCCTTTATAGGTGAGAGTAGTATCCAAACTGGCACGGGCAACATATAGTACTCAACTTCCCTAAAAAAAGACATACAGTACTCAACAAGTGCGGTCGCGAGAGTTCGTTCCAGTTGACCAAATCGTATCTCGGCGTACTCAACAACGTGATACCTGTTCGCGCTTAGCTCCTGCTAATAGCATCTGCGGATCGGATTCGGATCATATATATATACGGAGTCAAATAAATACACAACATACTGGCTCCAGATATATTTGGTCATGGGGCTCTCGTACGTCGTCAATTTCCTTATATCACAGCACAGACATGTATAATAAACTCCTATTGATCATGCATGGCGATCAGCGTCAAAATCAAATAAATTAAACGATACCACAATATAATATTCCTGCAGTCTAGGGACTTCGACTCCTGTACGTATCGTATTCTCGAGCTGGACATGCCCGAAGAGGAACCGCCTGGGATTGCCAGCATGATTGATACGTATATGAAGGACGGCCGGCGACGTGATGACTGGTGACGACCGCATGCAGCTAGATGTGGAAATAATTAAACAAAAAATTTGTTTCTTCTCTAACCAACTACTACCACTAGTGCTAGCTAGTCGCCAAGATTATTCAGGGTGCCGGTCAGCGATAACCAAAAACGAGTGGTGGTGCTCAAGCTCAAACAACAAGCAGCTCCTCCGGTGATGATGTTCCAGTTCCATGCATGTCCGTTGCTTTCAAACATCTTTCGAGAGGATTTGATTGGTTCCAGCTATATATATAGCGCCTCTCTTCTCCGTGGCGGTGGTTCATCATTTTTCTTATCCTTTTAGAGTACGTGATTGCGTCCGTCCTAAAAATGTATACAAACTATTAGGGACTCCTCATACTATTGAGGGCCCACTACAACCACAGCTCTCAAATATGAGCCCTCGAATAATCATCCTAACAAACAATGATATGCTAGACCCACTTGTTATTCTTCTCTTTTGTCTTTGTCGTTCTATCTTTTTTTTTTCTGCTAACTAAGCTACGCTCATCAAGTCGTCAAGAGGAGCAGGGGTGAAGCTACGTTATAGACAGTGAGTGCCTTGGCACCCACAAAAATTTGAAAAAACATTATTAGAAACAAATTTCACCATATTTGTAGCTCAAATTTTCACACCAATAAGAGAAAGACACCCCTCCTCTAATTCACTCTAGCTTCGCCACTGAAGAGGAGAACTGTGTTCTAGCAAGGGGCACCTAGTCGGGAGGAGAGGAGCTATGAGTGGGGTCACTCGCTGGCTGTGGTCGTTGGGAGGAGACGAGCTGTGGACAAAGCATCTTGTCAGAAAGACAATAGCTACACACGGGGTGGGGTGGCTAGACAAGACGAGACATGACGAGGAGAACCCGGCGTGGTGTCGCGGCAAACCCTAGGGGGCGCCCCTGGCGGCCGCCTCCCGCGCCTCGCCGCCGCCGCCGCCGGCCGCCGTCCCGGCGCCGGCGACCCCCGCCACCACCCCCTGCTCCCCTCCCTACTCCACTCCCTCCCCACCCCACTCCCCTCGCCGTCCCGTGGCCTCGGCCAGCCCTGTCGAGGCGCCGCCGCCGCTCGCCTCGTCGTGGGGCGGAGCCGCGACTGCCGGCGTTGGGGGGCCGGCCGGCTCGCCCGCGGTTGGATCCGGGGCCGGCGCCGGTGAGGCCGCGGCCGCGACGCCTCCTCCGACCGTGATGGAGCCTGCCTCGACCGGCCCTGCGGGGGCTCCGCCGTTCCCCCCTCGTCGAGATGCGGGGCTGCGACCGCCGGTGATGGCGCGTCGGCCAGCTCGCCGGCGGCTGGACCTGGGGACGAGGCCCCTGCTGCAGCTGCACGGCCGCCTCCGCCTCCGTCCACCATGGTGAGCGTGGCCATGGGCGCGGGCGCGGCAATGCCTCCGCCTGTGCGGTCCTCGCAGGCAGGCATGGACACCGACACCGGGGCTTCGATGCAGATGGAGCTGCACAGGGCCAGCTCTGGAGCTGTCGCCTCTGGCCTGGGCTTCCCGGCGTCGCCGCCAGCGCAGGTAGCCCCGCCCCGCCGCCTGCTCGCGGAGGTCGAGTCGTAGATCATCGTCGAGGACGCCTCAGAGGACGAGGACGACGAGGAGGACGAGGTCGCTACGTCCCCTGGCCGCAGCCGGCTGTGGGCGCCGAGACGCCTTTGCCACCGACCCCAAGATCCTCCCTTTCTCCGGCTGTGGCTCCCTTCGTGCCAGCTTCGCGTGGGCGGCCCAAGCACTGGCGGTGGGCAGACGACGACGGCGGCGCGTCCGGCGACGAGCAGCCCACGTCCTACCTGGCTGCTGTCCATCGGCCGCCGAAGCCTGCAGCTGTGCCTATGGGACGACCGCAGGCAAGCTCAACTGTGCCGCCGGGTCGTGGTGGTGTGGCCGCCAAGTCGGGTGAGCCTCCAAGAAGGCAGAGGAAGGGCCGTCAACCGCATCCCCAGCTGGTGAGCAGCATCCCTGCTCGGCCAGTGGAGAGGCGTGCCCATGCCCGGCAGCGCCTCGGCCGACGCGAGCGCACCGCGCATTCGGCCGCCGACGCCGTGCCGGAGTGAATGCCCGTCCACCAACGTCTGGGGTCCATGTGTCGTGCGACCGCTCCGGACAACGATGGGTGGCAGCGCGTGCTTCCCCAGCATCCTCACCAACCAGCACAGCCGTCGCGTCCGCAGCAGCGCCGCGGGCCGAGCATCAGAGGGCAATGCTTCGGACCACGGCAGTTTCCGGCATACGCCGATGGTTGCTACTTCAAGTGCCTCGCGACGGGGCACCGGGTCATCACCTGCAACCTCCCTTGGCGATGCCTCCGCTGCTGTGGCCTTGGCCACTTTGCGAGGGACTGCAAGAGGCCGAGGTGCGTCGGCGACACAGCCAGGCGTGCCACTCGGCCAAGGGATGGCAGCGGCAGCACCATCGACGCTGTGGGCAGCGTACCCACGATGGGCGGGGGTGCAGCCCAGCAAGACCACTCTCAGCAGCACGGCCACGCTGGTCACTCACGCCATCGTAGGCGTCGCAAGCGGAAGAGGAAGAAGGAAGCGGGCAAAGCCATCCGGCCTCCCAAGGTTTGGCGGCCGCGGCCTGCTTGCCCTGTGGCTGGGGCATCGATTGAGCCTCCAATCGATAGCTCGGGCCATGGATCATACTCTGCAGATCCGATGGCCACTTGGAGGGATGTCGCCTGGGCTGTCATTCTCGAAGGCCCACTGTCCGAAAGGCAAGCCCCGAAGCCGGTAGCCGGCACTCCGGCGGCGATCAGCTTTCCGGTGGTGGAGGTTGCTGTCCTGGACACGTCGTCAGCTGATACGGATGCCAACCAACCTGCCGGAGAGGAGTATGCAATGAAGGAGGTCTTCGTCGTTGCGGAGGCCACGCCAATCGCCGAGGCCACCGACAACCTCCAGGGCACGCCGGCCACAACAGAGGTAGCCGCAGCGCCACAGAGGGTTGCGCCGCTATTCGTCTACACCCGCTGCGACAAAGCAACACATGGAGCGGATATCCCACGGGGCGTGGCCGAGGTCCCTGTGACGGTCGCGGCTGTGGCCAAGGAGCTCCACGCACCGGTGGACGATGCGGTATGCTACACACCGCCGCCTGGCTTTCCTATGCCAGTGCACCTGGACGTTGATCGGCCAGTGCTGGAAACCCCGTCGCCGCCGGAGAACACGGCCTCAGCAGAGCGCCGCTTCAAGACCTTCGCCGACAAAGTCATGAAGCCAAGACCTGAAGCCATCCTACCGCGACCTTCACCAAAGAAGGCCACTACACCATGGCGCAGGCCACTACGGAGCGGGCGGATCGCTGCCCAGAGCATGGCGGGGCTACCGGCGTCCAAGCGCGGCGAGTACTTGATTCTGAAGTGCCTCGGCCATGCATCGCCGCTGACTGCGTCCACTGTGTCGAACAAATTCAACGCCCTATTCGGTGGCAAGCCGGAGGACGACGAGGCCCTCAGGGAACTCTTCCCTAACGGCTGCGACGTCGACAAGCGTAGAAGGCGCCGCCGCGTGCCACGCGTGCGGGCGTGACCGGTCCTGCCGGCACCAAGAACCTCGGTTGTGTAATGTAGCGAGTAGTAGCCTAGCGGAAACCTTCGAAGGGGTGAGCGCTTCATTGTCAAATCTTGTAAAAGCGCCCCAGTTGTACCAAAACACTTTTCTCCTTAATGAAAAAAGGCGCAAATCTTTTGCGTGATTGAGAAAAAAAAAGACGAGACATAACCTCTGATAATTATATCCCACGTTGCTTTCTTTCTGTATCATCTAGTTTTTCTCTCTAACTCATCATTTTGATTACTTGGAACCTAATTAGCAAACATAGAAACCATCTAGTTTTATAGCTAGGTTAGGAGTGCCCTTAGAATTCCATATGTTTAGAGCGTTGACTTTCAACTCTAGAATAGGAAGCTAACCCTATCTTTGTTGGTTGGGAATTGTGGATGTATGCCAACGCCATTTAGGTAATCCTTGCTGAGGTGAATCTAGGTGTTTAATTAATATATATACTCTTATTTACTAAAATGATAAGCATATTTAAATAAGAAAAAACATTAAATGAAATATATTTTGATTCTTAACTTCTTACAGTTTTGTCATGTGCTAAATAATCAATATTATCTCATAGGTCCATCTAATACAAAATTGGTTAATGTGAGTTCTTTTATATCCTAATTGAACTTGTATATAATTTGAAAAACTGGCGAAGCTTGACCACAGGAGTAGGCTAGTCTACTGTAGATAAAGATTAAACACGGTCCACACTAAAGCCCCGTCCCCGATTTGAATTAATAATGGCCGTTCAAAGATTGTTAAATTTTGTTTTTCTTTTTACAAAATTTGCATACCATATCAAAACAAATGGAATATTTTCTTATTACTAAATACAGCCTAGTTCATCCCAGATTCGCCGCGCCTGGCCGCCTCCCGCCGACGCCCGCATCCCGCATTCCGCCAGCGCCGCGCGGCCACGCCGCTGGGAATTGGACCGTCTCCCGCTACCGCCGTCTCGCTTCCCACCATCCTCGCGCCGCTGCAGGTCGAGTAGAGGCGTGAAGACGACAATCATCGATCTCTTACTCTCTTTATTTACTAACTACTTTCCTTGTTCCGGAGATGATCCATCCCCTCCCCTACTATCATTCTTCACCGACTCCTTCACTGGTCACTGTTGGCCCAAGTGTCGGCCACGGCCATTCTTAGTCTGCACACCCACCGATGACCGTAATAGTAGCACTAGTGTCCTACACTCCTTTACCTGCAACCCCGTCCTGCTACTGTAAACATGAGTGCCAGCATGTTTCACGCATCAGTTTAAGCTCAACTTTTTGGAGACTGAGAATGTCGCCAGCGGACACTTAGTCAGCTCTGAGGTCATCTCCGCTGGTGGACACCTTTGGAGGATCGACTGCTACCCGCGTGGGGAGGAGGATGACGGGGAGGAGGAGGAGGATGACGACGACGACGACGACGACGACGACGACGACGACGATGACGAGGAAGAAGAAGATGATGATGATGATGATGATGATGATGAAGATGATAAGTACTTATCTGTCTACCTCCAATATGAGAGCGAATCCAAAAGCGTCAAAGCTACCATCGAAGCTGTCGTCATGGACAGAGATGGTTCTCTATCTTCGTCCCATAGAAAAAGGCTCGTGCACGTTTTTGGACCAAAGGGCAGTGACAACGACAACCGGGGTTGGTCACGCTTCGTGAAGCGAAGTGTGCTAGAGTCGTTCTACTTGACGAATGGCTCCTTCATCATTATGTGCGGGGTCAAAGTTGAGCAGGAGGACGAACTCCTCAAGTTTCCGCCCTCAGACATTGTCAGCCATCTTGGCCTCCTTCTGGACTGCACGGACGGTTCTGATGTCACATTCGTCGTCGATGGTGAGAATTTCCCTGCTCACCGGGCTGTGCTCTCTGCCCGCTCGCCTGTCTTCAAGGCGCAACTCTTGGGCTCCATGGCCGATGCCAAGATGCCATCCATCACCTTGCATGACATCGCGCCAGTGACGTTTAAAGTCATGCTCCGGTTCATTTACACCGATGCTTTTCCTCGGGATGACGAGCTCGGGGACTCCCCGGGTGACATGGTTCGACACTTGCTCGCTGCAGCGGACCGCTTCGCCTTGGATCGTCTGAAGATTTTGTGTGCTGCTTATCTGCGGGATAATATGTCAGTGGACACAGTTGCTGCCACTTTGATCTGCGCTGAAACACATAACTGTCAGCAGCTGAAAAAGAAGAGCATTGACTTCATTGCGGAGGAGAAGAACTTCAAGAAGGCTGTGTTAACAGATAGTTTTGGTCAGCTGGCGCAGCAATTCCCAACCATTCTTGATGAGTTGAGGAAGAGGGTTGGAGCATAGAGGCTGGCAGCATGTATCCATGCTAGCCTTTGGCTATAGCACTAGCTTTATTAAGGCATTTTGAGTTCGGCAAGTGCTAAACAGGTAGCTTCCAAATCCTTTGGTTTCCTGACCACAAGCTATCAAAGGAGGACCAGAGCAAGATGGAAGGTTTGGTGCTGAAGTTGAAGGAAGGGCGGGCAACCTGGTGAAATGCACATTCTGAAGACCTTTGTCATCTTCTGTTTTGTGGCTGCTGGTGTCTGTTCCTTTTTCTTTCGGTTTATTAGTATGCTGCTTTTGGATGTAGTCTGTTACTGTCTTGGTGGTGGGGTTAGAGGGTCTTAGCGTGGAGTTTCAAAGTGCTCATTTATGTAAGCCGGTAACCCCAGCAGTACTCTGTTAAGCTTTCAATTAATACAAGCTGGGCCGTCAAGCCTTTGGTGTAAAAAAGTTCGGCAAGTACTATCGAAATCTATTGAATGTTTGTAAGTGTCGCACTATTGCATTACTATCATGCAGACTTTTCTTTTTGTCGAGTCAACAGTTTGGTAAGTGAAATCAAGTTGTTCGCATTAATATTGCATTTCTTGCACTGCGTCACCCTGCAAGTCCTTACGTGTAAGTCTGTTTTCTTAAATTCATTTGGTTCTTTCCCATATTATACGGTATTACGGTTTGAATCTTGCTTGCAAACTCACTCTACACAACAGACTGTGGGATAATATTGAAACATCCTCAATTTTTCACGAAGGAAAAATACACAGAATGACGGATAATATAATAGTTCGAAGCATCAAACC
>CM041643.1:40737761-40764267 GCA_023333625.1 Bothriochloa decipiens
AGTCTACATAGATAAAGACTGAACACGGTCTACACTAAAGCTCCGCCCCTGATTTGAATAATGGCCGGACAAAGTTTGTAAAATTTTGATTTGTCTTTTTACAAAATGTGCTTACCAATTTACAATATCGAAACAAAATTTTGGTCTTATACTAAAAACCGGTTAGTTCATCCCAGATTTGTTTAGGCTTTTTCCTAGCTCTGAATGGTGCTTTTTAAAAATGCAATCCAATCTTGAAATAGATGAATTTATAGCTTTCGCAAACAACTTTTACTAATCTAGTATGTAGGTAGCATAAATTTAGCAAATGCACTAGAAATAAATCTCTGTGATTTTATAGTTTTCTCTAGGCACCGAAGGGTTTACGTTTCCCCCGAAAACTCACAAAAGAATTTCATATTCTTTGTTAGGCATAAATATAAAAAATCATTTTTTACCAACAAACAAATTCATTTTTTTACCTGTTAAATTTCTGAGCCAAAAAAATTTTGGCCCGCGCCCAAAATTCGTGTGCCCGGAAACTTCAATTCCCTCCAACCAGCCACCAAACCCTAAAATCACTCAAACAGTAACCCATTTCCAATTTCCCCCAAATCCCACCAGACTCCGTCACCTCCAACACCCGTGCGGCGGCGCCGGGCCGCCCCACCTCCCGCGAGCGCGCGCCGCTTGCGCCGTGCCGCGCCGTCGCCCCGACTGGCCGCCTCCACCGCGCGCGCGCGCGCTTGTGCTGCGCCGCGCCATCGCCCCGTCTGACCGCCTCCCGCCGACACCGGACCGCATCCCGCATTCTCGCAAGCGCCGCGCGGCCACGCCGCTGGTCACTGAACCGTCTCCCGCTGCCGCCGGCTTGCCTCCCACCATCGTCGCGCCGCTGCAGTCGAGCAGAGGCGTGAAGCGGGCAACCGGTCATCGATCTTCGTTCTCTCCAACAACACATCGTTCCTTATTCCGGAGACGGTCTATCTCCTTCCTGCTTCCTTCTTCACTGCTTGTCTGCTCGGAGCTCCAAGTGTCGTCCATGCTTCATCTGTACACCCACCTATGACCGTGATAATCGCACTGTGAATACGCTGAGATGCAGTAGTGTCCTACACTCTTCTACCTGCGACTCAATCCAGCTACTGTAAACATCAGTACCACCAGCGTGTTGGATTCCTTTAGTTTCACGCATCAGTTCAAGCTCAACTTCTTGGAGACGGAGAAGTTCGCCATCAATCACGCAGTCGGCTCTGAGGATATCTTCGCTGGTGGGCACCTCTGGAGGATCTTCTGCTACCCGCGTGGGTGTAGGACAGAGGACAACGGTAAGTACTTATCTATCAGCGTCCAGCGTCAGAACAAATCCAAAAGCGTCAAGGTAATCTTCGAGGCCACCGTCATGGACAAATATGGTACTCTATCTTCAACCCATAAAAAATGGTTTGCGTTTGTTTTCACACCAACTAATAACACCTGGGGTTGTTATCGCTTTGTGGAACGGAGCGTCCTTGAGTCACTCTGTGTGATGAATGGCTGGTTCATCATTATGTGCGGGGCCAAAGTTTTGATTGATGAAGACCCCCTTGAGGTGCCACCCTCTGACATTGGGAGCCATCTCGGCCACCTCCTGGACTGCACAGATGGCTCTGATGTTTCATTCGTCGTCAATGGTGAAATGTTCCCTGCACACCGGGCTGTGCTTGCTGCCCGCTCACCTGTCTTCAAGGCGCAACTCCTGGGCGCTATGGCGGACGCCAAGATGCCATCTATCACCTTGCATGACATCGCACTGTCGACTTTCAAAGTCATGCTTCGGTTCATGTACACCGATGCTTGTCCTGCAGATGCCGAGCTTGGGGACTCCCCGGATGACATGTTTCGGCACTTGCTTGCTGCAGCGGACCAGTTCGCATTGGATCGCCTCAAGATTTTGTGTGCCAAAAAGCTATGGGATAATATATCAGTGGACACAGTTGCTGTCACTTTGATCTGTGCTGAAACACATAACTGTCCGCAGCTGAAAAAGAAGTGCATTGACTTCATTGTGGAGGAGAAGAACTTCAAGAAGGTTGTCTTAACAGATGGTTATACAGCTTGGGCAGCAATTCCCATCCATTCTTGATGAGCTGCGGGAGATGGTTGAAGCATAGAGGCTGGCAGCATGTGTCCATTCTAGTACTAGCTTTATGGCATTTTGAGTTTGGAAAGTGCTAAACAGGTAGCTTCCAAATCCTTTTGGTTTCCTAAAGTAGTGGACCAAGCTATCGAGAGCAAGATGGAAGGTTTGGTGGGTGCAGAAGTTGAAGGAAGAGCTGGCAACCTGGTGAAATGCGCCTTCTGAAGACCTTTGTCATCTTATGTTGCGTCTGTTCTTTTTTCTTTTGATTTATTAGTATGATGCTTTTGGATGTAGTATGTTATTATCTTGGTGGTAGGGTTGGAGTGGCGTGGAGACGTGGAGTTTCAAAGTGCTCTTTTCTGTAAGCTGGTAACCGCTGCAGTACTCTGTTAAGGTGTCAAGCCTTCGGTCTAAAAATGTTTGGCAAGTGCTATCTAAATCTATTGAATGTCTCTGTTTTCTTAAATTCATTGGGTTCTTTCTTATATAATATGATTTATGCAGAATGAAAGATTTGTAATATGAGACTGTTGGACTTGTATGAGTTAAAATTTTCAATCGCCCTCAAGTGCTCGTTTATGTAAGCTGGGCTGTCCAGCCTTTGGACCAAAAAAAGTTCTGCAAATGCTATCTAAATCTGTTGAATGCATGAAAGTGTTGCATTTTTATTATCCAGTCAACGATTTGGTAAGTGAAATCATTGTTGTATCTTATTCGCATTAATATTGTGGATCTTGCATTGCATCACCATGCAAGTCCTTCTGTGTATGTCTGTTTTCTTAAATTCATTTTTGTTTGTTTCTTATATTATACGATTCGAATCTTGCCTGCAAACTCACTTCAGAATGAAAGATTTTGAGCCATGTCGACTGAAACATCTGAAGGCACGTATGAGACTGTTGGACTTGAATGAGTCAAATCGCCCTCAAGACTGTTGTAGTATTATCAGTGCCATGATGATTGTTCTTGCACCCAACACATTTCTTTTTAAAATACCAGAGACCATTGTTACCTAGTGTCCAGTATGGTTGGAATTTTACGTACATCAGATCATACAAAATGCTTATAATTAATACTCCAAGATATATAATAGTAGGTGTGACTGCTGCCTACATTATGACATATTTTTTTTTGTAGGATAACGATATATAAACGCAGATAAGTCGACCGGATTAGGCTTGAAAACAAGAATCCTTACGCGCGTACCGGATAGTGACATCAGCCGTCCACCGTGGTTGCGAGGTTGCTGCCCATCAAGTCAGTCTCACCGGAAACTATGCAGGTGCCGATCATGACTAAGACGCAAGGAACCAAGCACGACTTGCTTTCATCGTCGTCTCCGATCCTTCTCGGCCTGGACTTTTGTCGCCGCCTCGCCAGGATCCGGTGGAGCGTGCTAGGCGGACGGAAAGCCTCGCCGGAAAGGGACGTACACGTAAACCGCGCGCACGCACGCTTTCTTTTGTACACGGGAGCAGCAGCGGCGCAGAGCACCACTGCGACGGCAATGGCGGGGGCACTGGCACGCCGCAGTCCATCATGATTCATGACTCGATCATGAGCAGGCGGCCTGACAGGGACCGGGACCGGGACCGGGCCGGGGTCTCGCGCGTGCGCCGCCGGGGGTCCCGGCCGTCGGCTTTGGAAGGCCACGAGTGCTCCACTTCCGATCCACTGGTTGGTTGTTGCCGGCCAGCAGCAGCCATCGATCGATCGAGCGGGCAGGGGATGAAAAGTCTGTGCGTGGGGATCGTGGAATCGTGGACCTGCGTGCGACGACGACGCCAGACGACAACTTATCCCAGGTACGTGTGCGGTAGGCCGAAAGCAAGGGCTCCAGGGTGGAAGTGTCGCCACCATATCCTACTCGTTTAGGCGCGGCGACTATACCGCGGTGGCCGCGCGGAGTCCACGAACCGAGGACGCCCGGCGCGCCGCGGGAGCGAGAGCGAGAGCGGGATGCCCGGATGGGGCCGCCGTCGTCGTCGTGGGTGCGGCCCCAAGTCTACCAGCGCCCACCTGGCCGGCACAGGTCAGGCCTGGCCGCCTGGGGGTGGCACGTAACGGCTCGCTCGATCAGGCGCTTTGGCCTGTCGCGTTCGCGTCGCGGGCGGCGGCGTACGTGCGCCGGATCGACCCCGTTCCGATGGGGTCGTGACTTGTGAACGAAAATGTGTGGCGTCGTCGCGACGATTCTCCGCCGCGGGCGGTGGGACGGCGGATCGCACCGGGCACCGGGCAAGGGCGCCACGGCGGGCGCGCGGGTGGTGCGCCGCGCGTCCATGTGTGTTATCGACGACGCTCGTGTCGTGTCTGTCGGTCTCCATTCGTGACGTCGTCCGCCAGCGAGCACTGAACTGAAACCAGCCCTTGCCTCAAATGCGACGCCGTTGACACTCGGTGGCCGTACCGGGCGCGCCAGTTCATCGTCAGCACGTGCCACTATGGCGTAACGTAACGATTTTTTTCCCCGACACGGCCTAGCGGCCTAGGTGGTGACTAGGTGAGTATCCAACTTGACACCGGCCGGGCAAACTACTCACTGATCTTTTATTTGTACGTACGTCTAGCTTTTCCTCCAAAGGCAGAGAGAGAGAGAGAGATCCGAGCACGAGAACGATCGATCCAGTTGACAAACTACCACGGCAACTGCTAGCTTGCCGCCAACGTTATTCAGGCCGCCGCGGTCTCTGATTTTTTGTTAAAAAAAAAACGAGTGGTGGTGGTGCTCAAACAACAAGCAGCTCCTGTGATGTGTTCCATATCCATGCTTATTTCAAACTTCTTTCGGATCGAGAGGATTTGATTGGCTGCCTCTTTATTTCCTCTCCGTGGCGTGTGGTTCGTACAATGCGGGGGCATTATTCATGATGTCATTCTTCTTATCCTTTCATTCAGAGTACCATTTTATAACCTTCTTAACAATGTACACAATTCAACAGGTTAAACATCCTGTAAAAAGATATATATTTGACAACGAAATATTGACATTTTTGTATAAATTTGATCAATCTAAATCAATACGATTTCAATCATGCATTGCAAGCGGGCAGCTCCTCCGCGCCTAAGCCGGCGCGAGGGCGAGCACGCGCAGCTCCGCTGCGGCGTCCCCGGCACGAGGGTGAGGCGCTCTGCCGTGGCCTCGCAGGTGCGAGCGCGAGCGCGCGCAGCTCCGATGCGGCTTCACCGGCGCGAAGGCAAGGTGCGCGCGAGGCTAGGCGTGGACGAGGGAGTCGCGACTCTCCTGCGTGTGGCGGACGGAGGCGAGCGGCGTCCCTTCCAGTGCTGGAGGTTGAAGACGGGTGAGCAGTGAGGGAGTGATTGAGGAGAGTCACAATTAGGTGAGGGGGTTATCAAAAATGCCAAGAAGCCAACGTCTATTGTCCACGCTGGTGTGTCCACGTCGTATGCTGGCTCTTGCGTGATGAGGTTAGTACTATTAAACACTAAAAAATATAGTTGCAGTACCTGGATATTATATTTTTTAGTTAAAGTGCAAATCTATTACATGTCCAATAATTTAGGTACGCACATAGCAATTTACTCTAATTTCAAACAGAGCTTGAACCATAGGACTAGGGGCAATCTACATAAATAAAGATTAAACACTAACGGTATAAAAATCATTGTTTAGAAATTAAGATTACATTGAGTAGGGGTGTCTACACTAAGCTCCGTCCTAATTTGAATAATGGCCGGTCAAAGTCTATAATTTTTTTTTTCATTTCACAGAACGTGCTTACCATTTCTCAAAATATATGGAGTATTTTCTTACTAAAAGCTATCTAGTTGATCCTAGATTTATTTATTTTTCTAGCTTTGGATGGCACCATATCTAGGTATATAACTCTCACAAACAAATTTTAATATTCTAGGTACCATATTGCAACAAATCTAGCAAATGCAGTAGAAAAAATATCTATGCAATTTCATAGTAAAGGGTCCGCAATTTTGCAGAAATACAAACCTCCCGTTCAAAAAAATAAAATAAAAATACAAACCGATCAAATTTCGTTTGGCACTTCAATTTCCAGCCGCCAGGCCCACGATAGAACCCCCAACAAACCCTAAATCACTCCAACAGTATCCTCAAATTTTCCCCAAAATCCAACAGACGACTCCCAATCTCACCTGCAACAACCGTGAGCCGCCGCCGCCGCCGCCGCCGCCAGCGTCGGGCCGACCCGCCTCCCGCGCGCGCGCCGCCTGCGCCTGCGCCGCGCGGTCACCTGCCGGACTGCTTTCCGTCGACGCCGGCCCGTATCCCGCATTCCCGCCAGCGCCGCGCGGCCGCGCTGCTGGTCACTGGACCGTCTGCCACTGCCGCCGGCTCGCCTCCCACCAGCAGAGGCGTGAAGCGGGCAAGCGGCCATCAATCTTCTTTCTCTCCATAGTCCAACAGCACGTTGTTCCTGTTCCGGAGACGATCCATCTCCTCCGCTACTTCCCATTCATCACTGCTCGGAGCTCCAACTGTACACCCACCGACGACCGTGATAGTAGCACATACACTGAGATGCAGTAGTCTCCTACATTCCTCTACCTGCGACCCCGTCCAGCTACTGTAAACATGAGTGCCAGCTTGTTCGATTCCTCCAGTTTGACGCATCAGTTCAAGCTCAACTTTTTGGAGACGGAGAAGTTCACCATCGGGCAGTTAGTCAGCTCTGAGGATATCTTCGCTGGTGGGCACCTCTGGAGGGTCGACTGCTACCCGCGTGGGGGTTCGAAAGAGGAAAACGGCGAGTACTTATCTATATACCTCCGGCATCAGAGTACAACCAAAGATGTCAAAGCTATCTTCGTGGTCTTCGTGATGGACAAAGACGGTACTCCATCTTCTTCCCATAGACAGAGCTTGGTGCATGTTTTCAAACCAAAAGGCAGCGGCAACGACGGCAGGGGTTGGCCTCGCTTGGTGGAGCGAAGCGTACTAGAGTCACTGTACGTGACGAATGGCTCCTTCATCATTATGTGCAGAGTCAAAGTTGTACATGAAGACCCCCTCGAGGTGCCGCCCTCGGACCTGGGAAGCCATCTCGGCTTCCTGTTGGATTGTGCAGAGGGCACCGATGTCTCATTCATCATCGATGGCGAGAAGTTCCCTGCTCACCGGGCTGTGCTTGCTGCCCGCTCGCCTGTCGTCAAGCCGCAACTCCTGGGCTCCATGGCGGATGCCAAAATGCCATCCATCACCTTGCATGGCATTGCACCAGCGACGTTTAAAGTCATGCTCCGGTTCATTTACACCGATGCTTATCCTGCTGATGACGAGCTTCGGGACTCCCCGGATGACATGTTTCGGCACTTGCTCGCTGCAGCAGACCGCTTTGCCTTAGATCGTCTGAAGATTTTATGTGCTGCAGATCTGCGGGATAATATGCCAGTGGACTCAGTTGCTGCCACTTTGATATGTGCTGAAACATACAACTGCCTGGACCTGAAAAAAAACTGCATTGACTTCATTGCGGAGGAGAAGAACTTCAAGAAGGTCGTGTTGACAGATGGTTTTGTTCAGCTGGCGCAGCAATTCCCATCCATTCTTGATGACCTGAGGGAGAAGGTTGGAGCATAGAAGCAGCACGCATGTGTACATGCTAGCCTGTAGCTATAGTACTAGCTTTATGGCATTTTGAGTTTGGTAAGTGCTATACTGGTAGCTTCCAAATCCTTTTGGTTTCCTAAAGTAGTGGACCAAGCTATCGAAGGAGGACCGGAGCAAGATGAAAGGTTTGGTGCTGAAGTTGAAGGAAGGGCCTTCAACCTGGTGAAATGCGCCTTATGAAGACCTTTGTCAACTTCTGTTTTGTAGCTGCTGGTGTCTGTTCCTTTTTCTTTCGTTTTAGTATGCTGCTTTTGGATGTAGTCTGTAACTATCTAGGCGGTGGGGTTAGAGGGCCTCGGGGTGGAGTTTCAAAGTGCTCCTCTCTGTAAGCTGGTAACCCCAGCAGTACTCTGTTAAGCTTTCAATCCCAGCTGGGCGCCTTTGAATGTAGCAGATTTATGGCTGACACCCAAAAGACGGAACCTCAATCTGCTTTCATCTATATTCTGTCCAGATTTTGTAAATCATGTTATGCAGATCTCTTTATCTCAATCTGAAGGTTAAGATATCCTAATCTGGAAGCCAAACAAAAAGGGGATATGGACAGCGCAAAGTGCACAAAAGCTCCCGCAGCAAGAAAAAATAATTGTACTGTAAGTAAACTCTATCATCCGCATCACACTAAAGCTGTCATTGACTTAACTTGGAAAATAAAAATCCTTCCCGTAGTTGTTTATATGGCGTCTCCTCACAATAAATATCCCCAATGCTCAGCGTGTTCACATAAGAATCAAAGATATTACTCCCAACTGTGTGGTTGAAAATGATAAACATCTTTTCTTCCGTTGTAATTTTGCTAGAGCAGTTTGGTTTACTTCTGCTCTTGCCATCAAATCTGATTTACTACAAGGCTCCTGCTCAGAGATATTGCCCTATATTTGCAATCAACTGAATTGGTCAGATAATATTGACTTGGTTTGCTATATTATCTGAGCAATTCAGTTGATTGCTTATGTATTTTCACTGAATTGCTCATCAACATAAATTTACTACAATGCTTATTTGAAATCTTGAAGCTTATGTCTTTTCGCGTGCCTCAAACAGTGAAAAGACTAAATTTCAAAACAATTCGGGAGCCATCTTGGGCTCCTGCTGGGCAGCAAGGACGGCTCTGATGTCTCCTTCATCATCGATGGCGAGAAGTTCCCTGCTCATCGTGCTGTGCTTGCCGCCCGCTCGCCTGTCTTCAAATCACAGCATGTCATCCATCATCTTGCACGACATCTCACCGGCGACGTTCCGAGCCATGCTGAGGTTCATGTACACCGATGGTTGTGCTGAGGACGACGAGGTCGGGGAGTATGAAGAGCTCAGGGACATGGTTCGGCACTTGCTGGTTGCAGCGGACCGTTTTGCCTTGGATCGTCTGAAGATTCTGTGTGCTGCAGTTCAGGGGGATAATATGTCAGTGGACACAGCTGCTGAAACTTTGATCTGTGCTGAAACATATAACTGCCCACAGCTGAAAAAAAGTGCATTGACTTCATTGCGGAGGAGAAGACTTCAAGAAGGTTGTACTAATAGATGGTTTTTGTCAGCTTGGGCAGCAATTCCCATCCATTCTTGATGAGCTCAGAGTGAAGGTTGGAGTATAGAGGCGGTAGCATGTATCTATTCTAGCCTGTGGCTGTAGTTCTAGCTTTATGGCATTTTGAGTTTGGCAAGTGCTAACCAGGTAGCTTCCAAATCCTTTTGGTTTCCTGAAGTAGTGGATCAAGCTGTCGAGAGCAACATTGGGTTGGTGCTGAAGTTGAAGGAAGGGCTAGCTTGGTGAAATGTACCTTCTGAAGACCTTTGTCATCTTTCTGTTGTGTCTGTTCCTTTTTCTTTTGTTTTAGTATGCTGCTTTTGGATGTAGTCTGTTGCTATCTTGGTGGTGTGGTTAGAGGGGTTCGCGTGGAGTTTCAAAGTGCTTGGTTCTGTAAGCTGGTAACCCCAGCGGTACTCTGTTAAGCTTTCAATAGAAGCTGGGCTGTCAAGCCTTTGGTCTAAAAAAAGTTCGCCAAGTGCTGTCTAAATCTATTGAATGTTTGTAAGTGTTGCATTTTTATTGTCCAGTCAACGATTTGGTAAGTGAAACCATGTTGTATCCTTTTCGCATAAATATTGCGTATCTTGCATTGCATCACCATGTCTGTGTTTGCCTGCAAGACTGTTGTGGTATTTTCAGCGGCATGGTGATTGTTCTTGCATCCAACACATTTCTTTTTAAGATGCTAAAAAAAAAACACATTTCTTTTTTAAAGTTATCAGAGACCACTGTTGTCAGTGTCCAATGTGGTTGAAATTTTAGCTAGATCAGATCATACAAATTTTAAAGTTACCAGAGACCACTGTTGTCTCGCCAATGCTTTTGGTAGCCCACGAATCCGGCTAAACGAACCAGATGTTGACAATTGGCCGTCCACCGTCGCTCTGAATAATCTGAAGATTAGTAAGCGAGGTTGCTGTCGATCAAGTCAGCCTCACTGGAAACTATGCAGGTGCCGACCATCACCAAGGCTGAAGGAACCACGACTAACCACTTGGTTCTCGTCGTCTCCGATCCTTTCAAGTGACCCTTGGCCCGCCACCTCGTCAGGATCCGGTGGAACGTGCTAGGCAGACGCGGAAAGTCTCGCCGGAAAGGGAGGTACACCTAAGCCGCGCGCACGCTTTCATCGTACACGGGAGCAGAGCACCACTGCGACGGCAATGGCGGTGGCACTGACACTGGCACGCAAAGCCCATCGTGATTCATGAGCTAAGCAGCCGGCCGGACCGGACGTGATCTCGCGCGCGCACTGCCTGGTCCGGGTGCCGGCCGTCGGCCGACGAGCAGTGCGCTGCTCCAAATCTCCACCTCCGATCCACCGGTGCTTGTCAGCAGCCATCGATCGAGCAGTGCTATAAAGTCTATGCGGAGATCGAACAGTCAATGCATCCAAGGGACTATGCACATTGATTAAACATATGATTGTGAATTGGACGTCCATGCATCCACCGAGCATATGTTCAATTGAGCATATGCTAGGCCCACAATCATATGTTCAATCGATGGCTATGTACATGTCCAATTCAACCGAGTTATACACATCGAGTCACCGAGAGGAGAATAGCTATGTTCTATGGGAGGACATCTCGTCAGGAGGAGAGGAGCTATGTGTGGTTTGGCCTATCATATCTTATTTCTTGCAGACATAGTTTCTTATCTTAGAAGCTTTTTTCGCCTCTCATGTCATCATTTTGCTCAGTTGGAACCTATAATTACTAAACATTAAAACCATCTAGTTTCTAATTTAGGAGTGCACTTAGAATTGCATATGCTTGAAATGTTGATTTTCAAGTCTAGAATAAAAATGCCAATGTGATTTAGGTACAAATCCTTGCTGATGTGAACTTAGGTGTTTACTATCATATACTCCTCTATATTAAAATGATAGGCGTATCAATAAGAAGAAAAAAGTATACCAATTATACTTTTATTTAATTTCTTTACATTTTTGTTATGTGCTAAATATTCAATATTATCTCATAGTCCCATTGAATACAAAAATGGTTAATGGTTAATGCAAGTTTTCTTCCTAATTAAACTTGTATATAGTTCCAAACAGTGGATGTGCTTGACCATAGGAATAGGGGATAAACTACATAAATAAAGATTAAACACTAACTGTATAAAATTCATTGTTTAGAAATTTAAGATTACATTGAGAAGGGATGGCCTTGGATCAACTTTGTCTATACTAAGCTCCACCCTAATTTGAATAATGGCCGGTCAAAGTATGTAAAATTTAGATTTTCGTTTACAAAATATGCTTTACCATTTTCAAAACATATGTAACATTTTATTCTTAATAAAATCTATCAAGTTCATCCTGATTTGTTTGTTTTTTTTCCTAGCTCTGAATGGTGGCTTTTAAAAATCGAATGTTGAAATAGATGTATATATAGCTATCACAAACAACTTTTAATATTCTCTAGGTACCACATTGCAATTAATCTAGCAAATGCACTGGAAAAAATATCTAAGCAATTTCATAGTTTTTGCTGGGTACCACGCGAAATATTGCAAAAAAGAAAAAAAGCCATCTAGTTTCTAGGTTAGGAGTGCACTTAGAATTGTATATGCTTGAAACGTTGATTTTCAACTCTAGAATAAAATGCCAATGCTATTTAGGTACAAATCCTTGCTGATGTGAACTTAGGTGTTTACTATTATATACTCCTCTATACTAAAATGATAAGCATATTTCAATAGAAGAAAACATTATACCAAATATACTTTTATTTAATTTCTTTAAATTTTTGTTATGTGCTAAATATTCAATATTATCTCATAGCCCCATTGAATACAAAAATGGTTAATGCAAGTTCTCTTGCTAATTGAACTTGTATATAATTCCAAATAGTGGTCGAGCTTGCCCGTAGGAGTAGAGGCTAGACTACATAAATAAAGATTAAACACTAACTGTATAAAAATCATTGTTTAGAAATTTAAGATTACATGGGATGGCCATGGATGAACTTTGTCTATACTAAGCTCCACCCTAACTTGAATAATGGCCGGTCAAAGTATGTAAAATTTAGATTTTCCTTTACAAAATATGCTTACCATTTTCGAAACATATGTAACATTTTATTCTTAATAAAATCTATCAAGTTCATCCTGATTTGTTTAGTTTTTTTCCCTAGCTTTGAATGGCGGCTTTTAAAAATTGAATGTTGAAATAGATCGATATATAACTCTCACAAACAACTTTTAATATTCTAGGTACCATATTGCAGCAAATCTAGCAGATGCACTAGAAAAAATATCTAAGCAATTTCATAGTTTTTGCTGGGTACCGAAGGGTCCGCAATTTTTATGAAATATTGAAAAAAGAAAAAAAACCAACATTCCGTATTTTTTGAGAATATATATATATTTTTGAGAAAATATATAAAAAATACAGAGATTATTTTTGAACCAAATTTGGCCCGCGCCCAAATTTCGTTTGGCCCAAAACTTTGGTTCCCCACAAAAACCCTAAATTCACTCCAACAGTATTCCAATTTCCCCCAAATCCAACAGAGTCGTGAACCGCCGCCGGCAAACGCCGCCCAGCCTCGCGGCCGTGCCGTCGCCCCGCGCGGCTGCCTCCAGCCTACACAGCGCGGCTGCGCCGTCGCCCGCCTGGCCGCCGCCGCCCGCATCCCGCATTCCCGCAGCGCCGCGCGTCCACGCCACTGGTCACTGGACCGTCTCCCGCTGCCGCCGGCTCGCCTCCCACCATCATCACGCCGCTGCAGTCGAGCCTGAGGCGTGAAGCGGGCAAGCGGCCATCGATCTTTCGTTCTCTCTTTACTAATTACTCCATCGACCCAACAACACATCGTTCCTTATTCTGAAGACGATCCATCTCTTTCCCTACTTGCATCCTTCACTGCTCGGAGCTTCAAGCGTCGCCACACTGAGATGCAATAGTGTCCTACATTCCTCTACCAGAGACCCCGTCCAGCTACTGTAAACATGAGTGCCCGCTTGTTCGTTTCCTGCAGTTTCACGCATCAGTTCAACCTCAACTTTTTAGACACAGAGAAGGTTGCCATCGGGCACTCAGTCAGCTCTGGGGACATCTCTGCTCGTGGGCACTTATGGAGGCTCGTCTGCTACCCTCGCGGGGGTTGGGAAGAGGACAACGGTGAATACTTATCTATCTACCTCAAGCATGTGAGCCGATCCAACAGTGCCGAAGCCATATTTGAGGTCTACGTGATGAACAAAGACGGCACTCCATCTTCATCCCATAAAGACAGTTTTGTGCATCTTGTCGCACCAATGGGCAGTGGCGGCAGCGACAGCCAGGGTTGGGCTCGCTTCCTGAAGCGAAGTGTCCTTGAGTCACACTACTTGACAAATGGTTCTTTCATCATTGTGGCAGCAGTCAAAGTTGTGCACGCCGATCCCCTCGATGTGCCACCCTCCGATATTGGGAACCATCTCGGCCTCCTTTTAGACTGCACGGATGGCTCTGATGTCTCCTTTGTCGTTGATGGAGAGAAGTTCCCTGCTCACGGTGCTGTGCTTGCCGCTCGCTCGCCGGTCTTCAAGGCGCAGCTCTTGGGCTCTATGGCCGAAGCACACATGTCATCCATCACCTTGCATGATATTGTGCCGGCGACGTTTAAAGTCATGCTCCGGTTCATTTATACAGATGCTTGTCCTAAGGATGATGAGCTCGGGGACTCCCCCGATGACATGTTTCGGCACTTGCTCGCTGCAGCAGACCGCTTCGCCTTGGATCGTCTGAAGATTTTGTGTGCTGCAGATCTGTGGGATAATATATCTGTGGACAGAGTTGCTGCCACTTTGATCTGCGCTGAACATGCAACTGCCCGCAGCTGAAAAAGAGGTGCATTGACTTCATTGCGGAGGAGAAGAACTTCAAAAAGGTTGAGCTAACAGATGGTTTCTTTCAGCTGGCGCAGCAATTCCCATTGATTATTGATGAGCTGAAGTTGAAGGTTGGAGCATAGAAGCAGCACGCATGTATGCATGCTATCCTGTGGCTATAGTACTAGCTTTATGGCATTTTGGGTTCGGCAAGTGCTAAGCCGGTATCATACAAATCCCTTGGTTTCCTAAAGCAGCGGACCTAGCTGTCAAAGTAGGAGGACTGGAGCAAGATGAAAGGTTTGATGCTGAAGTTGAAGGGCTGGCAACCTGGTGAAATGCGCCTTCTGAAGACCTTTGTTTGTCATCTTCTGTTTTGTGTCTATTGGTGTCTGTATGCTGCTTTTGGATGTAGTCTGTTACTATCATGGTGGTGAGGTTGGAGAGGCTTCCAGGTGGAGTTTCAAAGTCTCCTTTCTGTAAGCTGGTAACCCAGCAGTACTCTGTTATGCTTTCAATACAAACTGGGCTGTCAAGCCTTCGGTCTATATAGAAAAAAGATCGGCATGTGCTATCTAAATCTGTTGAATATTTGTAACTCTTCCATTTTTATTATACAAGACAACGATTTGGTAAGTGACATCATTGTTGTATCCTATTCGCATTAATATTGCATATCTTGCATTGCATCACCATTCAAGTCCTTGTATGTCTTTTCTTAAATTCATTTGGTTCTTTCTTATATTATATACGATTCGAATCTTGCTTACAAACTCACTCTACATGACAGAATAAAAGATTTTGGGCCGTGTTGACAGAAACATCTGAAGGTACGTATAAGACTGTTGGACTTGTATGAGTCAATGATTTCTTCAATCGCACTACTATGGTATAGTTATCATGTTGTAGTATTATCAGTGGCATTGTGATTGTTCTTGCATCCAACATAATTTTTTTTAAATTACCAGAGGGCCATTGTTATCTAGTGTCCAATATGATTGAAATTTTACATACATCAGATCATATACAAAATGCTGCTAATTTATACGTACTTGCTAGATAATTGTACGTGCAGTATTCATCAAAATTTGTAAGGTTCGGCAAAACACTGTAGATTGGTACTGATTCTGTTTGGCGTCGTTTGCAGAAACCGAAACCAGCAGAGGTCATCTCAGGAGCTCGTGGCCAAAATCTAAATGACACGGACTCCAGGTTCCAACATATCTACCGAGGTACGCCGACAGAGTTCATATATATTGACTGAATTAGCTTGTCCAGGCGACCCGCTATGGGCTATATTGTTCCCTACATTATGCTTCTTGGGATTCTCTCTGCAAGCATGGGTTCCATTTTCTAAGTACCAAATGAGACAGTTAAGAAGGGCTTCAGTTCTGCTCAGTTGAGACTTTGCAGTCTCAGTAATACGGAGTACTAATTAACCAAATGTTGGCTTTAGTTTATAAGTAATGGAGGCTACTGTATTTGCATTCAGTTTCAGCAGGTTCATCAAAATTAATATCTCCAACCTAATCTAAGTGCTCAGAAAAATCAACTGGTACTTCAACAAAATTATCATGCAACTTGTCGGCAGCGAAATTGATGTTAGTGATTGTATGAAAGATAAAAGATGATTTACGATATTGGATTTCGAATAACTATCTTAAAAAATAAATGGTCCTGAGTTTCTGGAAAGCTTGCTTGCTGCAGACAAGGCACAAACAAAAAAGCATCTCTCCATCACTGCCTTTCTTAAGATGAAGATCTATTCCTTTGGTACGCATTTTGATCATTTTGTCATTATAAAGTTGAACATCTTGTACCTTCCCTTCTGTGTAGATTTTCATCCTTTTCAAAGCTGAAGATGGAGTGCCTTGACTGCAAGTGGCTACAAAGACAGTTACTCACATCTGCTACAATCCCATGCCTGGCTGTGTCTCTACTACAGCATGTTTCTTTTGAATTTTGAGTGGTTGCAGAGCTTCCAAGGTTTACTGCTCATGTCAACGTGTTAGAAACTCAGATTACAAGATTATCTGACCTTATCATCTCTAAGTCAAAGGAAACATATGATTGCTCAGTACTGAGATAAAGTATGTATGCAACTCTTTATGTCACTGCAATTTACTAATCGCACTGTTATGTGGGATGTGGCATTTATAGAAACCCATACAGGGCTTTATGCTTCTAATTTGATCTATAGTCTTCTATAATTACATGTTCGCAAGGCAAGTACAGAGTCAAATAGGCTACTGGATTCACACTTTATGTTATGCACGTGTAATGAACTGGTAATATACAGTAGAAAATTATGTAAATAGCTTTTAGCTTGGTATCTATGTTACTCTAATTCATATTATTTGTTTGCCATTCTGAGCATCTATGAAAAATCTGTGACACATCCATCATCACGCTGTTCATTCTTCAAATTTGTGCCTGCAGGTGCACGCAATGGTGCGCGCCCTGCACTAGCAGTTATCATGTTGTAGTATGATCAGTGCGTGCTAAGGATAAAAACGGTCGGAAACCATCAAAAAATTCCTCAACTATTTTTTACTTTTACATTTAAATATGAGAACGTACAAAATATTTTTTAATAAAATCTATTGTAATAATCATAAAGCGACATAGAGGTAGGCCCCGCAAAGCAGTGACGGGCTAGATGCATCATGAGGGGTAATAGGCCAAGCTATTATAGAAAACAAGCCTATGCATAGAGGAAAAGGCTCGTGGGCTTAGCCTATTAGCACCTTGTAACGTCCGGCCTATATATATGGCGGACCAATCAATGAAAGAGGGCAAGAAAGGTTAGGGTTAATCCCTTCCCCTGTTCCCCGCTCCCGGCCGCCGCTGCCGTCCGCGCGCCCCGCGCGTGCCGCGCCACGCCGCTGCCGGGCTCGGCCCCACCGCCGTCGCACCCTGCGCCGTGGAAGCTGCGCGCCCCTCGCTGCCTCTGCCGCCGTGCACCGCGGCCCCGTGGAGCCGTCGCCGCCGGTGGCTCCACCAGACGGATCGCCGCCTCGGTGGCTGATCCGGCTGCCTCAGGTTTAAATTCCGATCGTTCTGACAATCGGGATTTAGACTTGTTATATCTATCTAGTTCATCCTAGATTTGTTTAGTTTTTCCTAGCATTGGATGATGGCTTTTAAAAGTCCAATATTGAAATAGACGGATATATAGCTCTCATATCAAACAACTTTAATAATCTAGGTACCATTGAAAGATTTGTACGAGACTGTTTGACTTGTATGAGTTCAAATTTTCAATTGCCTTCAAGTATGTATATGGAATATTTATTTATTACATCTATCAGTGCGTGCTATGTATAAGCCTACGGAGGATCATGATACGCAAAAAAAAAAAATGCGAAGGAATAAGCATGTTTTCGTTATCAACGAATCTCAAACTTCTTTTATCAATATATGCATAAATCTATGCATATTTGCAAGAAATTATGAGAACCTGACATATTATTCAGCGGTCGTAAACCTCTGTACTAAAATGATAAGCATATATAATTTGAATAAGAAAAAACATTATTGCTACATTTTCCTATTTTTATGCTTAGATTCATTAATATTGCCATGTGCTAAATAATCAATATTTTCTCATAGACCCATCGAACATAAAATTGGTTAGTGCAAATTTTTTGGGTATCTAATGGAACTTGTATTTAATTTGTAATACTGGTGGAGCTTGACTAGAGGAGTAGGGGGACAGTCTACTTAAATAAAAATTAAACACTAATAAAATAGTATAGAGATTAATGTTTAGACAACAGAGATTATACTGAGCAAGAGTAGCCATGGTTTAACTTGGTCTACACTAAGCTTCGCCCCTAATTGAATAATGGTCAGTCAAAGTCTGTAAAATTTTGATTTCCATTTTCTACAAAATGTGCTTGCCATTTCAAAAATATAGATTACTTTCTTATTACTAAATTTTGTCTTGTTCATCCTAGATTTGTTTAGTTTTTTTTTCTAGCTTGGGATGGTGGCTTTTAAAAATCTTAATGTTGAAATAGATGGATATATATAGCTTTCGCAAACACTTTAAATAAACTAGGCACCATATCGTAATAATTCTAGCAAATGCACTAGAAAAAAATATCTGTGCAATTAAATAAACTAGGCACCATATTGCAATAACTTCCTCGCTGATTCCAGCTGGTTCCGATTGGTCGGCTCTCACGCAGCAACGTAGCACCAGCCGAACGGAGCCTTTGGCTCGCGTCCAAAGTCCCCGGTCTGGCCTGGAACTTCAATTCCACCGGTCAGCCCAGCAACAACCCCACGATGTCCTTAATAAAAAGAAAGCAAAAAAAGGGAAAAAACCCCACCAAAACCCTAAATCCCCATTACCAATTTCCCCATATCGAACAGCAGGTCGCCCCTCCAACATCCGTGAACCGCCGCCGCCGCCGCCATCGCCGGGCCGCTCCGCTCCGTCTCCCTGTTACGACTCAGGGTGGCGTCTTGGGGTAAAAGACGTATTCCAAAATTGAAGACGTATTCCTGTTATTATCGTTTATTTTGAACTTATGTATGACACGTGGGCCTGCGTGCCTGAGTATGACAGCTGGGGGCCATCGAGCCAAAGGGTGAGCCATATAGGCCACCGTTGCGTGGAAGAGAAGATCAGACAATTAAGAATTAGAAAAGTATTGTGCGAGAGTTCAGAGGAGGTTCCTCTGCTCGCCGGCGACCGATCCCTTGTCTCTCACGTCTCCGGCGATCGCCGTTGGCTATGGGTGTTACAAGTGGTATCAAGAGCCTTCTATCCTCGGCCCCGATTCCCCACCCTACCCACCCTATCAGTTCATGAGTTCGCAGGAGCAGCGACGTCCAGCGGCGGCGTGAGCCATCGCCTACCTCCGGGTTGCGATTCCTGCTCAAGCTGCGCTCGATCTAGCATAGCTCGACTCCGACCTGATCCACCTTCCTTCGTACCACCGGGAATCGGCCTCTATAGACCCAGATCGGTTTCTTCAACAACTCCTGTGCAATTTGGCGCAGGGCGGCGACACCGGCGGCGCGTCCACATCCACCAGCGCCGTTGGTTACATCTCTGCATCGACTGGGGTCGGCATCGACAACTGTGGGTTGGAGGTGTACCCACTGTGAGCTATTTCCCTTTGCTTCGGATTTTTGTTTGCTAGCTCGATTGGTAGCCTAGGGTTGCGTGGCTGAGTCTGCGCGTAAAATTCTGTAAGCTGTCGATCGTTTGCTGAGCGGTGGTGTCGGCGGGGAACTGTCCGTGGACTTGGGTTGCAGAGCTTCGTCTCTGTCATAAAATTCCGTTGTCCCGCCTCAGTTCCAGGAGTTGGGTGTTGGTGCTGTCCGCAATAGGAGAGGCGTTCTGTTGAACCTGTGATAGTACTGGTGGTTGTTTCTGATAGTTGGCATCACGGCTCCGAAGAGGAAACCGGTTGTTCCTTCTGCACAAACTCAGTTTATTCTTGCCCAGATGGATGCTGTTCTCAAGTGGAGGATAGCAACTGGACAGATCTCATGGAGACTCTGAATTTGATGTCTGAGAGAATGTCAGATTTGGGAACTCTTCAGCAGGATGTCAAGCGAGAGATGAAGGAAACGAAAGCCAGGGTCAAGCAATGTATGAATGAGAAGAAGCTGCTATATAAACAGGTCGATGTGTAGACTCAAGCCTTGAACAAGCTCATCCTAGACAAGGACAATACTTCTGACAGTAGTGATTCTGTGGAAGTGGGAGGTGATGTTGCATTTGATAATATATTTGCTGGTAAGAGACAGACCAATGCTGGGCCATCCTTTCAGTTTCATGAGCCCAGAAACAGGGAGAGAGCTGATGGTTACAGACACAGGGAGAGCGATGATGCTTACAGACACAGGGAGAGGGATGATCCACCTCCTCATCATACTCTGGGTAAGCTGATATTCCCAACTTTTGAGGGCCAGCAACCCAAGGTGTGGCTTGACAAGTGTCTGAATTACTTCAGGATATACAGAACACCTGAAAACTTGTGGATTGAAGCTGCTACAATGCACATGATGGATAATGCTACTAAATGGTGGCAGACATTCAAGTCTACTCATCCCAACATCTCATGGCAGGGGTTTTCTCAAGCTTTGCAGAGTCAGTTTGGCCTGGATGACTATGACATGGCTCTGACTGATTTGCTGGAATTACAACAAACAGGCACTGTAGAAGCCTATACTACACAATACAAATCCTTGCAATATGATGTGTGTATGCATGGAGCTGGCTATGATGATAAGTTCTTTGCAACACAGTATGTGAGAGGACTCAGGGATGATATTAGGGCTGTTGTAGCTCCACAGCTACCTGACACTGTTGAGAAAGCAGCTGTCATAGCTAAAATCCAGCAAAAGATGATTGACAGGACCAAGTTCAAGCAACAGCAGAAAAATCAGTAGTCTAAACTTGTTCCAACCAAAACTGAATCCAAACCAGCTGGGATATATGGCAGTGGAGGGACAAACAGCTCAAAGACTATAGAAAAGCTAACAACCTCTGTTATGCTTGTGGATAAAAGTTTGAGCCAGGACATGCTGAGAAATGTGCAAAGAGGGTCAAACCACAGCTTAATGCTTTGGTGGTGAATGACCTTGACAGGGAGATTCCTGAGGATCTGCTCAATGAACTGGCTGTGGATGACCTATTGACAGAGAATTTTTGTCAGTTATCTCTGAATGCCATATCTAGAACTGATGCCCATGATTCAATCAAGCGGAAAGCTACTGTGCAGAACAAGACTATGCTGATACTGGTGGACAGTGGCAGTACACACAACTTTGTCAGTTCCAAGTTTGTGCATCTTACTGGATTGTCCACCACAAACATACCTACACAGCATGTTAAGCTTGCTGATGGCAATTTCATGGATACTTCTCAGCAAGTACCACAGTTACAGTGGTACATCCAAGGACATACATTTAGAACCAGGATGGTTGTACTGGATCAGATGCCTTATGATGCTATATTGGGTTATGACTGGCTCAGGAAGCATAATCCCATGGAATTTGATTGGGAGAAGAAAACAATGAGATTCCCTCGCCAAGGCAACAGTCACTTTGCAAGGTGTGTTACCTGTCACTCCTTGTGTGAATGCTATGATAGCTAAATAGTTGTTCAAATCTATCAAGGGCAATGATGTTTGGGCCTTAGCCATGATAAAGAAAACTGACCCAACAACTAAGGAAACTGCTCACACTACACAGAGTATAGAGGAAGAGATCCAAGACCTCTTGCTGCAGTATGCTGATGTTTTCCAAGAGCCTACAAAGCTTCCCCCCATAGAGCATATGATCATGCTGTGCCTCTGGTCCCAAATGCAGTTCCTGTCAATGCAAGACCATATCACTATTCTCCACAACATAAGACTGAGATAGAGAAACAGGTGAAAGAGCTGTTGGAAGCTAGCCTGATAACTCAAAGTCACAGCCCCTTTGCTTCTCCTGTGTTGTTGGTTAAAAAGAAAGATGGCCAATGGAGATTCTGTGTGGATTATAGGAAGTTGAATGATTTGACCATCAAAAACAGATTTCCAATGCCTGTGGTGGAAGAAATTCTTGATGAATTGGCTGGATCTAAGTTCTTCACTAAGCTAGATATGAGATCAGGTTATCATCAGATCAGGATGTTGCCAGAAGATGAGTACAAGACAACATTTAAAACACATCAGGGTCACTATGAGTTTAAGGTTATGCCTTTTGGCCTTACTAATGCCCTTGCAACTTTTCAGTGTATCATGAATCACTTGCTACAGCCTTTCCTTAGAAAATTTGTGCTAGTCTTCCTTGATGATATCCTGATATATAGTACTACCAAGGATGAGCACCTTGAGCATATTCAACAAGTCCTGGAAGTCCTCAGATCTAACCAGCTCTATTTGAAAGCATCCAAGTGTTCTTTTGCTCAATCCAGTCTGGATTACCTAGGACACATCATCTCTGATAAAGGAGTCTCTACTGATCCAGCTAAGACTCATGATATGTGCCTACCAGTATGATTGAATTGAGGGGGTTTTTGGGCCTGACAGGATACTATAGAAGATTTGTTAAAAGTTATGGCACCATTGCTAAACCTCTCACTCAAGTATTGAGGCTCAAAATATTTCAATGGACTGCCCAAGCCCAGGAGGCCTTTGAGAATCTCAAAGTGGCAATGAGTACTACCCTAGTCTTAGCCTTGCTAGATTTTCAGCAGCCATTTCAAATTGAAACTGATGCATGTGCTGAGGGTGTGGGGGTAGTTCTTATGCAGCAAGGAAGACCCATTGCTTATTTAAGCAAAGCTTTGGGTGAGAAGCACAAGAATCTGTCCATCTATGAGAAGGAATTTTTGGCATTAATCATGGCTGTGGAAAAGTGGAGGACATATTTACAGAGACAAGAGTTTCTTATTCTCACTGACCACAAGTCCCTCTCTTACCTCAATGAGCAAAGCCCTCATTTAGATATGCAAAGGAAGGCTATGACAAGATTGATGGGCCTGCAATTCAAGATTATCTACAGAAAAGGGAAGAAAAATCTAGCAGCTGATGCACTGTCCAGGGTTCCTCATCTCATGGCTTTACATATGGTCTCATAGGTACAACCTCAGTGGATTTAGGAAGTCATGAACTCTTATGCTACTGGTCCACAAGCACAGGAACTCTTAGCTCAACTGGCCATTGCTAGCCCTGCTGCACAAGGATATTCTTTGGACAAAGGCCTCATCAGGAAGGGTTCTCTTATCTGGATTGGTAACAATTCTGCTTTACAAACTAAACTGATTGCTGCCTTTCATTCTTCTGCCATTGGAGGGCACTCAGGGGTTAATGCTACTTATCAAAAGCTTAAGAACCTGTTTGTGTGGAAGGGTCTCAAAGCTGATGTGGACAGTTATGTTAAACAGTGTCCTATCTGTCAACAAGCCAAGCACTCCCATGACCATCCTGCAGGGTTGTTACAACCTCTACCTATTCCTTCTGGCATTTGGCAAGATTTATCCATGGATTTCATAGAAGGGCTTCCAAAATCTGAGGGATATAGTGTTATACCAGTAGTGGTGGACAGGTTTACCAAGTTTGCACACTTTATTCCTCTCAAGCATCCATACTCAGCTGTATCTGTAGCTTAGTTATTCATGGATCAGATAGTAAAGATGCATGGTTTGCCAAGAAGCATTGTCACTGACAGAGATAGAGTGTTTGTTAGTGCATTTTGGCAATACTTCTTCAGAGCATACAAGATCAAGTTGAACTTATCCACTGCATATCACCCTCAAACTGACGGTCAAACTGAGAGAATCAATCAATGTCTCAAAATGTACTTGAGATGTGCAGTTCAGGATGCCCCCAAGACATGGAAGCACTGGCTATCACTTGCTCAACTGTGGTACAACTCATCTTATCATAGTGGGTTCGGCTGTTCTCCTTTCATGGCTCTATATGGCTCTGAGCCAAACTTGGGAGCAATTCCAGTGCTAGCTGCTGATGCACCACCACAAGTCCATGAAGTGATCCAGAACAGAGAGGCTCATTTCCAGAGACTGAAACAAAGGCTGGAACAAGCTCAAAATTGTATGAAGCTCCAAGCTGATAAGCTCAGGACTGACAGGCAATTTAGTGTGGGTGATCAAGTACTGTTGTGACTGCAGCCTTACACACAGTCAGGAATGAGTTGGAGCTGTTGCCTATCATTTGGAGTTACCTGAACACAGTGAAATCCACCCGGTTTTCCATATTTCCCAGCTCAAACCCTTAACTGCTGACTATACACCAGTGTTTTCAGAGCTTCCTGTAGTGACCGACCTCCAGGCGACAGATGCTATTCCGGAGACAATCCTACAGCGTCGGCTTGTGAAGAAAGTTAACGCAACTGTACCCCAAGTCTTGGTCACATGGACCGGTTTACCGGCTTCGTCAGTGACATGGGAAGATTACAACGTTGTCAAAGCTTGGTTTCCCTTAGCGCCTGCCTGGGGACATGCAGGATCTTCAGCGGGGGGAGGTGTTATGACTCAGGGTGGCGTCGTGGGGTAAAAGACGTATTCCGAAGTTGAAGACGTATTCCTGTTATTATCGTTTATTTTGAACTTATGTATGACACGTGGGCCTGCGTGCCTGAGTATGATAGCTAGGGGCCATCGAGCCAAAGGGTGAGCCATATAGGCCACCGTTGTGTGGAAGGGAAGATCAGACAATTAAGAATTAGAAAAGTATTGTGTGAGAGTTCAGAGATCAGAGAAGGTTCTTCTGCTCGCCGGCGACCGATCCCTTGTCTGTCACATCTCCGGGGATCGCCATTGGCTACGGGTATTACACTCCCGCGCGCGTCCCGCTTGCGTTGTGCCGTCGCCCCACCGCCGGCCCGCATCCTGCCCCACCAGCGCCGCGCGGCCACGCCACTTCTCACTGGAGCGTCTCCCGCTGCTGCCGGCTCGCCTCGCACCTTCGTCGTGCTGCTGTAGTCGAGCAGAGGCATGAAGCTGGCACACGACCATGGATCTTTCCCTCTCTCTTTACTAATTACTCCATATTCCCAAAAACACATCATTCCTTATTCCGGAGATGATCCATCGCTTCCCCTACTTCTGTTCTTCAATGCTTGGCTGCTCGAAGCTTCAAGCGTCGCCATGCTTCATCGTACACCCACCGATGTCCATGATAAAGCACTATAAATACACTGCTATGCAGTAGTGTCCTACCCTCCTTTACCGGCAACCCCGTCCATCTACTGCAAACATGAGTGCCAGCGTGTTCGATTTCGATTCGTGCAGTTTCAAGCATCAGTTCAAGCTCAACTTTTTGGCGATAGGGAAGGTCCCCATCGGGCAGTCAGTCAGCTCTGAGGTCATCTCCGCTGGTGGACACCTCTGGTGGATCAAATGCTACTCGAGGGGGGACATCAAAGAGGACAACAGTGAGTACTTATCTATCTACCTCGGGCATATACGCAAATCCAAAGAAGCCAAAGCTATCTTTGAGGCCTTCATCATGGACCAAGATGGTTCTCCATCTTCCTCCCATAGACGCAGGTTCGTGCACATTTTTGAACCAACGGGCTATAGGAAGAGCACCTGGGGTTGGGGTCGCTTCACGAAATGAAGCAAAGCATCCTTGAGTCACTCTATGTGACGAATGGCTCGGTAATCATTATGTGCGGGGTCAAAGTTGTGCTTGATGATGACCCCATCCAGGTGCCGCCCTCTGACATTATGAGCCATCTCGGTCACCTGCTGGATAGTAAAGACGACTCTGATGTTTCATTCATCGTTGACGGAGAGATGTTTCCTGCACACCGGGCTGTGCTTGCTGCCCACTCACCTGTCTTCAAGGCGCAACTCCTGGGCTCCATGGCGGATGCCAATATGCCATCTATCACCTTGCATGACATAGCTCCATCAACTTTCAAAGCCATGCTTCGATACATGTACATAGATGCTTGCCCTGTGGATGATGAGCTTGGTCTCAGGTACCTAAGAAAGGGGTACCCTTAACCCTCGATTAAGGGGATTAAATCCTGACATCAACAAGCCAAACCTGGTATCATCAGCCCTCGACTAGCGCGGAAACGCAAATGCCAGGTCATACTGCGTTGGCCCACGAACGGGCCTCGGTGGTCCAGGCAGCTATCTATCCGACGTACCCTGCTCGAGGCAAAGCAGATCACTCGAGGGTGCCACTCGACCTACCCCTCGGTGAAGGAAATTCACCCGAGCGAATGGGTAGCCGTCGAGTGCGATGCACCCCTCGAATACCTACCTCCTGTATGAATCTAGAAGCATTTAATGCGTTCTACCTGCTCCCGCCTAACCTCGTGGCCACAGTGACGGTAACAGTTACGAGTACACCGGTCAAATCTTACTTTTACCTCCCATACCCAGGAATCTGGTGGGTCGTACCACACTGTAACTCCATGCCATGCACTATGCCTCGTTTGGCACTCCCTCGAGGCACATTTACCAATATCAAGCGACTCCTCGAGGCACATTTACCAGTATCCGTACCGTATTTCTTGGGGCTTGGCCTTATCCATTCGGGCCTCGATCCTCCTCGACCACCTCTCAAGCTAGACTTAGTCATCGTCGGTCAACACTCCAACAACTCTCGATGCAACGGCTATAGGGATCCGCACGACCGCGCTTGGACATCCATCTGTCACCGACCATCAGCTGCGTCACCTTACGCACGAGAAGGATGGCTGCGTCAACTCCGAACATGTCGCTACAGGACTGTAACGCCCAGAGTCCAAACGGCTCAGATTCACTCTGCACGCTGAGCAAACCACACCTACCACCATCCCACTTAAGCTTTCGTCCTCGCTTCGCTTAAAAGGATTAACCAGGGGATGGTGGGATGGACTCTAAAGCCTTATATGTTGGTCTATCCCATCTTAAACAACCAAGGTGGGACTAAACTCTCCACAACATCTCATAACAACCACATGGGCCACTATGGGC
>CM041643.1:40764277-40840734 GCA_023333625.1 Bothriochloa decipiens
TAAACTCTCCACAACATCTCATAACAACCACATGGGCCACTATGGGCCAAACGAGCCGGGTGTGACAAGGCCACGCCATGCTCGGCGCACGCCTCTACAGCAACATCGACATGATCGGCATCACCTCCTCGACATCAGCAGCCACGTCCGCCCTAAGATCCATGTACCCCCGTGCCACTCCTTCGCCTATAAAAGGGGGCGTCAGGCCCTAGTCTAGACAAGACAACGAAACTCAACCAAAAAACACAAAGCATAGAGAGCAACCAAAGCCCGTAGCACTTAAGTCCTAGCCAAGACATAATCGCTCACTTGTATTCCCCTCGAACTAGGATAAACCTCATGTGTTCTTCTTGCATCACCATCCGAATTAGGGAGCACACAGTACATATTCACTCATTGGTGCTAGACCCCCAGGGTCGAAACATCGACAGTTGGCGCGCCAGGTAGGGGATCTGCGTGTCACCAACGACTTCTTGCCACTTTTCCGGATGGCAGACTCGACTTCCTCGCTTTTGCGAGCCACGGTGATCTGGTTTGGGAGCCTGGAGTTCATGTCACTTGGTCGCGGCTATGACATGACTCTGCTCTTGGTCGGAGACCCGAGCGGAGGCCGCAGCGAGCCCCCATGCTTAGGAGGAGCCACACGCCGGTCTCGCCACCATGCCTCCGCGTCCAGGAGGAGGCACGATCAGCGCTGTCGTCACCATCGACCTGCGTCTGGGTTGCCACCCGCCGTGTTCCCCCGCTCCTGGTAGGCGACGAGGGGCCCCTGGTTGGGGACCAGTCTGACCCGTGTCCAGGAGCGAAGGATGAGCCAGTGGGATTCTATAGAAACCCCGACTTCACCTTCATGATGCGTTCGTCGAGGGAGCCCGGCGAGGCTCCTCTGGCACGCTCAGCACTGTCACCTCCAAATCTACTGCCGCATGGGCTGTTTGGAGCTCACCGCCAGTTCCTGTTCGGTTTGGACAACGCCGCCAAGACGAACTCCGCCACGATGCGCTCCAATGTGAGCGTGCATGAGGACCGCCCGGGGGCTCTCTTGCATGCTACCATGGACCTGGCAGCTGTCTTGCCGGCCTCCGAGGACCTTGGCTTCTCACGAGCACCTGGCCCAAGGCGATACACCCTCGGCATGATGCAACGTCAGCTGGAGGAGGAGCGGCATGGGCAGTTCTGATGTGAACTAGGGTTCCTGATCTTCTGAAAGGTTCTAATAACTCTCGATTTGGTGGAATCGCGACATAATTCGATTCGGCTTCCGAACAACTCGGCTCTGAACCCCGCAATCACAGCACCACGTCTCCTCTGGTTATCGACCATCGAAGCATAGTCGACCTCGCCAAGAAGGCTGAGTCCTTTGCCTACTAATCGAAGAACACAACAAGAACACAAAAGAATGCAACCAATTGCAGATGAATGATTAATCTCACGAGTTGGGGTCTCACAAACCGACGGCGCGGCAAAACTGTTGTGAACAGAATAATCTAAGCAAAACCCAAAACCTAACGAGAGAGGTGGCAGCTGGTTATAGAGGTCTAAGGGTCGTCTCCACCCCTGGACGCGCCCCTAATGGGCTCAACAATGATACACGGCCCAACGGACCAAAAACGGTGACGCAGCACCGGTATAGATTCTGGATGCTAACTTGTTTTGATGTTTCCTGATGACTCTAAAATAATTTTGACCTCAAACTAATGCCATTGGCTTCCTTATGAAATTATCTTTCCATCCATAGGTGGATCATAAAAAACAGAGTACGGATGCGTCCTGGGCGTCCGCTTTGCTCCACACTAGTCTTGAACTCCGAAACAGGCTCGAAGTCGACTCGGTTTGGGTCTCCACCTTGACTTGGGCGCCCTTGCTGGTCCTCCACGCCTCCAAGCCATCCCTTATGCATCCCTTGGTCCTCTCCATGATTCCTAAGTATAATATAATCATTAGGTCGCAATCTATTCTCAAAATCATAAAAAGACTTCCTTAAGAACGAGCTCACCTGTAAATTTAATTGTCGTGCGCGAGCTCTTGTGATTGGACCTTGAATGTCCAGCGGAGGATCATCTTGTGCATCCAATGGAGTGATGTCCTCATCATCCTCCCCCTCTTGAATTGGAGTCATCCTCGACTCAAGGTCATCTTCTTCTCCCAAATACGGCTTCAAATCTGAAATGTTGAAAGAAGGACTAACCCCGAACTCGGATGGCAACTCAAGTTTGTATGCATTATCATTTATTTTCTCAATAATTTTATAAGGATCAGCAACTCTTGGCATTAATTTTGACTTACGCAGCTCTAGAAACCTGGCTTTTCTCAAATGTAACCATACTAAATGACTTGGTTCAAGTTTAAGTTCTTTTCTACCTTCATTACCAGCAATTCTATACTTTTCATTCATCTTTTCAATATTTTCTTTAGTGGTTTCATGTAACTTACGAATAAATTCAGCACACGCACTAGCATTACTATGTGTTCTTTCATGGGTAGGTAAAGGCAAAAGATCAATTGGAGCACGAGGGTTAAAACCATACACTACCTGAAAAGGACTTACCTTGGTGGAAGAATGTGTCACCCTATTGTAAGCAAACTCCACATGAGGCAAACATTCTTCCCACATCTTTAAATTTTTCTTCAAAACAGCTCTCAGCATGGTGGCCAAAGTGCGGTTCACTACCTCTGTTTGTCCATCTGTTTGTGGGTGACAAGTTGTTGAAAACAATAATTTTGTGCCCAACTTATTCCATAGAGTTCGCCAGAAGTGACTCAAAAATTTGGCGTCGCGATCTGAAATAATAGTAGATGGCATACCATGCAAACGAACAATATCTTGGAAAAAGAGGTCAGCAATATGAGTTGCATCATCACTTTTATGACATGGTATAAAATGTTCCATCTTAGAAAATCGATCCACAACAACAAAAATACTATCCCTTCCCCTCTTGGTCCTAGGCAATCCTAAAACAAAGTCCATCGAAATATCTGTCCAAGGAATAGAAGGAACAGAAAGAGGCATATACAACCCATGTGGATTCAAGTGAGACTTAGCTTTTTGACATGTGGTGCAACGTGCCATGAACCGCTTAACATCTCTCTTCATCTGTGGCCAAAAGAAATGTGTGGCCAAAATAGCTACCGTCTTTTTAGCACCAAAATGGCCCATCAATCCTCCTCCATGCGCTTCCTGTAGCAACAAAAGACGAACAGAACCAACTGGAATGCATAGACGGTTAACTCTAAACACAAATCCATCATTTATCACATACTTGTTCCACGTACATCTCTCTTTACAATTCAGCAACACATCTTTAAAATCAGGATCAAGCGCATATTGTTCTTTTATTGTTTCAAGCCTAAAAAATCTTACAATCAAGTTGGGACAACATAGTATATAGTCTAGACAAAGCATCAGCAATTATATTATCCTTCCCTTTCTTGTGTTTGATAACATAAGGAAAGGATTCAATAAATTCAACCCACTTAGCATGTCGACGATTCAGATTATTTTGAGAACGAAGATACTTAAGTGATTCATGATCTGAATGTATAACAAATTCCTTAGGACACAAATAATAACGCCACATCTCTAAAGAACGTACAAGAGCATACAATTCCTTATCATACGTAGAGTAATTTAAAACAGGACCATGTAATTTTTTGCTAAAGTATGCCACAGGTTTACCATCTTGCATCAAAACACCTCCAATGCCAACTCCACTAGCATCACATTCTAACTCAAAAGTCTTACCAAAGTTTGGAAGTTGCAGCAATGGTGCGTGTGTAAGCTTACCTTTTAACATCTCAAATGAATCCTCTTGTGCCTTACCCCATTGGAACACCACGCCCTATTTTGTCAACTCATGTAATGGGGCAGCAAAGGTGCTGAAATCCTTGACAAAGCGGCGGTAGAAACCTGCAAGACCAAGAAAACTCCTCACCTGTGTGATGGATTGGGGTACTGGCCAGCTCCTAGTGGCTTCAATTTTTGTCTCATCCACCTCAATTCCCTGTGGAGTAACAACATATCCAAGAAAAGAGACTCGATCCGTACAAAAGATGCACTTCTCAAGGTTACCAAATAAGCGTGCATCGCGTAAAGCATTAAAAACGGCACGCAAGTGATCCATATGTTCATCCAAAGACTTGCTATAAATCAAGATATCATCAAAGTAAACTACCACAAATCGCCCAATAAAAGCCCTTAAAACTTCATTCATCAATCTCATAAAAGTACTAGGTGCATTAGTTAAACCAAAAGGCATTACTAGGCATTACTAACCACTCATATAATCCGAATTTAGTTTTGAAAGCTGTTTTCTATTCATCTCCAAGTTTCATTCTAATCTGGTGGTAGCCACTACGCAAGTCAATTTTAGTGAAAATTACAGAGCCACATAACTCATCAAGCATGTCATCAAGCCTAGGAATAGGATGACGATATCGAATAGTAATATTATTAATGGCTCTACAATCAACACACATACGCCAAGAACCATCTTTCTTAGGAACCAAAATCACAGGAACAGCACAAGGACTAAGGCTTTCTCATACATACCCGTGGTCCAAAAGCTCTTGGACTTGTCGCTGAATCTCCTTAGTCTCTTCAGGGTTGGTTCGATAAGCAGCACGATTTGGCAATGTCGCTCCCGGAATCAAATCAATTTGATGCTCTATTCCTCTCATAGGTGGCAGCCCCGAGGGTATCTCAGCTGGAAAAACGTTCTCATACTCCTATAAAAGGTTAGTGACAACAGGAGGTCTCGAACTAACAACATCATCAAGAGAAAACAAAGCTTGTTTGCAAACCAAAGTATAGCAAATATCATCATCAGAAATTTCAGCAAGGTCACATTTTCTTGCAAGCATAACACCACCCTTCAATTTAATTTCCTCGACCATAGAATTAGGTGTCAACTTATCCTTTTTAGGTGGGTAAACAGAATTTGTAACTTGCTGATTTTCAGATTTAACGTCATGCAAACTAGCAGCTCGTTCTTTATCAGCTTGTACAATTTCAGCTGGGGTCATTGGCACCAAAGTAATTTTCTTTCCTTTATGAACAAAAGTGTATGTATTACTTCTACCATGATGAACAGCATCATTATCAAATTCCCAAGGGTGACCCAATAAAAGTGAACAAGCTTCCATAGGTACTACATCACAATCAACGGAATCAACATAGGTACCAATAGAAAAAGAAACTCTGCAAGTTTTTGTTACCTTAGCCTTACCGGAATCATTCAACCACTGAATATGGTACGGATGGGGATGTGGGCGTGTAGACAAGTCAAGTTTCTTGACCAAATCTGAACTCACCAAATTATTGCAGCTACCCCCATCAATGATGACACGTGCTCACCGGTTGTTGATGACAAAGAAAATTTGGACCAAATTGTGGCATTGCAGCTTCTCAGGTTGTTGTACTTGTGCACTAAGCACTCACTGCACAATGACACTCATGTAGGCTGATGTGTCCTTGCTACCAAAGATCTCACCTTCTTCTTGAACATCTTGTTCTTCATCATCATCTTCCACGTCAGAGGTGCTGATGTACCCATCCTCTGTAGCAATGTATGCCCGCTGACTTGGACAGTCCTTTTGCACATGTCCGTAACCATGGCACCGATGACACTGAATGCTAGGAGTGCGTCCCGTTGAGGCAACAGAAGATGCACTCTTCGATGGTTCCTGCACTAAATTTTACCTGAACCAGAAGGTTGCGTAGAAGACATCCTCTTGTTCACTGGTAGAGGATGCTTGGGAAACCCCGATGATGCTCCCGTGCGTGGTGTGTATGAGGTGCCAGCCTTGCTCTTGGCCTTCTTATCTCGCCCCTGCAATTCCTTCTCTGCAAGCATAGCAAATTGAAACAACTGGTTGACAGTGTTAAATTCCTTATAATCAACTATGTCCTAAATTTTTCTCCCTCAAACCCGCATAAAAACGAACAATAGAATCCTCAGTTCCCTCCACTATGCCACAACGCATTAAACCTTTCTGAAGTTCACCATAATAATCCTGCACAGATTTATGTCCCTGTTCTAAATGCATTAGTCTTTTACGTAGGTCTCTATGATACGATGGTGGCACAAATCTATCACGCATAGCAAACTTAAGTTCTTCCCACGTATGAGGTTGGCAATTATCTGCAACTAAACCAGTCCACCAAATGATAGCAAAATCTTTAAATTCACTAGTGGCTTGTCTAATGCGATGTTGCTCAGGCACAAGATGGGCACAAAATTTTTGCTCTACTGTCATCTCCCAATCAAGATATTCCTCGGCATCATAATGTCTCGAAAAAGAAGGTATGGTAAATTTAACCTTAGCATAAGGATCATCGGGAGCATGAGTACGATTATCTCGGTGGCGGTTGAAATGTTGAGTGCCACCCATACCTGTGGTATTTGTGCAAAGACGATGATGTAATCTATTTTCTCTTGTCGCTGCTCTATCAACATTACCATCAGCATCATATACCTCATCGCCAGCATTGCTGCCATCATTATTTTCTTCAGGTGGTGGCGGTTCTTCTAAAGCAGTTATCCTATCGGTCAGCGTGGACAATCGTTTATCCAATCTCTCAAGGGTGTTGCCAATCTTGAGATCAATGAGTGCAACAGTTACAGCCTTTGTAACTGTCTCGTTGAAGTCCTTCTGAGCATTGTTTATAACAGATTGTAGTTGCTTTTGGTTGACACACTCTGAAAACTCTTTGGGTGAATTCTCTCCCTCATCACCTACCATTATAGACACAAAACACAAGCAGCAAATGGTGAAAGTTATCCCTAATAATACTCTACAAAGGTGGAGTGGTGCCTCTCAAATTTAGAGCAAAAGGCAACACCTTAATAAGTTCTGACCGGTTCTTACCAGCAAGGCACGGATACCTGAAAGACGTAGCGCTGAGATTACGGGTGTCAAAACTTTTGCTGTCCAGAAGTATATGTGGGGCTTAGGAAGGCTGGCCAAAAAATATGTGAGTGGTATATAATTCAAAGACAGAAAGTAATATTGAATTATAGTCTCAATTACTTGTTCTCGTTGCTGGCCTAACGTGTTTCAAGTACCCAATGTGTGCGAACAAGCATAAGTATGATGGAGAGACAAGTATGAATGAAGCACAAAGCACAATGTAGCACACGCAGTCACAGAACAAGCAACTCCTTTTTGTTTTTCCTTTTTTTCTCTGAACAAACTTTTTTTTCCACTTTTTTTTAAAATTTTCTCTGAACAAGGATGACAAAAGATGCAACCACAAAATTTTCACCTACAACAGAGGTGGAATGTGGTCTACAGAAAGTCAGCACGTTCTCTGAAAAGCGTGCAAGAACCTTGTTAATTTTTTTTCTTTATTTTGCTGAATTTTTTTGGCAATTCTAATTGGACCAAATAGGCTGAAGGCAAGTTTGGTCGGCTCTAAATGGAGTCAAGAAGCTGCTGTAAAAATTTCAAATTTTTTTGATAAACGAGCCAAAAGTTATGCCTGTTTTACCGAAGGTACCTCAAGTTATGTTTCTCGGAAGGCACAACACAGCGGCGGCAGTTAGGGCGAAGCGTCCCTAAACTCCAACACCGATCACAGCAGTAGGTATTCAGCTGATGATGCAAGGAGGGCTGCGATGCAAGCAACAATGAGCGGCTGGCGACCTATCTAGGGTTTGCGCGGCGGCAAGAATTGACACAAGGCGGCTAGCGGGACAAGTCGAGTAATATGGTGGATTCGACTTGTTGTTTGGGACGGTGGAAGGGGACAGCGTTGAATGGAAACGATGGGAAAAAACACATGACTGGACTCTAACACAACCTAACCAGCAACAAGACCCTGACCAGGACACAAATTCAACACTACGGAATCTGACAAGAACTATGCAAAGGCCAAACGTGGTTCTGGGATAAGGGAAAAACCTAGACTAAACTATTTTTGGCTTTTTTGGATTATAGGACGAAGGCGAAAACAAACTAAACTAGGGTAAGGGCGAACCTGATGGTGTACCTGAAGCTCTGATTACCACTTGATGTGAACTAGGGTTCCCGATCTTCCGAAAGGTTCTAATAACTCTTGATTTGGTGGAATCGCAACACAATTTGATTCGGCTTTCGAACAACTCGGCTCTGAACCCCGCAATCGCAGCACCACGTCTCCTCTAGTTATCAACCATCAAAGCACAGTCAACCTCGCCAAGAAGGCTGAGTCCTTTGCCTGCTAATCAAAGAACACAAGCAAGAACATGAAAGAATACAACCAATTGCAGATGAATGATTAATCTCACGAGTTGGGGTCTCACAAACCGACGACGCGGCGAAACTGTTGTGAACAGAATAATCTAAGCAAAACCCAAAACCTAAAGAGAGAGGTGGCGGCTGGTTATAGAGGTCTAAGGGTCGTCGCCACCCCTAGACGTGCCCCTAATGGGCTCAACAACGATACACAGGCCAACGGACCAAAAACGGTGACGCAGCAGTAAAATAGATTCTGGATGCTAACTTGTTTTGATGTTTCCCGTGACTCCATAGGAATTTTGACCTCAAACCAATGCCATTGGTTTCCTTATGAAATTATCTTTCCATCCATAGGTGGATCATCAAAAACAGAGTACGGATGCGTCCTGGGCGTCCGCTTTACTTCACACTAGTCTTGGACTCCGAAACAGGCTCGAAGTCGACTCGGTTTCGGTCTCCACCTTGACCTGGGCGCCCTTACTGGTCCTCCACGCCTCCAAGCCATCCCTTATGCATCCCTTGGTCCTCTCCATGATTCCTAAGTACAATATAATCATTAGGTAGCAATCTATTCTCAAAATCATAAAAAGACTTCCTTAAGAACGAGCTCACCTGTAAATTTAATTGTCGTGCGTGAGCTCTTGTGATTGGACCTTGAATGTCCAGTGGAGGATCATCTTGTGCATCCAATGGAGTGATTTCCTCATCAAGTTCCCCATCTTCTACTCTGATAGCCCCGACTCTGACTCCGACCACTACGACCCCACCCGCCAGTGTTTTCACATTGAGGGCGGAGTCACGTCGAGCGGCGACACCATCGACCCGACGACCACGGCAGCACCACGGCAGCAGCCGGAAGGGCCCTTGTTGCGGCGGACCCAGAGGAGCGACCTTCGGCCATGTCCCAAGACGAACGTCGGCATCTGGACGACCAAGATGCTCAGCTCGCGCAGGTCCAGGAGATGCGAGCCAAGCTCAATGATGATCGGGAGCGCCTACGTCAGCTCGAGCGGACCCTCGAGCAGGAGCGCCGACCCCCGCCCGGCAGAAGGGCCCGAGCTAGAGCCTAAGAGGTCAACCAATAGATCATTGAAGATGGGGGACCCAAGCACCCCATCATCATCTGTTTCCCCTGAGCCAGTTAGAACATCGTCACGGCTGCCATGCTTCTACGTAACATGCCCGCTCCGTCGAACCCTCAAGCTCGGCGGATACAGGACAAGGTCGAGGGACTCCTCAAGGTTGCGGCCGCATAGCAGGCCAAGAGCTTGGCCTCAAGACGTTGAGGGATGGCCTTGGAGTAACCTGTTGAGCTCCCCGCGATGAGAGGGAGGTCTCAGTTCATCAGGAAGCGGCCCCCGAGCAAAGAAGGCGATCCCAGTCCGAGACCGCATCATCGACAACCGCGAAGCCCGAGACGCGTGCTATGACATCATCGAGAACCGACAGCACAAGAGCGGGGACACTGAAGATCGAGGCTACAACGCCGCTGGGCCCTCGAGTGTTCAGCAGGGCGATCCCCAACACGCCGTAGCCGAACCCCTTCCAACCCCCACGAGCGTCGTCAAGTACAACGGGGAAACCAAGCCCGAGCTCTGGTTGGCCGATTTTCGGCTAGCTTGCCAACTGGGTGGGGCACGCGATGATCACGCCATCATCCGCCAACTCCCCCTGTTCCTCTCCGACACCGCTCAAAGGTGGCTCGAGGAGCTCCCTCCTGATCAGATCCACAACTGGGCTGACCTGGTGTGGGTCTTCGAGGGAAACTTCAAGGGGACCTACCTGCGCCTCGGCAATTCCTGGGACCTCCGCAACTGCAAGCAGCAGCCCGGGGAGTCCCTACGCGACTTCGCCTGATGCTTCTCCTAGCAACGCACCAAGCTCCCACATATCCCCGACCACGATGTCATCCTGGCGTTCATCTCGGGACCACCTACAAGGAGTTGGTACGGGAGCTAGGACGCAATCGCCCTAAGACCGTCGATGAGCTGATGGACGTAGTTGCCAACTATGTAGCCAGCGAGGAGGCATTCTGAGCCTTCTTTGGCAACGGGAAGGACAAAGGGAAGGCACAGGCGGCCGACACCAAGGGCATGAGCAAGGGCCCCAAGAAGGGCAATAATAATAAGAAGAAGAACTAGCAGGGCAAGCGTGAGGCGGACGATGATCTCGTCACCGCGGTCGAGCGCAAGAAGCCTCAAGATCCCCCCGAGGGGGCCATCTTCGACAAGATGCTGAAGGAGCCCTGCCCTTATTACAAGGGAGGGGCTAATCATAACCTCGAGGACTGCCGCATGCTCAGGAACTATTACAAGAGTCTGGGCATCGAGAAGGATGACCAGAAGAAGAACAAGGGCGGCGACAAGGGTGGAGACAAAAAGGATGGCAAGTTTCCCGAGGTTTTTGACTGCTACATGATCTATGGCGACCCCTTGACCCAGCTCACACCTCGACAGTGCAAGAGAGAGCATCAAGAGGTCTTCTCCATCTGAGTCGCTACACCCCAGTACCTCTACTGGTCCGATGCTCCCATCACGTTCGACTGTGATGACCATCCGGATCACGTCGTCAACCCAGGAGTCTACCCGCTCGTCGTCGACCCGATCATCATCAACACCCGTGTCTCCAAGGTCCTCATGGACAGGGGCAGCAGCCTCAACATCATCTACCTTGAGACCCTCGACCTCTTGGGGGTCAAGAGATCGCAGCTATGGCCCAGCGCTGGGGTTTTCTATGGAGTTGTGCCAGGGAAGAAGGCCCTGCCCGTTGGTCGCATCGACCTTCCCATCTACTTTGGCACCCCCATGAACTTCAGAAAGGAGATCCTCACCTTCAAGGTGGTTGGTTTCCATGACACTTACCACGCCATCATCGGTCGAACCGGATACACGCAGTTCATGGCGATCCCCAACTACACGTATCTCAAGCTCAAGATGTCAGGACCCAAGGGCATCATCACCATCGGCTCCTCCTACGAGCACGCATATGACTACAATGTCGAGTGCGTTGAGAATGGAGAGGTCGTCGAGGAGTCCACCAGGCTGGCCTTGACCCTCAAGGGCCTCGCCGCAGAGGTCCCTGACCCCAAGCGTCACGCAGGCAGCTTCGAGCCCGCAGAAGACACCAAGAAGATCCCCCTCGACCTGAGCGGCTCCGGCGAGAAGGCGCTGACGATCAGTGCCACCCTCGATAGCAAATAGGAAGCAGTGCTCATCGACTTTCTCCATGCTAACGCCGACATTTTTGTGTGGAGTCCCTCGGACATGTCGGGCATACTGAGGGAAGTCACCGAGCATGCCTTGGAGATCCGGGCTGGGTCTAGACCGGTGAAGCAATGCCTGCGATGCTTCGACGAAGAGAAGTGCAGGATCATCGGCGAGGAGGTGCACAAGCTTTTGGCGGCCGGTTTCATCAAGGAGGTTCATCATCATGAGTGGTTAGCCAATCCTGTACTAGTTAAGAAAAAGAATAGAAAAATGAGGATGTGTGTTGATTATACTAGTTTAAATAAAGCATGCCCCAAAGTTCCATTTTCTTTGCCACGCATTGATCAAATTGTTGACACCACTGCGGGATGTGAAACTCTCTCTTTTCTTGATGCTTATTTTGACCACCATCAAATCAAGATGAAGGAGTCTGACCAGATTGCGAACTCCTTTATCACCCCTTTTGGCATGTACTTCTATGTTACCATGCCCTTCGGCCTTCGAAATGCCGGGGCAACTTACCAGCGATGCATGCTTCATGTTTTCGGTGAGCACATAGGGAACACAGTCAAGGCCTACATCGACGACATCATAGTCAAGTCAAAAAAGGTCGACAACCTCATCGAGGACCTCGACGACATCGTAGTCAAGTCGAAAAAGGGCATCATCACCATCGGCTCCTCCTACGAGCACGCGTATGACTGCGACGTCGAGTGCGTCGAGAATGGAGAGGTCGTCGAGGAGTCCACCAGGCTGGCCTTGACCCTCGAGGGCCTCGCCGCAGAGGTCCCTGACCCCAAGCGTCACGCAGGCAGCTTCGAGCCCACAGAAGACACCAAGAAGATCCCCCTCGACCTGAGCGGCTCCGCCGAGAAGGCGCTGACGATCAGCGCCACCCTCGACAGCAAATAGGAAGCAGTGCTCGTTGACTTTCTCCGTGCTAACGCCGACATTTTTGTGTGGAGTCCCTCGGACATGTCGGGCATACCGAGGGAAGTCGCTGAGCATGCCTTGGAGATCCGGGCCGGGTCTAGACCGGTGAAGCAATGCCTGCGATGCTTCGACGAAGAGAAGTGCAGGATCATCGGCGAGGAGGTGCACAAGCTTCTGGCAGCCGGTTTCATCAAGGAGGTTCATCATCATGAGTGGTTAGCCAATCCTGAGTTAAGAAAAAGAATAGAAAAATGAGGATGTGTGTTGATTATACTAGTTTATATAAAGCATGCCCCAAAGTTCCATTTTCTTTGCCACGCATTGATCAAATTGTTGACACCACTGCGAGATGTGAAACTCTCTCTTTTCTTGATGCTTATTCCGGCCACCATCAAATCAAGATGAAGGAGTCTGACCAGATTGCGAACTCCTTTATCACCTCTTTTGGCATGTACTGCTATGTTACCATGCCCTTCGGCCTTCGAAATGCCGGGGCAACTTACCAGCGATGCATGCTTCATGTTTTCGGCGAGCACATAGGGAACACAGTCAATGCCTACATCGACGACATCGTAGTCAAGTCAAAAAAGGTTGACAACCTCATCGAGGACCTCAAGATCGTGTTCGAATGCCTTCAAGCCAAAAACATCAAGCTCAACCCCGAGAAATGTGTCTTTGGCGTGCCTCGAGGCATGCTCTTAGGATACATCATCTCTCAGTGCGGTATTGAGGCCAACCCTGAGAAGGCACGGCGATCACCAAGATGGGGCCGATTCGAGACCTGAAGGGCATACAGAAAGTCATGGGCTGCCTCGTGGCCCTCAGTCGCTTCATCTTGTGCCTGGGAGAAAAGGCCCTGCCGCTGTACCGACTCCTGAAGAAATCTGAGCACTTCACGTGGACTGTCAAGGCTGAGGAGGCCCTCGGCAAGCTTAAAAATATGCTGACCTTCCCCTGATTCTTGTACCGCCTCGACCTGCTACGCCATCCGAACAAGCCGAGCCACTTCTCCTCTACATCGTCGCAACCACCCAGGTGGTCAGCGCAGCCATAGTGGTCGAGAGGCAGGGGGAAGGGCATGCACTACCCGTCCAACGGTCGGTTTACTTCATTAGCGAGGTGCTCTCAGAAATGAAGGTCCGCTACCCACAAATCCAGAAGCTACTCTACGCCATCGTGCTCATGCGCTGCAAGCTCTAGCACTATTTCCTCAGCCACCCGATCACCGTGGTTTCATCCTTTCCCCTGGGGGAGATCATCCAAAACCGGGAGGCCGTAGGAAGGCTCGCTAAGTGGTCGGTCGAGCTCATGGGTGAGACTATCACCTATGCGTCGCGCATAGCAATCAAGTCTCAGGTGCTGGCGGACTTTATCACCGAGTGGACAAACACCCAGCTTCCACCAGCGTAGATTGAAGCCGAGCTGTGGACAATGTACTTCGATGGGTCACTCGTGAAGACAGGAGCAGGCCCGGGTTTGCTCTTCATCTCGCCCCTCGGAGTCCACATGTGCTACGTCATTCGCATCCACTTCGCCACCTCCAACAATGTCATGGAGTATGAGGCCCTTGTCAACGGTCTACAAATCTCCCTCGAGCTCGGGGTTCGACACCTTGACATTCGGGGTGACTTGCAACTCATCATCGACTAGGTAATGAAGGCCTCGAGCTGCCACGACCCTAAGATGGAGGCCTACTGCAATGAGGTACACAAGCTAGAGGATAAGTTCCATGGACTCGAGCTCAACCATGTCGCTCGACGCTACAACGAAGCCATGGACGAGCTATCCAAAATTGCGTCTACTCGAGGCACCGTCCTGCCAGACGTCTTCTCAAGGGACCTCCTCGAGCCCTCTGTCGACTTGGGCTCGGGGGCTGGCACTGCACCATCAACACTCGACCCCCCGGCCTCAACCAAGGCCCCCTCGACTGGGGCTGAGGTCATGGAGATCGAGGGGTCACCCCAACCGTCAAGCCCACCACCGGACTGGCGCATTTCCTTCCTCGACCTCCTTATTCGAGGGGAGCTCCCAGAAGACCGAACTGAGGCTCGACGGATAGCTCGACGGGACAAGACCTATGTCATCTATGGCGATGACAAGGAGCTCTACCAACAAAGCCTGACTAGAATCCTCCAGCGTTGTATCAGCGTTGACGAAGGTAGGAGGCTGCTCGAGGACATTCACTCGGGAGCTTGCGACCATCACGCCACGCCAAGGACCCTCGTCGGCAATGCCTTCCGGCAAGGTTTTTATTGGCCGACCACATCTCCGACGCCATCAACCTCGTCCGCTCATGCGAGGGGTGCTAATTCTACGCCAAGCAAACACACCTCCTGGCTCACGCCCTGCAGATGATCCCCATCACATGGCCATTCGCCGTTTGGGGGCTCGATCTTGTGGGACCTCTCAAGAAGACAACCGGGGGCTACACGCACCTGCTCATAGCCATCGACAAATTCACCAAGTGGATCGAGGCTCGTTCCATCGGCAAAATCCGCTCCGAGCAGGCGGTCGCATTCTTTACCGACATCATCCACCGCTTTGGGGTCCAGAACGTCATCATCACCGACAATGGCGCATAGTTCACTGGCAAGAAGTTCTTGAACTTCTACGACCACAATAACATTCGTGTGAATTGGTCCGCAGTCGCTCATCCTCGAACCAACGGCCAGGTTGAACGTGCCAATGGCAGATCCTTCAGGGCCTCAAACCAAGAATCTACAACCGGTTGAAGAAGTATGGCACGAAGTGGGCTGTCGAGCTGCCTTCAGTCCTATGGAGCCTAAGGACGACACCTAGTCGAGCCACGAGATTTACCCCATTCTTCCTGGTCTACGGGTCTGAGGCCGTCCTCCCCACCGATCTCGAGTACGGGTCCCCTCGACTAAAGGCCTACAATGAGCAAATGAGCTAGGAGGCCCTCGCAAATGCCATCAACCAGCTCGAAGAAGCTTGAGACATGACCCTCCTCCACTCTGCGAGGTACCAGCAGATGCTTCGATGCTACCATGACAAGCACGTGCGCAAGAGGGATTTCCAAGTGGGCAATCTTGTCCTCCGTCGACGACAAAGCAACAAGGGGCGCCACAAGTTGAATCCACCGTGGGAAAGCCCATATACCATAGCTGAGGTGCTAAAACCTGGGACATACAAGCTAGCGAACAACAAATATGAAAACTTCACCAACGCTTGGAACATCGAACAGCTACGTCGCTTTTACCCCTAGGGCCTTGAGGCCTTGTACATTTCCCATATTATGTACACTTGTCGCATCATGAATGAATGAAATGCTCTCGATTCTAGTACATTTTTGTTCATAACTCTAAGGTAGCCTCAACTCTGCTGATGCAAATTCAAGCCTCCCTCGGGGGCTACAAGGAGGGAACCCCCCGAAGTCTTCAAAAAACCCGCACGTTTTTTCAAAACTCGACATCCTTCTTCCTCTCACACGCTTCGATGTTCTGACTTTTGCTTAGTTGGAAATGCCTAAAAATCCCTAAGAGTCATGGTTCATCGAGCCGGGAGCTCAGCTATGCCACCGGGCTATGGTACCTCCACCCGCTCCCCGCTCGGGAGACTCGAGCGCGCATTAAAAAACTTAGTAAAAGTAAGAACCAAGCCGAGAAGAGGCAAGAGACTCGAGATAAAAAACACACCTAAAAGCATTATGATGAATTCATAAGTGTTTTAAGGTCCCCAGGGCCATGACATCAGAATGTCACAAAAACTAACTTATTACATGGGCCTCTCTGCCCAGAATTGGCTTACAGGCCCTGGTCGTCATCGCCACCGTCACCTTCTTCACCGGCGTACCCCGCGTCCTCGGAAGGAAGAACCTCGGGCTTGAACAGCTTTGCCATCTTCTCGTCTGGCTCCTTGGCATCCTTGATCAGGCCCCGGCACCGCTCCTCGTTCTCAGCATCTGTTTTGCTGAGGTCAAAAATGAAGCCGTGCTTCACGACGTCCATGTCATACATGAAGCCGGAGTAGACAACTGCCATCGCCCACTTCACGCCGATGTGGAGTGCCTCAAGGACGTGATCCCTCAAGGTGGCCCCGAGGTGGTACAGCCGATCGATGAGCTCGGTCCCACGCACCTCCTCCCTGACCTTCGCAATGGGTTTGATCCACCAGGAGTCGCAGAGCCTGTTGATCATGACACAAAGCCGATCGGACAACGCTATTTCAGCCAGAAGGCCCTCCTGCAATGCTTTGGCGGCGGTCTGAGTGGAGAGCAGGTCCGTCTCGAGGCCTAAAGAATGAAACATAAGTTAGTCATGGCGCACAGAGACAAGGAATTTGAAACTAAGGAAGAACACTCACTGGTGCAGTGGGTGTTGAGGGCCTCGCGGGCGTTCGCCACTTCGTCACGCTGCTTCCGAGCCTCGTCCCGCTCCTTCTGGGCCTCCTTGAAGGCATGGACCACCTCCATCTTCTCAAACCATTGGTTTTCGAGGGCCTGGCTGGCCAGAATGATGGATTGCTCCTTCTCTCGAAGGGTCTCCTTCATGGTGTCAAGCTCAGCGGCGAGGGTGTCGGTGTGGCATTTCTCCTCCCTAGCTGAGACTGTGAGGGCGTCGCGTGCCTCAGAGACTTGAGTGACATCGGTCTCGAGCTTCTGGAAGCACTCCGCAGCATCTCAAGCCTCTACCTCGAGCAACTTGACACGCTCGAGGGCCCTCCATGCCTCTTCTAGGGCCTGGGCACCGTCGCTCTTGGCCTTCTATGCCTCCTCCTTGGCCTTGGCAGCCTCTTCCTTAGCCCGAGTGGTTTCCCCTCGAGCCGTCTCGGCATCCTCCCTCGCCTTGGTGGCCTCTTCCTTCACTTGTCTCGCTTCCTCCTCAGCCTAAGCCACCCTGTCCCAGGTGGACTGGCCGGCCTCGAGCTGACGCAGCACCTCCTCCTGACCGTTGTGGGTCGCATGGAGGAAGTGGGACTTCGAGTGGGAGCGGCTCCTCATGTCCTAGAAACAAGAAGCAAAAAATTAGTCACCAGTTAAGGAGGAACCAAAGCCAAACACACTTAGAGAAACATTTACTAAAAGGCCTCGGCCAAGGTCCTCGGTGACAATTTCGGTGGCCAACTTCAAAACGCACGCCAGCCACGCCCGATACTCCTCCATGTCCTCCCAGTGCTTCACTTCCGCCAGGTCGTCCATCCAGATCCTGAGAGTGCTAGGATCATGAGTTTCTCAGAGCAGAAGATGCTCTCGGCCCCATTGCGGGAGGGCCGCTTTGAGCCTCGCTCACACCAAGGACCTAACACTTTCCACCGCCTCGCGCGAACCGCCGTAGCGCTTCACCCGGTCAGCCAGGGTAGGGAACGATGACTCGGCTTTGCCACCACTTGGCCCGATGTTAGGGGCAGACCATCTCAATGGACCAGGGACCCCCGGGTGGTGGATGCCCTGGCGAGCAGAAGAGCCTCATCCTCCTCCTCCCGTCGGCGCAGCGCCGAAGGACTTATGGCAGCCGTCTCCTCCTGTCGCTGTTGTGGCGAGCCCAAAGCTGCCGGCTCTTCCAATGGCGTGCCCCGCAGTTGCGGTGGTGGCTCAAGGTAGCCATGGTCACCTCCTGCGGTGGAGGAGGGCTCGAGACCACTGCCTCCCCTAGTGGTACGTCGTGCCAAGGCGGCAAGTCTGACATCACCACGTCCTCCGGCCGACTCGAAGCCGTATGCTCCCTCTCCTCCTGCGCCTGTGACACGCGCAGGACCAGCGACGCATCCCGCACTGCATCTTGCTACTGCAGCAGCTCATCCAAGGTAATCACGGCCTCCCCTTGGGATTGCGGGAGGCTCGAGACCACCAGCTCCTCCGACGGCTCAACCCGCCACTGCGACGGTGAATCTAGAGGCGCCGCATCCTCTGGCGGCGTTTGTTGCTGTTGCTGCTGTTGCTCGGGCTGGCCCCTGACCGGCCCTTCTTCTCCTCGGCCGCTCCTGCGGCTCCTCCTCCTCTTTCCTCTACAGGCCCTCCTGCTCCTGCTTGTGCCACGCCTCCACCTCACGCAGCCCCTCCGGCCACGGCTTTCGCTCCTTCGTGGATGGAGATGGAGCAGCGGCCTCCTCGTCCTCGAGGATGATGGGGGTGATCTCCAACCCCAACTCATGCCCGTTGGAGGCTCCCCCCTCGAACAAGGCGGCAGAGGTTCCGGCCTGACCTGGGGTAGAGGCCCAGGTGTCGGGATCGAGACAGCAGTCCCACCTTCCAACACTTGGTCCAGTGCGGGGCCATGGACGTCGACACCAGGACAACACTTCCCCTCTCTTGCAACTGCTCTAGCTCTGAGCCACTTCCCACCGTGGCTCCCAAACCGCTCCATCCTACAACAAGAGCAGAGCCCATCAGCCTACCTCGAGCCATAGCTGTGTGGGCTTGAGATAGCCAAGCCACCTCCCATGGTGGCAGCGGTCTCGAGGTCACACCTGTTGCCGTGGCCGCTGTCCTCGTGGCCACGTCCACCCTAAGCTGCTTGGCCGGCGAAGGATTTGCCTCCTCCACCCGCCGCTTTAGCCTGGGGAATAAGGAGGTGAGCAAAGATGCTTAGTGGTTTGGCAGGTCAAAGAAATAAGAAAGGAAACATTGAAAAGCAAGGCTTACCCAAAGGGGACGACAACCTTCCCAGGACCGCTTGAGCCGCTAGAGCACCTCGAGGCCCCACTCGAAGCTACACCTTCCCTAGAGCTGAGGCCGGCTGACGCTTTCGACGGCGTCGCCGTGCCCTCCCGCTCCGACGAGGCCGCACGGCCCCGAGTCTGCGTCCCGAGCGCCGAGGACTAGGACAGGGTCTCTCGAGACATGGCAGGCGGGGTGCCGCCGCACGAGCGTCAAGAAGAGGACCCAGCACGGGACGAGGAACTGCCTTGACTCCTGTCTTGCGGCCGCTCCAGAATGTCCTCCTGCGTAGAAGGCATGTTATCTCGGGGGTGACCAGAGAGATGGGGCTCGAGGCGCACTGCCATCCCCTCGACATCATCGTCATCATCTTCCTCCTCATCCTCCTTAGAGGGAGACTCCTCTTCTGGCAGCCCATCGCGCCTTTGCTTCGTGTGGCGCTTCTCGTGCTCTGTACGCGTGAGGATTTTTTCTTTCTTCCTCTTCTTCTCATTGTCCTGCCACTTCTTCTGTTGTTGAGTGGTAAAGCACCTCACCTATCAGTCGGGGTCGTCCTCCCTCACTGGGGGCCTCGACGCCCTGCAGTCGATTTTCCCCAGCACGAAAGCATCCGGGTGTAAGAACAAAGGGAAGGAAGAGGGGCAAAGTAAAACTTGAAAGGCACGGCTTGAGGCACTCACCAGGTCAAGATGGCCTTCTTCCGGCAGCATGGGGATGCGGTTGATGTGCTCTGGTTTGAAGGTGCCGGCGACCGCCCCCTTTACCCGTGACACAATCTCCTCGGGGGGTAGTGCCTTGGCCGACATGTGGCACCCCTTGAGCTGCTCGGGCGTCGCCTCGGGCCCCATCTAGTCTAGCCATAACGGATGCACCATCAAAGGGAGCACTCTCCGATGGTGAAAGGCTAAGATGATGACTGCCGCCATCAGACCTGCGTCACGAAGTCTCCTCAGCGTAGTGAGGAGAGGCCTCAATCGAGGTTGTAAATCTAATGCCACACCGTGTGGCCAGTTGAACGGACACTCCATGATGAGACGCCCGATGTACGGCGGGAAGTACCCCTCGTCGTTGCGGAGGTAGAACCACTGTGCATCCCACTGAGCGTGGTTGGACATCAGCCCGGTGGGGATGTACTCGCGCGGCTCCACCCCCGACCTATCTTCAGCACCAGATTGCAGGAGCCAGCACGAACGATTCCCCTCATGCCCTGTTCCACTGGGGTGGTGAAGAACTCCCCCTTGTAGAGGTGGAGCCACAGCTCCCAGTGCAGCTCCACCCCAGGTATCCCTCGCAGATGACCGCGAAGATAGCGGCATTGGAGATGGCATTGGGGGAGAAGTGCTGAAGCTCGACCCCATAATGTTGGAGCAGCGCTCGCACAAATCAGCTCAGGGGCGATCCAAGCCTGTGCCCGTGGAACTTGACGAAGCTCACGACGTAGCCGTCCGGTGGGTTCGGCTCCCGATCCCTCCGCGGCGGTGCTATCCACTCCGGCCAATCCAGCGTGGTGATAGGGCGAAGGAGCCCCTCTCCCACCAGCTCCAACAGTCTTTGCTCTGTCATGGTCGACAGGTGCCAGGCTTCTGGAGGAAGAAAAGTGGGTGCCATGACGACGGTGGCGGTGGCGCAGATTTGCTCGACGGACGGGCGACCGAGAAGATTCCCAATCACGATCACTCTCACTAATCCCTCTTCTCTAGCACTGGCGGGCAGGGATTCGGAAGCTCTAGCGGTGGTGGCAGAGGTGAGATGGCGAGAATGGAAGTGGACGGCACCCCACCTCCCACAAATTTATACTCAGGGGAAGAGCAACGGGCGGATCTGACGGTGGGAAAAGGTAAACCCCGCATTTACTGCACCCACCTAACCGCCTCCTTGATTCTCGTAGCAGAACACGCACCGTTCGCCGGGCCCTTAGCTGTTAGCTCGGTCCACCACGACCATGCCACTTCGGCCACACCTCAAAAGGCACGCCCAATGGGTGGGAGCGCTACATTATCCGCTGATGGAGTCTTCCACGAGAAGGAAAATGAGCCCTGGCCCCACGACAAGCCTCGAGGAAGCGAAGGCTAACCCTCGGTTAGGGTTCGACAGCCGTCCTCAAGCACTCGAGTCAGGGACGCCCCAGGGGAGCCACACGAAGCTCAGCTCAAAAACGAACCCTCAAGATCCCCTTGGGTGTATCCAAGGCAAAAGGAGAGGATTACCATGGAATCCCCACGAAGGAAGGCATCGAGGTGCCGAGTCCTATCGAATGGAACCGGTATCCATATATCTACTCATTTGCATCAATGAGAATGCCTCTGGGCCACTAGTCAACCCCATCGAATGGGGCACGAGCTCTCACTTGGATCTCCCCGTTATCAGCTCACAGAAAACGCCAAGACTCGCCCAATCGAGGATAGTACGGCGCTTCTCACCTCACATCTGATCAAAAGGACTCATGAGATGGATGCCTAAGGCTACCAATGCCCTAGCCGCACGAGGCTCGGGGGCTCGACTACGCCTGGCACCCCTCAACAAAAGAGGGTCGAAAGCACCCGAGGGCTCGATGACTCGAGCCACCCTTCGACTAGGCGCTACAACTCCAGTTCATGTTATCCTAACCCTTCAGGAATGCACACTATGCCTAACTGGACAAGCACCTCTCAACAAAAAGACAAATAAAGCCCTCGAAGGAGTCTTCTTACTCCTCCGAGGCCTCAGGGGCTACCCCCGCGGGGGACGCTCGCGCGCCCCCCACAAAAAGTTACGAACCGCACCTCACTCTCGGCCCATGACCCCCAGCCCGAGTGCCAACACTTGTGCAGGGGCTTGGTTGCTAATATCGGGTACCTAAGAAAGGGGTACCCTTAACCCTCGACTAAGGGGATTAAACCCTGACATCAACAAGCCAAACCCGGTATCATCAGCCCTCAACTAGCGCGGAAATGCAAATGCCAGGTCATACTGGGCCGGCCCACGAATGGACCTCGGTGGTCCGAGCGGCTACCTATCCAACATACCCCGCTCGAGGCAAAGCAGATCACTCGAGGGTGCCACTCGACCTACCCCTCGGTGACGGAGATTTGCCCGAGCGAATGGGCAGCCCTAGAGTGTGATGCACCCCTCGAATACCTACCTCCTGTACGAATCCAGGAGCATTTAATGCATTCTACCTGCTACCGCCTAACCTCATGGCCACAGTGACGGTAACAGTTATGAGTACACCGGACAAATCTTACTTTTACCTCCCATACCCGGGAATCTGGCGGGTCATATCACACTGTAACTCCATGTCGTGCACTGTGCCCCATTCGGCACTCCCTCGAGGTACATTTACCAATATCAAGCAACTCCTCGAGGTACATTTACCAGTATCCGTACCGCATTTCCTGGGGCTCGGCCTTATCCATTCGGGCCTCGATCTCCCTCGACCACCTCTCGAGCTGGACTTCGTCATCGCTGGTCAACACTCCAATAACTCCCGACGCGACGGCTATAGGGATCCGCATGACCGCGCTTGGACATCCGTCTATCACTGACCATCAACTGCGTCACCTTACGCACGAGAAGGATGGCTGCGTCAACTCTGAACACGTCGCTACAGGACACGCCATGCCCGGCGCACGCTTTTACAGCAACACCGACATGATCGGCATCACCTCCTCGACGTCAGCAGCCACGTCCGTCCTAAGATCCATGTACCCCTGTGCACCTCCTTCGCCTATAAAAGGGGCGCCAGGCCCTAGTCTAGACAAGGCAACGAAACTCAACCAAAAAACACAAAGCATAGAGAGCAACCAAAGCCCGTAGCGCTTAAGTCCTAGCCAAGACATACTCGCTCGCTTGTATTCTTCCCTGTACAAGTACTTCGGTGTAAGATAATACAAACTCCCCCCTCCCCCCGCTGGACGTAGGGCCTTCTATTACCCAAACCAGGATAAACCTCGTGTGTTCTTCTTGCATCACCATCCGGATTAGGGAGCACGTAATACATATTGACTCATTGGTGCTAGACCCCCGGGGTCGAAACACCGACACTTGGGGACTCCTCGGACGAGATGTTTCGGCACTTGCTCGCTGCAGCAGACCGGTTTGCGTTGGATCGCCTGAAGATTTTGTGTGCTAGCAAGCTGTGGAATAATGTATCAGTGGATACAGTTGCCACTACTTTGATCTGTGCGGAAGCATACAACTGCCCGGAGTTGAAAAAGAAGTGCATTGATTTCTTTGGGGAGGGGAAGGAATTCAAGACAAAGGCTGCGTTAACAGATGGTTTCTTTCAGCTGGCACAACAATTCCCGTCGATTATTGATGAGCTGAGGTTGAAGGCTGGGGCATAGAAGCAACAATTGATGAGTTGAGGTTGAAGGTTAGAGCATAGAAGCAGCACGCATGTATACATGCTACCCTATGGCTATAGTACTAGCTTTATGGCATTTTAAGTTTGGCAAATGCTATCAGCAATTTCGGTTTGTATGTGTCAGCTACTATCTTTCAGACTCTTTATTAACCTATCAACAATTTCGCAAGTGAAGTCATTATTGTGTCTTATTCGTATTGCATGTCTTGTATATCTGTCACAAAGTCATAATGAAAATCTGTATGTTTATGTCTGTTTTTTTATTTGGTTGATTCTTTTTTCTTGTATTATACGATTCAAATCTTTCTTGCAAACTCACTCTACATGACAGAAATATTTTGAGCTGTGTTGATATCTGAAGATACGCATCAGATGGTAGGACTTCTAGGAGTCAGGTTTTGTATGTATTGGAATATTACCTCTATGCTGAGTAGTATACCTTTTTATAAGCATGGCCTGATGCTTCATTCTTTCTGAAAGAAAACTAAAGCTGGATTTTCTCTATTGTAAAAAAATGTATTTGAAATATTTATAACCTCTATCATAGAGGCTCTATGGTATGGAGTAGTACTGCCATGCCATAGTTCCTTTGTTTAGAAACAGGTTGATAGTGGATGGTTTTCTAGAAAGGTGTGTGCCAGATAGGTATAACACTGGTTCTTTCTACTATGTGCTGAAACTGTGGAAAGATGCTATGCAAAACTTCAATAAGATCCAACCATTGAGGCAAACTTCGACTTGAGGTTGTTTTGGTGGGATGATGATACTGGCTATACACCACAAGGCACAAACCCAGGAACCTGATGTTGCCTGTTCCAGTCCACTAAAGCTAACATTTTTGCACACAACATATATCCCTACATTACCCATGTTTCTTTTCTTGGCTGACAGACACAGCTGGCAGACAAGGGTTCCTAGGAAAAAGAGATAGCTGTTGAACCGGTAGATGCCACACTTCTGTGGACATTGCAGCCAAAAAGGGTACGTGACAACCTCACTGGTCGACAGGGATGTGGAGGACAACAACGGGAGGTGGCGACCGCTCCACTCCCGGATGACACGCCACCCTCATCGCCGCATGTGACCAACAAGGCTGTGGCTGTGGACGCCAAAATCTACCGCACGCTGACGACCAACGTAGCGACGGCTAGCCACCTCACCGTCGATAGGGACGTGGAGGACAACAACGGGGGGGCGCTCTTCTTCGCTTTCCCTCACCGGGCGCTTGAAGCATTTCACGCAACGGGTGTTCACGAAGGCAGCCTCACCACTGTTATCGCCGCCGACTGTCAAGTTTTCCTCGTTTAAGATGCCGCAATGGAGCAGACGCATTGCGGCACAGCCATTGTCCAAGCAACCGGTGGCCAAGCGAGGCGAGTATCTCATCATGTAGAGGATGGAGCTGCTACAAGGGAGGACTACGGAAGAGGCCATGCAGGAGCTTGAGGCCAAGTTTGGCGGCACGCCCGGTGACGCCGACGCGATGTGGGAGCTCTTTCCCGACGCTGCGCGGCCATGGCGATCGCGCGGACGACATGGCGGACGTGCTTGATGCCACCACGATCTATGGATCGAAGCCGGTGTGCGCAAACTAGTTTGTTGATTTAGTGAGTAATCCGCTTATGATGTCAAGTGCGGGAGTAGCGTTTCATGTAATACCTTCGCTGCCAAAACGCGCGAAAGCGCGGGTTGTAAGAAACTTTTTTACTTCATGCAAGATGCGCAAATTTTTTGCGCATTCGAGAAAAAAAACAACCTCACTGGTCCATATGATTAGATTCAGATCCTTGTGCTGTCATCTATGCTCATGTCGTTTATCATTGCTCCTGAAAAGAAGAGATCTCATGGAGGTTGTTCCTTGGCTCAGGAGAGTGGCTAGATAAGGTAAATCCCATCAGTGCTGCTTTCTGATATACTTTTGCTGGGTTTGTTCTAAGTTTTGATGATTTGCCTTGCTGCTTTACAGCTATAGCTTGCTGCTCCGGATTTTTTGATTGGATGGACTCGCTGCCTTTTGCCATCCAGAGGAGACTTCTGCCTGCTTTTGCTGTTGTCATATTCTCCACACTAAAAACTGGACCTCGTGATGTAGGTCTATGGTGGAGACTGGCACCTGGTAACTTAGGATCGAACCATCAACCATATACGGGAATTTATTAGGCATGATAAAGGACTTCTTAGTTTAGTTAGTCTTTTGTCATTTCGGCCTGTATATATCCTTTATGCATTGTGTGCACGGCAGTGACGGCAACTCTGCAGCCACACCTCACTTGGTCAGGATGATCCCACGAGATATAGAGACAGCTCCTAAATGTAGCGATCATCCCTTAAAAAAAAGCTATGGATGACCTGTTCTGCATATTTGGTCATCTGTTTCCATGTTATGTCTCGTGTAAGATATAAGTACTATTTGGACACCCATGTTTGAACATCTTGAGCTGTTTAAGAAATCCAGTTGTCTATTTGGCTGGCGTGTTGCCATATTCATATTAAATGCATTTTCATTCTTTTGTCAACACTTTTCCCAGATACGACCACATCCATAACCATTCACGTGCATGGACGCGAGCACATCACTAGTTGATTCTTTGTGGTCACGTTCCATGACAATGTGCTGGCCATGTATGTAGTGTTTCAATTCTACCCTTTAGTTCCATGACGATGCGCCGCCATGTATGTAGTATTCAGTTCTACCCTCTTAGTGAAAGACGTGCATGGTTGCACATTTGTGAAAACATTGTTTAGTTAAACGTGCAATGCAACATGACTATAAAAATTAGGTGATCCAGCGAGAAGGCGATTGATTATGCACACGACCATAACATTGGTTATTTTTTACGTGTATATAGAATAGATATAGATAGATATGGAAGATAAAGCTTATTTAGAGGCGATGCAATTAAGTTTACTAACTGTCTATACATCGTCGGTGCCACAAGTGATCTTTGTTGACTGCCCAAGTGCACAAATGCGACCATTAGGACAACCTCATTCAATTTATGCAATATATCCCTGAATAGAACCCTTTAGAAAGTTATGTCAAGAGGTAGCTAGGACTAGCACTTTTCCATCGAAAACAACACACCCAACCGAACCGAACCGAGCCATTGGGAGAACCTCGTTCCTGGTATGGGCATGACAGCACACTACTGGACAATGCACAACAAGCGGACCGACGACCGACATGCCATGTGGAAGAGAAGGAGGCGGCGAGTAGAAGGGCACGACTAGGGGTGCAAAAGGGTAACCTTTAGGTGCACCTCCAAACCTTTTTTGTTCAAATATTTGTACTACTTTTTGAACATTTTAAAAAAATAGTATAAACACTTAAACTAAAGATGTTTAGAGGTGCACCTAAAGGTCACTCCTTTACACCCTTAGGCACGACACGACCAGAGAGCAGCCCTCGTGGTGGCATTCTATCACGAGCAGGGAGGTGAGGACGGCAAGTGGCCAATCAAACTATATAAATTTTGTTTTTTTATAAAAATTGTGCTTACCATTTCAAAACAGATGGATTAATTTTTCTTCTTACTAAAAGCCATCTAGTGCATCATAGATTTGTTTTGGTTTTTTCTTAGCTTTGGATGGTGGCTTTTAAAAATCCAATGTTGAAATAGACAAATATATATCTTTCACAAACAACTTCTAATAATCTGTAGGCGCCGTATTGTAACAAATCTGGCAAATGCATTATGAAAAATTATCTGTGAAATTTTGCAGTTTTTGTTACTGGGTACGGAAGGGTTCGCAATTTTGCTGAAAAAATGTGGCAAAAATAGAAAAAAATATTTTTTAGGTATATATAGAAAAAAAACATACGGGTCAAATTTCTGAGCCAACTTTGGCCCGCGTCGAAATTCCACGGTGCCGCCCGAGACTTCAATCCCACATCCCAGCCCACGAACAACCACACCAAAACCCTAAATCCCCATTCCCAATTATCCCCAAATCAAACAGACTCATGTCGCCTCTCCAACTCCGCCGTCACCGCCGCTAGCGCCGACACCGGCCCGCATTCCCGCATTCCCCGCCGTCCCCGGTTGCCGCCGGCCGGCCTCCCACCATCGTCGCGCACTCGCGCCGCTGCAGTCGAGCAGAGGCGTGAAGCGGGCAAGCGGCCATCACTGGGATGCACTAGTGTCCTACACTCCTCTACCTTGGACCTTGTCCAGCCGCTGCAACTGCAAAACACGAGTGCCTTCATGTTCGATTCCTACACTTTCACCCATCAGTTCAAAAGCAACTACATGGAGACGGAGAACGTCGCCATCGGGCATCTGATCAGCTCCGAGGTCATCTCCGCTGGAGGGCACCTCTGGAGGATCGACTGCCACCCGCGTGGGTACAGGGAACAGGAATACGGTGAGTACATATGTATCTCCCTCAAGCATATGAGCGTATCCAGAGATGCCAAAGCTATCTTTGAGGCCTTCGTCATGAACAAAGACGGTACTCCATCGTCAACCCAAAGGTTCAGGATGGTGCACGTTTTCTCACCAAATGGCAGCAACAGCCACTGCAATGGATGGCCCCGCTTTGTGAAGCGAAGCATGCTCGAGTCGTTCTACTTGACTAGTGGCTCGTTCATCATTATGTGTGGGGGCATTTACGTATTTACCATTATAACGGAGAGCCACTCTCCGGATATTATCTTACCAAAATCCCATATTTTTTTATCAATGTCACTTACAAAACGATACACATTTACTACTTTCGCTGACGTGGCATGCCAGTACCCTTGTCAGGGCACGAGAAATGACCTCGTTGCCCCTGCCATGCTTCTCTCTATCCTTTCTGATATATGGGTCCAACGACTCCTCTCTCACCGACATGTGGGCCCCACTTGTCATGTTCATCCACCTTTAGTACAACACAAGTCGATGAGTGTAGTGGGAGGCGGAGGTGGGGAGGAGCGGGAAGATGGCGGCGGCCGAGCGGAGCACCTCGTGCTCGCGGCCGGGCGGCGCCGGCGGCGGCCAGGTCGTCCACCCCGTGCTCGTGGCCGGGCAGAGCTCTCCCGTGCTCGCGGCCGGGCAGAGCTCCCCGTGCTCGTGCCGGCAGCGGCCGAGCGAAGCACCTCGTACTCGCGGCCGAGCGGAGCACCCTACGCTCGCGGCAGGGCGGAGCACCCTACGCTCGCGGCCGGGCGGAGATCCCCCGCGCTCGTGCCGGCGGTGGCCAGGCGGAGCACCCCCGTGCTCGCTGGCGTGCTGTAGCACCGCGGCCTCGCCGGGGTTCGGAGCCCCGCAACGCGAAGGCTGGTGAGCACGTTGAAAGGTCCCTATGTGGTTTTGGCAATTGAGTGACAACTTTAGGATGGACTAATGTGTTTATGTTGAGATACACAAGAGATTAGTCCACATGTGATTATGTGATGAAGGAGCTTATTGCACATGAAACATGACATGGAGTCATTGACCAAGATGGTGAAGATCGAGATGACACATGGCTCAAGACCGGTTGCAAGGGTGAAGGGCGAGTTGAGGCTTGGAAGCAAGACCATGCGATGGTGAAGCTTGTTTGGAAGCAAGACCATGCGGTGGTGAAGCTCGGGCAAAACTTGGCACCAAGACCGAAGCAATGGAGAAGAGCAAGTGAAGTCAAGATCGATGGACCAAGATGGTCATGTGATGATATGAAGTGGATCATATCACTTTGTGATCGTGTTGTACATGTGTTGCATTGGCACATTAGAGTCGGCGGTGGAAATGAAGATGCAAGGCAAAGGTATAACCTAGGGTATTTTATTTTACCGGTCATGAGATGTGTAGAGAAGTTGATGACCTGATTTAGGATTGATAGCCGTACTATCAAGAGGGGCAAACTTGTTTGCATATCGGTCATCTAGTACCACTTGAGCGATCTAACATTGCAACATGCTAGGATAAACTGGCATTGTGAGAGCAAGTGAAAATTCTTTGAAAATGATTGTGAAAATGCTAACACACATGCACATGATGATGTACACTTGGTGGTGTTGGCACATTTGCAAAGGAGAAGTTGATTCGATGAACTCTTATGTTAGAAAAGAGAGATGATGGCTCTTGGTTTGGAAAACTACTTTGATCCTTTGTGATATGGATCAAGAGGATATGTGGGATATGTAGTCCTCTGAATAAGCTTTCCAAAGAGTCTAAGATCATTGAAATCGGAGTTCAGAGCTAAGAGTTATGGATGTTTTAGCCAAAGAGCTGAGTTGTTGATTCTGAGACTGTCCGCAGTTCATCTTTTCGATGGCGAACAGAGCTGCTCTGGTTCTGGTTTCAGGTCCAGAGTTGAACCGCGGACTGTTCGAGGTTCATGAGGTGGACTGTCCGTGAAAAATAGATTTTTAGTCTCTAGAAGTGGCTGCTCTCGACGAGTTTTATTTGGTAACTGCGGACTGTCCGAGGTTCAGACCGCGGACTGTCCGCAAGTCATTTTTCAGCAGCGAGCAGAAGTGTTGCGACTCTGTCTTGATTGATTGGATTCAACGGCGGACTATCCGGGCCTCTGGGGCGGACTGTCCGCAGTTCATGAGTTTGAATCCAACGGCTAGTTTTTAGAACGATAGACTTTCCGGGCTTTATGGGCCGGACTATCCGCAGGTGAACTTTTCTATGTGAACAGAGTTGTTGCCATTCTGTTGGAGGCGCTATGGTATAACGGCGGACTGTCCGGGCTTGGGATCGTGGACTGTCCGCAAGTGATGTTTTGAACCTAACGGCTAGTTTTTAGAGAAGGCCGGACTGTCTGGACTTTGACCCCTGGACTATCCGCGAATGTCGCAGAGACACTCCAACGGCTCTATTTTGCCTTGGGGCTATAAATAGAGGGGTGTTTCGGGCTTGGCCGTTGCTGAGCACCTTAGGGACTATGTGTCCATGCTTGTGAGTGCTTGGAGAGCCCTCTACTCACTTGTTCTTGATAGTGTTCATCCATTTGAGTGAGAGAGCAATTCTAGTGTGTTGCTTTGAGAGATTGCATCGTGTGGCACTAGGTGATCGTGTTGCAAGCCGGTGGGCTTGTTACTCTTGGAGGTTGCCACCTCCTAGATGGCTTGGTGGCAAGAGACTCCGTCGAAGCACGCAAGGTGATTATGCGGTGCTCCGGAGAAGTGATTGTGAGAGGTCTTGTACTCACCTCGCGGGATCGCAAAGAGTAACTCTAGTGGATTGCTCATGTCATTGCAACTTCTAGCCATTTGGTAGGTTCTTGTGGTGCCCTTGTTGAGGCTCGGTTTTGTTACACCGATTAGCCACCAAACCACGTGGTGTAGAAGGACACAACAGGACATAGCTTGGTGGCAACCAAGTGAATCTAGAGAAAAATCGTTGTGTCATCGTTTTACTCTTCACGGTGGTTTGCAATTCTCTTTCACAAGCTTTGTATTTACATTTCATTATATATATAGCTTGTGTAGTTGCTCTTAAGATTAGATAGCTCGTGTAGCTCTCTAATTATATTCTTTCTTAGTTTGTGTAGCTAAGTGAATTGAGCTCTTGGGTTCGGCTTGTGTAGCCTTGTCCTTGAAGCATCTAGTGAGCTTAGGTTGGCTTTGTGCTTTTGCTCAATAGAATTGTTTAGGTGCTCCCCGGTGTGCTAAAGTACTAGTTGCTTAGGTTTGTGTGACCTTGCAAGTTAGAATTATTTAGGAGGGCACTAGCTAGATAGGCACCTTGATTTCTTGTTTAGGATCTTTTACAAGGTGCATCTAGAGTCATAGACAGAGGGGTGAAGTCTTGGCTAGACCATTTAGTTTAATTCCGCATTTGTTTCGGTTAGCTGGTGCGATAAATTTTAGAAAGGACTATTCACCCCCCTCTAGTCCGCCATCTCGACCTTTCACACGTGCGCGGCGGCGCCCGCTGACGCGGACGTCCCCGCGGTGAGCGCGCGGATGCAGGCGAGCACGTGTGCGGCGGCGATGCTCGCGGTGGAGCTCGTTCCTCCCATCCATGTGTTGTACGCCTATACTTGGGGAGGGTTGGAAGATGAAGCTGACGCATGGGGCCCACATGTCAGTGAGAAGGAGCTGTTGGACCCATTTGTCAGGTAGGGATAGAGAGAAAAAGGACAGGGGCAACGAGGTCATTTCCTATGCCCTGACAAGGGTGCTGGCCTGCCACGTCAGCGAAAGTGGTAAATGTGTATCGTTTTGCAAGTGACGCTGGTAAAAGAATATGGGAATTTGGTAAGATGATATCTGGAGAGTGGCTCTCGGTTATAATGGTAAATATGTAAATGCCCCTTATGTGTGGGGCCAAAGTTATGCTTGATGATGACCCCATCGAGGTGCCGCCACCAGACGTGGGAACCCATCTTGGCCTCCTGCTGGACTTTGCAGAGGGCTCTGATGTCTCATTCATCGTCGATGGTGAGAAGTTCCCTGCTCACCGGAATGTGCTTCCCGCCCGTTCTCCTGTCTTCAGGGCGCAACTCCTGGGCTCCATGGCGGACGCTAAGATGGCATCCATCACCTTGCATGACATTGTGCCGGCGACGTTCAAAGTCATGTTGAGGTTCATGTACACGGATGCTTGTCCTGAAGAATCCGAGCTTGGGGACTACCCTGATGAGATGTTTCGGCACTTGCTCGCTGCTGCTAACCGGTTTGCGTTGGACCGTTTGAAGCTGTTGTGTGCTAGCAAGCTGTGGGATAATATATCAGTGGACACAGTTGCTGCCACTTTGATCTGTGCCAAAACATATAACTGCCCACAGCTGAAAAAGAAGTGTATTGATTTCTTTAGGGAGGGGAAGGACTTCAAGACAAAGTCTTTGTTGACCGAAGGCTTTGCTCAGTTAGTGCAAAATTTTCCATCGATTCTTGATGAATTGAGGGATAAGCTTGGAGAATAGACCATATAGGTCATGTATGCATGGCAACCTACTAGGCTACTACAAATATAATAGCTTTATGGTATTATGAGCTCGATGAATGCTACCTAAATCTATTTAGAAGTGCTGGTGCTTGTGGTTTAGTGGAGCGACTATCTCTACTTTCATGGAAACTTTTGTTATTATCCGATTAACAGTTTGCCAATGAAGTTGTATCATCTATGATTGGTGTTGTACCTTGCGTAGTATCACAATACAAGCCCATATGTACATTTCTGTTCTTTTTAAGTTCATTTGATTTTTTTTCTAATTTATCTTCCAAACTCTGATGCTTGTAACATAAAATGCAAATTCATGGTAGCTGATTAGGTTTCCTTCTTTCCCGAAAGTAAGCTGAAAACTGAATGGAGCCTGAGTTATCTTTTTTTTTTCCTCTCCGAATGGAGCCTTGAAGGAACAAAATAAGAATATTGATAGAGTCTGTTTATTTTGATACATGAGTTGCCAATTCTTAACAAGCACTAGTAGTTGTTATGTTTGATACATGTGTTGCATAAATATTCTTTTAGGTAGAGTAATTTTCAATGATTTTTTCACTTGTGCTTTTCAGTAGTGCACCTCACTAGTTTCAATGGAAAGATGTTTCTTTGCATGTGTCTATTCAGTTAAGTTTGTCTAGTCTGAACTCAAAAGCCAAATGAATATTTCTTTTGTATGTGAATATGACCATTTGCCTGTGAGTACTTTTTTTTTCTTTCAGATTTGGTGCTGTTAGTCTGCTAGTTTTATTGCACTTTGTAGCTCATTTCTCTTTTCTTTTTCTTTTAGTTTTCGAACAAGTAGTCTGCTTGTGTTAGAAACTGTCATTGGCAAGAAACACAGATTAAACATGAGTTGTCTATTGAACAAGTATTCATGTGGTTCTTCCAGAAACTATCTCTTCCAAATACATTACCATTCCATCCTTCCAGGATTATGCCTTGGATTGGCAAGATGGAAAAGAAGAAAAAGAAGGAAGCCGCTGGAGCTGTTTATGTGTTCTCCTTCGGTCCGAAATAAAAGAGTTGATTTTGCAATATGTGAACAATTGGCTTGCTGTCAACATGATGTGAACATGCATTTCATATGTTTCCATATTTGAACTCTTGCCTATTGCAGTATATTGTGAAATAATGATTTGAAATCCTGGCGGCTTTGTTTTGTGTTCTGTTCTGACCTGAGATGCTTCAGTTCAAGAGGGAATGAAGAACAAAGCAATAGAATCATGCATTATGTTTTGTTTGAACTATGAAAACATCATATATATTTATATGTATATATTATTTATAATTGATGGTTCTTATAAATATTGTAGTTATGTGCATGATCTTGTTTGTATCAAGAAGCAACAGAATACAAGAAACATAGTCATACTTGATCATAGTTGCTTGAAAGCATTAAACACTTAGGAGACGATCCAATGTACGAAATCTCTCTTCAGTTGTCTATATGTCAACTAAGAAAAACTTATGGCAAGCTGTTAAAGGTTGTATATATATGCCTTTAGCGCTATGCTACGGCTTAGTGACAGACTGACAGGACCTCGTGAACGTGAGCCATGCATATGGATCGCCTCCAGACAGTGGCGGATCCACGAGGGGGGCTGGTGGGGCTACAGCCCCCCTAATATCTTGATTTCAATACTAATTACTACAGCAAAAACTTAATTTTATCATTAAATCTTCAAGCAAAACAAAATCTTCATTGTTTTAACCCCCCTTCTCTCTATCCTGTCTCCACCACTGCCTCCAGAACGTATGCACAAATCCTGAGATGTCAGTTTAAAAAAGGGAAAAAAAAAGAATCTGAAATGCCGTCTCTTGGTGTTCCACATGCAAACGCAGCGAGTTGTTATCGACCTCGAGCGGGGTACCCAAGTTTCACATTTTTTCGTAAAAAAGTTCCGGCCATTTCAAATTTTTGCTGGGTACCGAAAAAACATTGGTCAAATTTTTGAACCCAGTTTATCCCGAGCCCAAATTCCGCGGTCCAGGTGGCCCGAAACTTCCACTGCCGCCCGGCCAGCCCACCGCCCCACCATAGAAGTAGAACCCCACAAAACCCTAAATCACTCCAGCAGTATCCCCATATCCAGCAGACTCCATCTCATCTCCAACACCCGTGAGCCGCCGCCGCTGCCGCTAGCGACGGGCCGCCTCCTGCTGACCCCGGCCCGCATCCCGCATTCCGCATTCCTGCTAGCGCCGCACGGCCACACCACTTCTCATTGGACCGTCTCCCGCTGCCGCCGGCTCGCCTGCCACCATCGCCGCACCGCTACAGTCGAGCAGAGGCGTGAAGCGGGGCAAGCGGCAATGGATCCTTCGTTCTCTCTTTACTAATTACTCCCAACAACACCTCATCCCTATCCCGGAGACGATCCATCTCTTCCCCTACTTGCATTCTTCGCTGTTCGGCTGTTCGGAGCTCCAAATTGTCGGCCATGCTTCGTCTGTACACCCACCGATGGCCGTAATAGTAGCACTGATATGCAGTAGCATCGCACACTCCTCTACCCGCCACCCCGTCCAGCTATTGTGAACATGAGTACCAGCATATTCGATTCCTGCAGTTTCACGCATCAGTTCAAGCTCAACCTTTTGGAGACGGAGAAGTTTGCCATCGGGCACTTTGTCAGCTCTGGGGAAATCGTCGCTGGTGGGCACCTCTGGAAGATCATCTGCTGCCCGCGCGGGGTTTGCAAAGATGACAACGGTGAGTACCTATCTATCGTCGTCCAGCATAAGAGTGAATCCGAAAGCGTCAAGGCTATCTTCGAGGCCATCTTGATGGACAAAGACAGTACTCTATCTTCATCCTATAGAGCCAGATATATGGGTGCATGTTTTCGAACCAAAGGGCTCCAAGAAGAACAACTGCGGTTGGACTCGCTTCGCTTCACGAAGCGTCCTCGAGTCAGTCTACACGTCGAATGGCTCGTTCATCATTATGTGCGGGGTCAAAGTTGTGCTTGATGATGATCCCCTCGAGGTGCCGCCCTCTGACATTGGGAGCCAGCTCGTTCTCCTGCTGGACTGCACAGACGGCTCCGATGTTTCATTAATTCGTCGTTGATGGAGAGATGTTCCCTGCACACCGGGCTGTGCTTGCTGCCCGCTCACCTGTCTTCAAGGCGCAGCTCCTGGGCTCCATGGCGGACGCCAAGATGTCATCCATCACCTTGCATGACATTGCACCAGCGGTGTTCAAACTCATGCTCCGCTTCATGTACACCGATGCTTGTCCTGTGGATGCGGATCTTGGGGACTCTCCAGATGACATGCTTCGGCTCTTGCTCACTGCAGCAGACCGGTTCGCCTTGGATCGCCTGAAGCTTCTATGTGCCAGTAAGCTGTGAGGTAATGTATCGGTGCATACAGTTGCTTATACTTTGATATGTGCTGAAACCTACAACTGTCCTGGTCTCAAAAAGAAGTGCATTGACTTCTTCGGGAAAGAGAAGAACTTCAAGGAAGCTGTGTTGACAGATGGGTTTGCTCAGTTGGTGCTCAAGTTTCCATCGATTCTTGATGAGTTGAGGGAGAAGGTCAGGGTATAGGGGCATACATGCATACATGCCAGTGGAACCTATTGATATACTAGCTTTATGGCATTGTTTAAGCTCGGTGGATATGCTAGCTAAATGTGTTAAAAAGTGCTTGTATTTTTCGTTTGCAACTATTATATATTATGATCATGCAGACTTTAATTTTATATTATCCAATTAGTAACAATTTGGCAAAGTGAAGTTTAGCTTCTGCGCATTGTGTGCCATACATTGTGTATCCAATTAGTAACAATTTTCCTAGTGGTGAGTTGCTTAACTGAAAGTTTGTATGTATGTCTCCTTTTCTTTAAGTTCGTTTGAATTTTTTGTAGGAGTTATTTTCTAGTATTTAAAGCTTGCTTTGCAGACCAACTCTATGACAGAGATTTTGAGCCATGTCTTTTTTCTAAAACACGCCAACGGCGCTTATTGCATTAAGCAGACAAGGCTGTTTTTTCTGCAAATACAAATTAAGCGGGAGCAGTAACCATGGTTACCGAAAAATAAACTCACACCGACCCCTCATTAAACCAAAGATGGACTACATCGGAACAAATTGCGCTACAATGACGAGTCGCAAGAGAGCTTTAGGCGTGCCTTGACGCCATGTGTACTCGCAGCTGCTGAAACCCAGCCGAGCACCAGGCCATGGCCTCATCCTGTATCAGCCTGATGACCTTCTCTGGGGTAGAAGATGGCCCTCCGAACGTCCTTGCATTGCGCTCTTTCCAAAGTGACCAGCCAATTAAGAAGAACAAGGAATCGAAGCCTCTCCGAAGCACCTTCGGCACTCTTTTCCGCTGCTCCATCCACCATTGTAGAGCAGACTCCTCACGGACAGTAACAAAGACTTGTAACTGCACCACCGAGAGGCAGGCATGCCAAACCTGTCGACTGAAGATGCAGCCCAACAAAATGTGCTATTTTCCACGCCTTGATCACACAGGATGCAAACATTGGAGTCCTGTAGGACGTGCCTCCAGCGCCTGTCCGCTGTCCAGCAGCGCCCATGCATCATGAGCCAGAAGAAGATTTTGAGCCATGTCAACCAAAAAACTGAAACGTGATTCGGTTGCGAAAGCTGATTTGGTTCCTCCCTTCCCAAAACTAAGATGTTTTTCTTTGACAACACCCAAAACTAAGACGTTATCTGATAACTGAATGGAACCTTTCGTCTGAATGGAGCCAAAGAAGTAGAAGGAACAAAATAACAGTATTGGCAGTCTGTTTATTTTGATACATGAGTTGCCAAATATTCTTTCTCGATCGTGCAAAAGGTTTATGCGTCTTTGTATTATGATTGGTGAAAAAAAAATCGTTACAACATTGCCTTAAGGCGGCCTAGAGGTCAATAAATTTTACATGGACGCTCAGACCCTCTAATGTACTAAAGGCTACGTTGTTACATTAGACACCGATCAACGTGAACTGCGGTGCCGGTGGGAACAACTCACGTAGTGCCGGCATACTCTAAGGGTCCCATACATTTCCTCATACGCCTTCATGGCTGACTTGACGACGACGACATCTCGCCGAATAGCCCTAGGCGTTTCAAGACAAGGTGCTCACCTCGTTTGGATGCCGGGATATGAGATGTAAGAGATTTTGGTGGTCCTAATACCCACTAATGAGGACCTACATCTAGAACACTAACTCACTCTGAGTCGATCGGTTCTTTTATAATTTCTAGTTATATAGTGCAGAGGGTCCTTTCGACGGCAGAATCGTTTTCTCACTTCCGGGTGGCAGAGCCTACCAACAGATGAAGCTGACTTTTGAGTGGTAGAGCCAACCTACGTTGAAGTCCAGACCTTTATGATCCCGGTGGCAGAGCCTACCTTTGATGGATCATAACTTATGCACTAAGTACCTAGAAACTATATGGCCCAACCGGGAGACTAAAACCAAACTTTATTGCAACACTCCAAGAGTATAACATTTTGGTGGCTATCCTAGCACACTCACTCTTCACCACACGCCATTCTCTACCATGTTCTCATGGAGTGGCTCCCTTGGTATGTATCCCTTTGCTTGTGTGTGTCATGGCAAGGGAAGGGCCTCTATTTATAGGCCTAGGGGATCCATGGATTTGTGCCATGTGTCCCCCTTCTAGAGTATTTATAGATATTATAATTTTTCTAATTTATTTTACTTCCTATTCTACACTCTTCCATAAAAATATCTTAGATCATGAGAAGTGGAGAATATTCTAGAATCTTGTCTCTCTTCCTCTACCTCTCATCTTCATGCGCCGTGTAGAACCTTTCAGAAGATGGCCTCCTCCAAATATGATGCCTTGTGAAGAATACTCCAGAAGAAGTTTGGCTTGCTTCATTTTAACATGAGATATTCTCTACGATGCTATCCAGTTGCTCCTCTTGGGGAACCAAGACAGTGGTGTACGCTCATCGTGGGCCGGATCGTCTTCGGCAGCTCCATGAGTGGCGGTTGCCTCACCTTTATGACTAGCTCGGTGAAGCAATTGAGGCATTTGTTGGATGAAGTGTGGTTGATGGTGTTCGTGGTTGTCCTGACCGTCACGCCTCCTAAGGTGTCTCCTCGACCAGCGCTCGGTCAGGAGTGCCCCGGCATGCATGATGCTGAGCTGTCCCCCTGTGGTGACGTGACCTGTGGTGGCCCCAGCACTGGTGACAACAAAGACTTGTCCGCCTCTACTGCACAGTTTTTTCCATAGAACCGGTGCCCACCAGTGATGCGTTTGCTTCATGAGAAGCGGCCGCCGTAGCAGGCGAGCATCACTGGTGTTCCTGCTAGTGAGCTCACGACGTGGTAGCAAGCTCCTTCATCGGAGGGCAGGTGTCCACCGAGGATGTTTCTTCTTGGGCGGCCACCGTTGAAGCCAACGGGCACCCAACGGCAGTTGCTCCTACTGGGTGACTCACGATCACGACGAGCTCCTCCAATATAGGGTCGACCTACTCGGGCGCCTCGATGTACAGACATAACTCTAAACCCAGCGTATCAAGCTCGGTGAAGCAGAGTGCATTGGTAGGCGAAGCTAGATTCCCCTGGCCCACCAGCTTACTCCAACTTCAGCGGTGGGTTCTGCCGGCTCCCCTCACCACATCAATCATGGTCTCATCTGAGCCACTGTGGGGCACATAATGGGAGGACCGTGGGTGCAGCCACAAGCGGAATGGGGAGGCCGGCCTGTCACGACTGGGCCTTGGGCCGGGCTTCCATCTGTGCTGCACTAGCTCTATAATGGGCCAACAAGTCGAATTCATCTTGTGATTGTAATTTTGGCATAGAAGAGTTCTTTTTTATTTTAATGTAATGAACCTATAAATTAGCTATGTGGGTGGTTGGGAGCACAGCTATCAATAATCAAAACGTTTTTGCCTTCTTCTCCATGTCGCTCATGCGAGCTCACCTGCTCCCATACGACATTGCCGGGATCAACCGCCGCGCGCATGCCAGCAAGGCTTCTGCTGTGCCGGTATCGTGACACGGCCGCCACCCTTTGTCATCGACGTCGCAGCATGCTTTGGCCGCTTTGCAATCCTGGGCGAGGTGGCATAGGCAGTGGCAGCGCAGACAACACCGGGGCAATCGGCAAGTCGCTGCTCCTGGCCTCCCATCTTTTAATGCCGCATCCCCTCCTGGTCTCCCATCTCCAATCCTCCCACGTTGTTTCATCTAGCACAAACACCGATTTTATATTGTGCAATTTAATGGTGTGTGGCTCAAATTAATTAAGGATAATATGACACTATATATTAGTAGATAGTTATACTAATCTATCCGAAACCTGCTAGTAATTGATTTTTTTTTGGACAGAGTGAGTACTAAGATAGCCTTAGTAGAGCATGAAAAATAGAGGTTTTTGCTGATTCTTCGTGTCGATCATTTCTGCTGGTGCTTTTGGAAAAGCATCAGAAAATCAAGGGGAGTAGAAAGCGGAAGCGGAGCGATGTTTGCACAACACTATCAGAAACGGCTTCTTTGCCGAGTGCGGCAGCCTTTGCCGACAGCCAAACCATCGGCACTCGGCAAAGAACCTCTTTGCCGACTGCCAAATAAAGCAGTCGGTAAAGATTTCTTTGCCGAGTGCCTGACACTCGGCAAAGCCAGGCGCTCGGCAAAGAAGTCTTTTGCCGAGAGCCAAACACTCGGCAAATCAAGGCAGTCGGCAAAGGTTGACGGGGGCAAACGGCGTCTGTCGCCGTCCCCTTTGCCGAGTGCTCTTTGTCGACTGCCGGCCCAACCACTCGGCAAAGAGATACACGCAGGAAACTAGGCCCAGGTTTACCCCTCTTTGCCGACTGCCAGCTTCGACACTCGGTAAAGAGGTCATATTTACCGAGTGTCACGTCAAAGGCAATCGGCAAAGAGCCCTTTGCCGAGTGTCAAGTCTGGCACTCGGCAAAGTTTTTATTTTTTAAATTTTAAGTTCAAACTTTTTCTTTAGCCCAGGCATATTATATTCAAGCATATTTTTGAATTTAAGACCTTTTTATAATATTTTGCTATATTTCGTTCATTTATTTCGTTTACTTGAATTTTTGGGATAATCCAGATTTGAACTGCAGGTGCATGAAATAATGAAATATAGCCATTCAAAAAATGATATTTATGTTGGAGAGTGTATTTTGAGGCCGTTTCCATAAACTCATCCAAAAGTTTGAAATCCTTGTCCACGAAACGTGACCATCCAGGTGTGGTAGAAGAATTTTTTAATTATATAAAATCCAAACGGATTCCGAAAATCATGAAACTTGACGAGGTGTCATGTTATCGCATGTAGAGGCTATGATAAAAAATTAAGAATAATTGAAGTAAGTTGCGACATCAGATGTCTAAAACCCAGACATCTCATATGTGATCACAAATGTGATCACAAATGATACGGGGGGAACGCCTGGCGATGCCAGGGCCGGCACACCACCAAGGGAGCCAGCCCTCCCCAAGGTTCATGAACAGATGGGTACGCTTCTATTGATATTTTTATTTATTTAGTTATTCTAGCTCTCAATTCTCATTACGTGTAATCACCTTTGTGTTTTCCTCGCAGACCCAGGCGCATGATGGCCAGTTGATCAATGAGTTCACGGGGTACGCCCTGGCTCACAAGGGCAAAGCGATAGATCCGACTAACGTCTACAACCCAGCAGACGGGCCCGAGGCGTACACCAACCCGAACGCCTACGAGAAGATGGCCGAGTACACCGCGGTGGCTCACACACGCCATGGGGAGGACTTCACTCCGGCCACCCAACCCTTGGATACGGACATCTTGATGAGGACGGGAGGAGGAAAGTAGCACGGCCGGTACTATATTGCCCACAGCGCAATCGACCCGGCCACCGTTCCCATGCTTTGCCAGGTTTGAGAGGGGAGCAACACGACCTCCTCCGACATCCCCATACGACCTAGGCAGCAAGCCCCGCGCAGATGTTGGCGACGGTTCAGGTAACTATAGTTTTATTCGTTGTTCATTGGTTTTACATATGTACCTTTTCTTTTGCATTGTTTAAATATCGCGAGTGTAATATTGCAATCCGAGCTGGTCGAGTTGCGGGCCGCGCAGGAGGCCCATCAGCAGTTGCTGGCGGCCCAACAGGAGGCTCATCGACAGGAGATGGAGCGCCAGATGGAGGCTGTCTAGTTGCACTCGCAGCGTCAGATGCAGGACTTTGCCGGCTTCGTTCAGAGCATTTGGATCCCTGGTGTTGTCTTGCCTCCGTTGCGTACCTCGTTGTTCGCTCCACCCCCTCTTCCTAGTTCTATAGGGACTCCGATAAGTATATATGTTTGTCTATTGTTTTGGCTTGTGTGACCATCCGGCAGGTACTAATGAGATTGCTTCTCCTTTGTGCAGCCACAGTCGGTGGGTTCGAACCCGACTCTTGGAGACAGCCCGCCATGGGTGGCCGGTTGGCCTGAGTCCACCTCACACGTGGCCCGGTGGCGTTCCTCCTCCGCCTCCGCAGCAGGGGTGGTCTCTGTGGTCAGGTGGCGCTCCTCCTCTGCCCCAACAGCACGGGTGGTCAGGTGGCGCTCCTCCGCCTCAGCAGCACGGGTGGTCAGGTGGCGCTTCTCCACGTCAGCAGCTCGGGGGCTGGACGTACTCCTTTATGCCGCAGGGGTGGCAAAATGAGGGCTCTTCACACTCTGCGGGGCACGGGGTCGGCGGGTTGCAACACGAGCAGCGATGGACTGAGGCCTTTATGTTAGACATATTGAACTTGTTATGGACCATTGATGGATGTTGAACTTGTTATGGATGTTAGACATGTTGGACTATTGTTGGATTTGTGACTATATATGTGGATTTATAACTATATATGTGGATTTGTGTTATATATATGGATTTGTGATATATATATATGGATCTGTCTACTATCATATGTATCAAAAAACAAAAAAACAAAAAGAATTATTTTCCCCAGCTTTGCCGAGTGCAGGCACTCGGCAAAGCTGGGCACCAGTTTTGCCTAAACTCCAGCTTTGCCGAGTGCCTGCTGACCTGGCACTCGGCAAAGTTTTTTTAAAAAAAATAAAATTTCTTTGTCAAGTGTCAGATCAGCAGTCGACAAAGATTTTTCAATTAAAAAAAGAAAAAGTTTTGCTGACTGCTGGCGTGGAAGACACTCGGCAAAAGAAATAATTTAAAAAAAATAAAAAAATCTTTGCCGACTGCCATGTCAGTAGTCAGCAAAATAGGCGTTAGATGACTGATGCCGTTAAACTTTGCTGACTGCTGACACGGCAGTCGGCAAAGTCTTTATCGACTGCCTTTGGTCTGGCTGTCAGCAAAGAATTCTTTGCCATCAAATTCTTTGCCGAGTACCCTTTACTGACTGTCGTCGTGAAAAAGCAGTCGACAAAGGCTTTGCCGACTGCTGGAAGCAGTCGGCAAAGAAGCTAAGTCCGGTAGTGCAGTTGCACACGCTGTAGTCAAGTAGCTTCTCGGGAACATATGCTGCATCCACACCCAGAGCATCTTCGAATCACGAGTCCTCATGGACATCATGAACGAAGCAGCGACCTGGAGGCTGGAGCCCGAATGCGAGATCCTTGACATGAATGGCATTCACATTCATATGCGGGGCACGGAGGCCACAGACTGAGGATGGAGTACGCGTAGACCTCTTGATTATGCATAAAAGCACGTAGTATGCGTAATTGTGTACCCACTCGTGAAAGAATACGTCGCGAGATGATCTCTTCGATCTTCGTTCTTTCTGTACGTTATTCCTCCCAACTCCCAACAACACATTATTGCACCTTATTCTTCCGGAGACGATCCGTCTCACTACTCGGCTGCTCGGAGCTCCAAGCGTTGGCGGCCAGTCTCCGAGATGCAGCAGTACCACTATATATAACCCGAGATGCAGTAGTGTCCTACACTCGCACTCTATCTCTGCGACCCCGGCCCTTTCTAGCTACCGGCTACTGTAAACATGAGTGCCAGCATGTTCCAATCCTGTTTCACGCATCAGTTCAAAATCAATTGTTTGGAGGTGAAGCTCGGCCTGGTCGCCATGGGGCACTCAGTTAGCTCCGAAGATATCTTCGCTGGTGGACACCTATGGAGGATCATCTGCTACCCGCGTGGGAATAAAAAATGTGACAACAGTGAGTACTTATCTGTCTTCCTCCGCCATGTCGGTGAATCCGAAAACGCCAAAGCTATCTTTGAGGCCTTCGTCGTGGACAAAGACGGTACTCCATCTTTCTGCCGTGCAAGCAGTTCTGTGCGCCATTTCGGACCAATGGGCGGCGGGAACGACAGCTGGGGTTGGCCTTGCTTTTTGAACCTAAGCGTCCTTGAGTCGCTGTACGTGACTAATGGGTCGTTCATGGTTACGTTCGGGGTGAAAGTAGTGCATAAAGACCTCCTCGAGGTGCCGCCCTCGGACATGGGAAGCCATCTTGGCCGCTTGCTGGACAGCACAGAGGGCTCCGATGTCTCATTTGTTGTGGACGGCGAGGTGTTCCCTGCTCACCGGGCTGTACTTGCCGCCCGCTCTCCGGTCTTCAAGGCGCTGCTCTTGGGCTCCATGGCGCACGCCAGCATGTCATCCATCACCTTGCATGACATCGCGCCGGCGACGTTTAGAGTCATGCTCCGCTTCATTTACACCGATGTTTGTCCTGCAGACACTGAGCTCGGGGAGTCCCCAAGCGAGATGTTTAAGGACTTGCTCGCTGCGGCAGACAAGTTCGCGTTGGATCGCCTGAAGCTTGTCTGTGCTAGCAAGCTGTTGGATAATGTATCAGTGGATACTGTGGCTGCTACTTTGATCTGTGCTGAAACATACAATTGTCCGGAGCTGAAAAAGGAGTGCATCGATTTCTTCAAGGAGGGGAAAGACTTCAAGACAAAGGCTTTATTGACAGATGGTTTTTGTTCAGCTGGCGCAACAGTTCCCATCCATTCTTGGAGAGCTGAGGGACAAGGTTGGAGCATAGAAGCAGCACGCATGTGTATACATGCTACCCGCCTATGGCTATAGTACTGGCTTTAATTATGTCATATTTTGATGAGTTCGGCAAATGCTGTCTAAATCTATTGAAAAGTGCTTGAATTTTCTATTTGTAAGTTGTCAACTACTATTACGTTATTATCATGCAGACTTTTTATTATTCTATCAACAATTTCGGAAGTGAGGTCGTTATTATGTCTTATTCGTACTGGATGTCTTGCAAATTTGTGTGACAAATTCACTATGATAATCTGTATGTTTATGTATGTTTTTTTTAATTCGTTTGATTCTTATAAGACGATTTGAATCTTTCGTGGAAACTGACTCTACATGGCCAAAATATTTTGGGCTCTGTCGATATCTGAAGATGATACGCACCAGATGTTTGTCAGGCTTTCATTCGCCCTTGGTCTTGAGTATTTATTTAAAAATGACCTCTATGCTGAGTACTATACTTGCTTTAAGCACGGCTTGATGATTCGTTCTTTCTGAAAGAAAGCTGAAGCTGGATTTTCTCTATTATCTAAAAAAATGTATTTGATCGGAGCGTGCTATGTTTGGCCTACACGGTCCGTGATACATAAAGCTTTATTGTTGTATAAGATAATACAAGAGTATAAATACGTTTTCATATCTATAAAGACATTATTATAAAGACATATAAACTTGGTGAACCTGCTATTCACCCGCATGTTTTCTCCTCAGTTTCCTGTTCATCCACAGTGCATCTTCCTTGGCCGTCTGATCATGCCAGCAAAGGAATCCTGCCAGCAAACCTCCGATGCCTTCCACGATGCCCACGCCTACAGACCTCCCCGCACTGGATGAGCCAACGCCCGTAGCCCCGTACACCTTTCTCGAACCTTCGGCGCCGCGTCGACGGCACCAACCAGCCCCGCTGCTGGTCCGCCCTCCGCCGCGACTCCGGCCCGCCTCGGCACCTGCGCCCTCTGCCGCACCTCCCTTCTCCGGTCCGCGCGGCGTCTACGTCCGCCTCTCTCGCCGCGCCGTCGTCCCGCCGCCGCTCCGCCGCCCAGCGCGATGTGTATGGCCCTCTCGACCGCCGTGGCATGGTCCTGCAGCACGACACCCCGGCTTCTGGCCAGCTCCCTCGCGGGAGCCGTCCGCGAGCGGCGCGCACGGCCTCCTCGGTTGCCACAGCACCGCCGCCCCGTTTGTCATGGACAGAGACGGTGCTCCCTCTACAACCCATGCAAAAAGGGTCGTGCAGGTTTACCCTCCAAAGGAGAGCCCCAACAACGATTGGGGTTGGGCTCGCTTCTTGGAGCGAAGCGTCCTCGAGTCACTCTACCTGACGAATGGTTCGCTTATCATCGTGGGAGCAGTCAAAGTCGTGTGTGAGCGCGACGATCCCCTAGCTCGGCGTGCCACCCACCGATATTGGGAGCCATTTTGGCATGCTACTCGATTGCGCAGATGGCTCTGATGTGTCATTCGTCATTGAAGGCGAGAAGTTCGCTGCACACCGGGCTGTACTTGCTGCCCGCTCGCCGGTCTTCAAGGCGCAACTCCTTGGCTCCATGGCCGACGCCAAGATGCCATCCATCACCTTGCATGATATCATGCCGGCGACATTTAAAGTCATGCTCCGCTTCATTTATACTGATGCCTGTCCTGCAGATGCCGAGCTTGGGGACTCCCCTGATGAGATGCTTCGGCACTTGCTTGCTGCAGCAGACCGGTTTGCGTTGGATCGCCTGAAGCTTCTGTGTGCTAGCAAGATGTGGGATAATGTATCGGTGGATACTGTTGCTGCTACTCTGATCTGCGCTGAAACATACAACTGTCCGCAGCTGAAAAAAGAAGTGTATTGATTTCTTTGGGGATGGCAAGAACTTCAAGACAAAGGCTTTGTTGACAGATGGTTTCTTTCAGCTGGCGCAACAATTCCCATCGATTGTTGATGAGCTGAGGTTGAAGGTTGGAGCATAGAAGCAGACGCATTATACATGTGCTACCCTATGGCTATAGTACTAGATTTATGTCATTTCGATGAGTTCGGCAAATGCTTTGAATTTTCTATCTGTAAGTGTCTGTTACTATTACTTTACTATCATTCAGACTTTTTATTATCCTATCAACAATCTGTCACAAGTGAAATCGTTATTGTGTCGTATTCGTATTGCATATCTTGTATCTTGCGTATTTGTGTCACAAATTCACAACAAGAATCTGAATGTTTATGTCTGTTTTTTAATTCGTTTGATTGTTTTTCTTATATATTATACGATTCAAATCATTCTCGCAAACTCACTCTCTACATGACAGATATTTTGAGCTGTGTAGATATCTAAAGATACACATCAGATGGTTAGACTTCTAGGAGTATATTTTTCAATCGCCCTCTCGAGTATGTATGTATTGCAATATTACCTCTATGCTGAGTAGTATACTTGTTTTAAGAATGGCCTGATGCTTCGTTCTTTCTTTTTTTTTTTTTGAAGCAAATCACTTTGCATTACTCATCTGTCACAGCCGAATCACTGGACACTAGACTCAAGCTCAAGAGGTACATCATCATTCCAAATGGTCTCTGCCGCTGGGCAAATATAACCAATGACAACAAACTCATGCGCTAAACGATCACATATACGAGGACATACCTTAAAAATGCAACTAGTAAAATCATGTGCAGAAATGAGCTTAATCTATGTAATCAGGTAGCTCATGCCAATAGGCGATAATCATCTCCAATACGACCTGAGCAATGCCCATTTCGTCTGCCATCTTCAGACCTGCTGCTCAGCCTAGCAGTTCAACGGAAAGCTGAAAGTAAGTTATCATGTTTCCCTTCACCAGCTCTGACCACAGCTCCTTGATTGTCCCTAATGACGTAACCCCACCATCGTTCACCATTTGAAGCGAAAAAGGAGCCATTAGAGTTGATTTTCATCACTTCACTGATCAGTTTCTCCCACTGCTTCGCCTGACGGGAATCCGACAACAGACATTTTTGTTGTTTTGTTTGTTGCTTCAGTCTGTCAGACAAGGCAGTAATGTACGCCACCTCTTGTGCCGTTCTTCACCTGCCTTCTTATCTTTTTTTATTCCTTTCATCCATATCAATAGCAGCATAAACACCTCGGTTAATTACTTTGAATCATCTAGTTTAAAGACCTTCTCTATCATCGCTTTTGCCTAATCAGCTTCAGCAAGACTGCATCTGAATTCTTCCATATTCAGTTCACGCCAAACAGGTTTCATCTCCTTGCATTTCAATAATAGGTGCCCGCCATCTTCATCTAATCTTCCACACATACAGCACCTTGTAGCTAGCTTCATTCCTCTCTTTTGTAGCTCTCCTACCAGCAAGTGTGTTGTGGCTTAATCTCCACAGGAAATGCTTAACTTTCAGAAGTCAATCTATGTTCCAGAGTTTCGTCCAGAAATTGAAACAAAGCTGAAGCTGGATTTTCTATAATATCTAGAAAATGTATTTGAAATATTTATAACCTCTATCTATAGAGTAGTACTGACACGCTATAGTTGTCCCACGTAGAGCATGCTGCTGCTATGTTCGACATCAAAATGACTTTAAACAAAAAACAACTTGTGCACTATAAAGTTATAGTTGCTTCTCTATCTGAGAAACTTAACTATCGCTACACACTCACTTGTGATTATAGAGCATATGGACTTCTTTAATTTTAACTCTGCATATTTGATTATTTGTACATCCAAACAATTTCAAATCAAAAAAGTTTAAAGTACAACGTTAAATATCTCGTCGAGTTGATAGGCTGACAAATACTATTATTGTCAGTTTGTAATGAGGGAGGGAGGAAGAGGGAGGCACGCAACCACCACGCCGTCGTGCCCATCCACCACCTGCTCTGCCATCACAGCAGCAGGCAGGAGCATCATGGCATCTGGCTTCGGCACAAGCTCCTATTGTACCATGGCATCACCAAGATGGTGGCGCGGCAAAGAAGGCCACCCGCCGCGGTGCGACACCGACGCCTATTGTACCATGGCATGACTCGGATCGTGGTGCAACAAAGAAGGCTGCTCGCAACGGTGTTGGAGACATGGTGACCATCACCTGGCGGCAGCGGCACCACGCAACCATCGATCCCATTGCTGGTGGTCCCTGCTGTTAGATTCATTATGGCATAGGATCGTTAGCATTGGAGTCTAGGTGGGTGATTTCAATATAGGTGTAGTAAATAATCAAGATCCTAATCACGTTCTACCGGATCCGAGAGAGACAGAAAGAGGGAGAGAGGAGTGGAACGCATACCGAAGCCCTCAGTGGGTGGCGCGGTCGGAGTGGCAGTAGGTGGCGCCGAGGAACCCATCGCGTTCGTCGGTGAAGTCTGCGCACGGGCAGCGACGGTCGGTGAAGGGGTTGGAGGCCACGGCGTCCTTGGGGACAACGCGGACGTCGAGGCGGTGTGATGCCGGTGTCAGTGGTGTTTCCCGTCGCTAGCAGCGCACCCTCTCAGATCGGACTAGGGTTAGGAATGTAGATGGGGGGACTGGCGGCTCAGGTGAACCTCGTACTAAGTGCCCCGGCCCCCATCTTTCTTTATATAGCGCTGGACGACGGAGGCCCACCAACCATGTAGGGTTGGGCGCCCCTGATCAGGGCATGATATCAAGGCCCAGATGGCCGTTGGGCCTAATCTGGTAGGAGATCAATCTAACATTCTCCCCCTTGATCTCTCATCATTCTTAAAGTTCTTCAATTTCTTTCTTGATCGTTCTTATCGTTTTATAGTCCCTTCTTCATCTTTCAATTCTTTTCTTTCTTAATTCTGTTTCATCCCATTACGGATTGGCATATCGAGCGTGTCTCATCATCACAGCAATTAGTGCCATTAGACTAACAGCCACGACATACTTCTCTGTTTTGAAATAAAACTCTTTTCTGGGCCCTTCTTATTTGGGAATCATAGGCTTTCCCTTAAACCCAGGCCGGCTAAGTGTCCTCTGAACACATTGGGTGGTAAGCCTTTTGTGAGCGGATCCACTAGCATTCTCTCTGTTCTTATATGCTCAAGACTTATTACATGATCCTGAATTTTATCTTTCACAACATAGTACTTTATGTCAATGTGTTTGGCAGCACCACTTGACCTATTGTTGTGAGCATATTCTACCGCTAGGTTGTTATCACAATACAACCTCATTGGTTTATGTATATCTTCTATTACTTTCAGTCTGGGTATGAATTTCTTTAGCCAATTCACCTGCCCCGAGGCCTCATAGCATGCTACAAATTCAGCATACATTGTCGAGTTCGTAGTTACTGTTTGTTTGGAGCTTTTTCACGATAAGGTTCCTCCTGCGAGAGTAAATATGTATCCTGACTTAGCTTTTGTTACCGGGTTGCTTGGCAGATACCAAAAGAATCCAGGAATTGAACATTGAAAATTAGTGAAGAAAGTCTTGCGTTATTTGCAAGGAACGAAAGGCCTCATGTTGACATACAGAAGATCTGATTCCCTGCAGATAGAGGGTATTCAGATTAGCAGTGGAGTCTAGGCAGGTAATTTTAACATAGGTGTAGTAAATAATCAAGATCCTAATCATGTTCTACCAGATCCGAGAGAGACAGAAAGAGGGAGAGAGGAGTGGGACGCATACCGAAGCCCTCAGTGGGTGGCGCAGTCGGAGTTGCAGTAGGTGGCGCCGAGGAACCCATCGCGTTCGTCGGTGAAGTCTGCGCATGGGCAGCGACGGTCGGTGAAGGGGTTGGAGGCCGCGGCGTCCTTGGGGATGGCGCGGACGTCGAGGCGGTGCGATGCCGGTGTCAGTGGTGCTTCCCGTCGCTGGCAGCGCACCCTCTCAGATCGGACTAGGGTTAGGAATGTAGGTGAGAGGACTGGCGGCTCAGGTGAACCTCGTACTAAGTGCCCTGGCCCCCACCTTCCTTTATATAGTGCTGGGCGACGAGGCCCACCAACCATGTAGGGCTCGGCGCCCCCGATCAGGACGCCAGACCAAGGCCCAGATAACCGTTGGGCCTAATTTGATGGGAGATCAATCTAACACCTGCGGCATGGACACAGTTCTATACATGTTAGCCAATTGTAGTCCGGATGAGAACAGATTCTAATAGGGGCCGGCATAATTCCACGTAAATACGTGATGACCTAAGGTAAACCGAACACGGGACGACGACGCGCACATAGCAGACCGCACGCCGCCGCACGCGCTCTCAACCACGACGGCCACTGCGTCGCGTGGGCCGTGTCGCCGCCGCCCTCCTCCGCGCTCGCTTTGTGCTCCCCACCGGCGGCCTGTGCTGCACCCGCCAAGCTCAAGCACCGCACAGCGCAGGTAGCTAGGTTGTTTGTTTGCTTCTTTTTTTTTCCGTTGCTTTCTTCGGACCTATTGCATGCACTATTCAATCCAGATCGATGAGTAAATAGGCAAGGGATAGATGGCAGATCTGGGCATCTAGCTAGCAATTTGAAGGGTAATTTACAAATTTACAATACACTTTACAACCTGATGAGATGAAGTTTGTTACTTTTGTTTGTTGCTGCTTGAGCTCTAACTCAGCTAGGCACACATGGAATTGATCCCCCTAGCAATCCCGAACTATCCTAGGCTAATCATTTGGTTTGACATGAATAAATTTTTTGCCCGGTCGAAACACACATACCCCTAATTTTGTGGTTTGTATTGATTTGCTAGTTTCTTGTAGTAGTTATTGCCCCTTGAAACTTTTTAGGGTACACATGATTAGAGAGGAACCTATTTGTCAAAACAAACCGGTTTTATTTGAACCATCGTATTTTTAGACCTCGAATTTCAACGGTGTTTTTTCAGAGTTATTTTAGAAGAACCATAGCAAAACCTTTACATTAAGACACTGATCTGACACTTTTGTACATATTTTTTATTCAAAATAGGCAAATCGCCACCTGACATTTTGCTTCAGTATCTGCGCCAATGGGTGTGAGTACCAGCGTGTTTGATACTTGTTCCACTCACAGCGTGTTTGATACTTATTCCACGCATCGATTCAAACTCAACTATTTGGAGACAGTGAACTTTGCCATTGAGCGCTCAGTCGTCTCAGAGGACGTCTCCGCTGGTGGCCACGTCTGGAGGATCATCTGCTACCCACGTGGGTTTAAGCAAGATGACAACGGTGAGTACTTATCTATCTACCCCCGACACGAGAGCAAATCTAAAGAAGTCAAAGCGATCTTCGAGGCCTTCATCTTGGACAGAGATGGTACTCCATCGTCCAGTAAATACAAGTTCGTGCACCTTTTCACACCAAAGGGCAGCAGGTGCTGGGGTTGGGGTCGTTTTGTGAAACGGAGCTTCCTCGAGTCATTCTATGTGACGAATGTTTCGTTCACCATTGTGTCAGAAGTCAAAGTTGTGCACGGCGATCCTATCGATGTGCCCCCCTCCAACATGGGAAGCCATCTCAGCCTCCTGCTGGACTCCGCAGATGGTTCTGACGTTTCATTCATCGTCGACAGCTAGAAGTTCCCTGCTCACCGGGTTGTGCTTGCTGCTCGATCGCTTGTCTTCAAGGCGCAACTCCTAGGCTCGATGGCGGACGCTAAGATGCCATCCATCACATTGCATGACATCGCCCCAGCGACGTTCAAAGTCATGCTTCGGTTCATACACTGATGCTTGTCCTGAAGAATCCGAACTCGGGGACTCCCCGATTGAGATGCTTCAAGACTTGCTCGCTGCCGCTGATCGGTTCGCGTTGGACCGCTTGAAGCTTTTATGTGCTAGCAAGCTGTCGGATAAAATATCAGTGGATACGGTAGCTACCACTTTGATGTGTGCTGAAACGTACAACTGCCCGGAGCTGAAAAAGAACTGCGTTGGTTTCTTCGAAGAGGGGAACGACTTCAAGATAGAGGCTTTATTGACCGAAGACTTTGCTCAGTTGGTGCTAAACTTCCCATTGATTGTTGATGAACTGAAGGAGAAGATCGGAGGAGTGTAGACCATACGTGCCAACCTAATAACAATATCTAAGAAATATAATTAGCTAAGCTTTGTTGTACTTTGTGCTGGTGAATTCTAGCTAAATCTATTAAAAAAATGCTTCTGTTTATGGTTTGCAATATAGTGTGACGACTATTACTACTATCTTGCAAACTTTTATCCGATTAACAGTTTGTGCCAAATGAAGTTGTTTCATATATTATTTGCATTGTGCCTTGCATAGTTTTTTCCGGATCACGGCTTCACGCTCATTTCATTAAGCAAAAGGGACGCCTAAAGAATAACAAATACAACACGCCATGGAAAAACCCATAATGCCGCTTATAGAACCACAAAGAGAGTGGTTAGCAACCTAAATGACAACGTAAGTGAAAGAAAGGCGAAAGGGAGAGGCCCTCCACGGCTAACCTAACCACTGAACCAATGGAGTAAATTCATGGTAGCATGAATATAAAATAGTTTTGAGTCATGTCGGCAATTCCATACATTGCTAAAAAACGATTTTTTGAAGGCAATTATTTTTTAGTTTAGAGAGGGGGCATCCACGAGACGTCTCCGAAAATGTTAAAACGTCGTCCTATTAATTAATCATCTCAACTATTTACGACGTCGCATTGTTAGAAGTGTTTGAATTGCGGTTGTTTTAATTTCACATGTGCGGACCTATTGTTGTGAAGGATGGTGTGGAGAGAATTGTGTGCATACAAGTGATCCAAGCATCATCCGACTATGGGTTGTTTAGCTTCCATGTCTCAAAAGTGATGATGTGGCAGATGTTCATACTTCATATGTTATTATAAGTGAAGAACTTTTATCCAGGTGACAGGTTCCACCGCAAGAAAGCTAACCAACTAAATTTGCTTCTTTTGAGCTTTTTTAGCTTATTATTAATTTATTTAATTTTTTATAGAACTCCGAAGGGCCAAGCGCACGGCGCATGGCGGCCATGCTCATCGTATCGGCAGCTGCAGGCAGCATACGCGACGATGTGCGCCGGGCTAGGTTGGCCTGGGCTCGGGCTGGGCTGGGCCGTGACTTGCCATAGACACCCAGCGTCCCTGAAGACCTACACCGTAAAAGACAAACCCTAGAGGAGTAGGCTACTACGAGCAGCGGCACAAAAGTCGGCGACAACGTACGCGACATGCGGGAACTGTACAGCGTCGGCCGATTCTGCTCTGTTGAAATATGCAATGCATACTTGAAAGGTTTTAGAAGGTTTTGGAAATAACAAGAGACTTTTTCATATAAAAGGATAATATCATGGCAAGATGAGAAACTTATAGAAGACTTTAGAGATGTGGAGAGCATAGAGTTGTCATGTTTCATGGCAACTTAGGAATACTCTAGAAGCTTAGATATTTTGTATGGTAGAAAAATTCTAGAGATAGATATTTATAAGAAAGAGTGTGGAAGTTGCCACATGGCAACACCACAAGGGCTATGAGCATCTATAAATAGAGGTGCTCCCCTCCCTCCCAATATACTACCACCAAAAGGACATACTATAGCATAGGCATAAGATAGGAGATGGAGAGGTTGTCATGATAGTGTGGAGGTGTCTAGGATAGCCACATAAAGAGTGTAGGGAGTCTTATATCAAGTTATGAGCAAGTGAATAAAGATTTGAATTCCCTTGTAGAGAGTCGGTCTCCCGTGTTAGTGTCGGTGTAAATGTCTTCTCATAGTAGTGTGGGTTTAAGGGTTCATAGAAGAAGTGGTATCACTCCAGTTTGGTATCACTTCTAGAAAGTCGACGTCAAAGTTAGAGGCGCCGATTTCTCAACGTGCTCCAACCCCACTCCGTCGCCGGCGAGCCGACAGAGGCCGGAGCATCCAGCCAGCCATTACACGCATCCAGCCACCAGTTCTCGTTTGGGTGGGCATCCTCGCACCCTCTTCTCTGTTCTCTTAATTAATATATATAATGTTTTCTCCTCGGATTCGCAACTCAGCTGCATATTTGTATTAGTCTGGCCAATTGACGCAATAATTATCTATCAGATACTACCATTTTGTCTGGCAAGATGCTGGACGCTCGTTTCATCGAGTGGAAGCTCGACTATACCAAGATCAAGGACCTCGCTGTCGGCGCCGTCGTCTACTCCAAAGATATCACCGCCGGGGGCCATGTCTGGAGGTTTCTTTGCTACCCCGGTGGGTACACTAAAGAGGTCGCCCCCGAGGACTTGTCTATCTACCTGTCTCTCCGGAGCAAATCCGAAAACGTCAGGGCAATCTTTGAGGCTTTCATCATGGACAAAAAGGGCAAGCCATCGTCGTCCCATGTGCGGAGAGTCCTCGAGGTTTTCCCAGCGAACAACTGCTCAAATTGGGGTTGGCATAAGTTCGTGAAAAGAAGCGATCTCGAGTCACTCTACGTGACCGATGGCTTGTTCACCATAATCTGTGGCGCCATCGTTATTAGTGATGATCCCCTGATCGATGTGCCGCCGTCCGACATGGGTAACCACCTCGGCCACCTTCTTGAGAGCGCCGACAGCTCCGATTTGTCATTCGTGGTAAACGGCGAGAAGTTCCCTGCTCACCACGTTGTGCTTGCCGCTCGCTCACCGGTCTTCAAGGCGTAACTTCTAGGTTCCATGGCGGACGCTAAGATGCCATCCATCACATTGCATGACATAGCGCCAGCGACGTTCAAAGTCATGCTTCGCTTCATATACACTGATGCTTGTCCTAAAGAATCCGAACTCGGAGACTCCGCGAGTGAGATGTTTCAGGACTTGCTTGCTGCTGCTGACCGGTTCGCGTTGGACCGCTTGAAGCTTTTTTGTGCTAGCAAGCTGTCAGATAAAATATCAGTGGATACGGTAGCTACCACTTTGATGTGTGCTGAAACATACAACTGCCCGGAACTGAAAAGGAAGTGCATTGATTTCTTCGAAGAGGGGAAGAACTTCAAGGCAAAGGATCTGTTGACCGAAGGCTTTGCTCAGTTGGTGCTAAACTTCCCATCGATTGTTGATGAACTGAAGGAGAAGATAGGAGAATAGACCATATATAGGGGCATGTATGCATTCCAACCATAATATACCTTCTACAAATATGATAGCTTTATTGTATTTTGTGCTCCGTGAATTCTAGCTAAATCTATTAAAAAGTGCTTGTGTTTAAACGGTTTGCAATAGTGTGGCGATTACTACTACCATGCAAACTTTTATTATCCGATTAACTGTTTGCCAAATGATCATCGTGTCGTATATATATTATTCGCGTTGTGGCTTGCATATAGTATCACAATGCAACTCCACATGCAATATATTGTTGTTAAATGCGTTTGAATTATTAATTTATATACGATCCAATGCCTCCTTCCAAACTCAGGCTTCCAAATTCATGGCAGCATGATTATAAAGAATTTCGAGCCATGTCTAAAAAAGAATTTTTGAAGGCAATATCTTTTTTCTAATTACACAGTACAACGTAGACGCTCACAATATGCATGATTACTCACCCATATGAAGACCTCCGAAGGATTGAGCAGTCGACAGATCTAGAGATTCCTAAACTCACCACTGGCATCTCGTTGTCGACAGGAATATCGCTGCACTTAACGCATAACACCGGTAATCCTAGGAAAAACCTAAGAAAAAGGTACGAGCACCAGGATTTGAATCTTATTGGGTAGCGTCTCATTAGACCGTCTTACCATTAGACTACGAACCAATTCATTTACAAAGAGACAAATATATCCACGAGACGTCTCTACGAATGTTAAAACGTCCCTGTTAATCATCTCAGCTTTTTACGATGTGGCTTGTTAGAAGTGTATGAATTGTTTTAATTTCACATGTGTGGACCTATATTGTTGTCTATGTCATGGATGGTGTGGAGAGAATTCTGTGCATTCAAGCGATCGAAGCATCAAACTGTGATGGTGTGGAGAAAATTCTGTGCATGCAAGTGATCGAAGCATCAAACTATGGGTTTAGGTTCCATGTCACAAAAAGTGATGGTCGCATATGTTCATACTTCCTCCGTACATGATTCAGAAGCCGTTTAGGACTGTGACACAATCTCAAAAGTATAATTTTAAATTTATATTTTTATAAAAAAACTCATCACAAAGTGATATATTTATATTTTTATAAAAGTAATTTTTAAGACAAATCTATTTATATAGTTTTTATACTTCTAAACTCAACAACTTAAAAGTTATTCATAATTTATGTTCTCAATGTTTAACCCAAATCTTATCAAATATGACTTTTTTTTCCTATATGGAGGGAGTATATAGTAGCCTAACAATATTTTAGGTCTTCATTGCTGTTGACCAAGCTAGTCTCCAGTTTCTTTGTGCGAACACAAGATTGATCTGTGTCCTTGGGGTTCGATGTTGTGTCCTTAAGTTTGGACTAACTATGGGGTGAGTTGGTTTGTGCAACATGTCTTTTGGCTTGTGGCGTGCAGGACCATGGTTCATGTCGAGAGGTTAGGCTTGGACTGAGTGATCAGACAAGCCAAATGAATGGCCATGGTGGCTAACATCTAGAGACATGGACAAACACAAGTGTATATAGATGAGTGTTCGTGTTGACCAAATCAAGATTGGGTCGAGCAAGTCGAGCAAAAACTCTAGAAGACATGACGAGTGGATGGTTGAGGATGGTACGTGGTGACATGCATGCGCCATGGGTGTTAAGATGCACGAACTAAATTCTAGCTGGCTAAGAGCAACTCTAAGATAGTGGGTAAAATTAGATTGCTAAACCTATGATTCAGCCAACCTCTAAAATAAAAAACTTTATAAAAAAATAATAAATTTCAACAGTCTTTCTACTATTGCAATGCTAGATAGCTAGCGGCACATGCAAGTTATATTTACCATGCGAGATTCTAGAAATAATTAGTTTGCTATTTTACAAAATAAAATAGCATAACTGTTGGAGTTCACTTTTTACTCTAAAAAGCTAAATATAGCATACGAAACAAGGATAGCATGTCTCTTAGAGATGCTCTAATTTTAGTTATGGTGCTTGCAAATAGCTTTTTTTTAAGGTTAAATCCTTCGGCAAGCTTTCTTGATTCGAAAAGTAGTTACATCTTTTACAAGTAAATGACGAATAGATGAAAGGGGGTCATCCATCCAAACATGAGAGCTTTTGTCTGACATTGCTTTCCTAACCATCTCATGAGCTACGCAATTACACTCCCCATGGTTAATGGATATTGCGGCAAAATCCTCCCTCAAATTTCATTATAGGTTGATGCTGATGTCGTAGCTGAGAAACCTACCAAGCATTGTATCAACAAGATTTGCACCCGGTTGGTATGTATCTACAACCCAGCCAAATTTTAGCTAAAGGCTATAATATACATAATCCTTTTAGGTGTTTCGACTTAGCTAAAACCAGCTAAAAGGCTTCAATGACCAAACTATCCCCATCTAAAGCTTAGCTTTTTTTAGAAGCTAGAGCATCCACACACTAACTGAAAATTAGTTAGTTCAGCCCTGTATTAGCCCTAATTTTTTTAGAATAGCCCTAATTTTAGCCGATGTTCATCAAACAGACCAGCGTGTGGGCCGAAACTATGATGGGCCAAGCACGGCGCGTGTCGAAGAAATCTGTAGGGCCCAGGGCGGCCACGTACGCTTATATAGTCGCTGAACCTATACCGTAAAGACGAACCCTATAGTAGGTTACTACGAGCAGCGGCGCAAAAGGTCGTCGGCGACTACAACGTACGCGACGTGCGCGAACTGTACTGGCGGTTCTGCCCCAACTATAACTCCGTCGCCGGCGCGCCGAGGACAGAGGCGGGAGCACACTTCCGGCCACCAGCTCTCATTGGGTGGGCATCCTCCCACACTAGCTCGTTCTAGTTTTTTTAATTTTTCTTCGATCGGTTTCGCATAGCTGCGTATAAGTCTTGCCAATTGGCGTAAGCTGAAGTTCTCTGCAACCTTGTCACTATCAGATAACCTTTAGCCTGGCAAGATGCTGGACGCTCGTTTCAACAAGTGGAACATGCTGGACGCTGGTTTCATCAAGTGGAAGCTCGACTATACCAAGATCAAGTACCTCGCCGCCGACGCCGTCGTCAACTCCGAACCTATCACGGCCGGGGGCCATGTCTGGAGGTTTGATTTGTACCCCCATGGGTACACCAAAGTCAACCCGGAGCACTTATCTATCTTCCTCTCTCTCGTGAGCAAATCCGAAAACGTCAAAGCTATGTTCGTGGCTTTCATGATGGGAAAAACCGGCGAGACGCCCTCATTGTCGTCCCAAGTGGCGAGGTGCATGGATGTTTATTACGGGAGGAAAAACGGCTCAAGGTTTGGATGGAATCAGTTCGTGAAAAGAAGCCAGCTCGAGTCGCTCCGTTTGACGGCTGATGGATTTATTACCATAACGTGCGGAGTCATCGTTGATCGTGATGATCCTCTGATCGATGTGCCGCCATCCAACATGGGGATCGACCTCGGCAGCCTTCTTGGTAGCGCCGATGACTCCGATGCCTCCCTGCTCACCGGGCCGTGCTGGCTGCCCGCTCGCCGGTCTTCAAGGCTCAGCTATTGGGTTCAATGGCGGATGCCAAGATGTCATCCATCACCTTGCACGACGTCGCATCAGTGACGTCGTTCAAGGCTATGCTTGGGTACATGTACACGGATGCCTTGCCTGTGGACACCGAGCTGGGGACTTTAACAACCGAGGTGTTTCAGGATTTGCTTGTCCCGGCTGACCGGTATGGAATAGATCGACTGAAGCTTATGTGTGCTACAAACCTATTGGAGAACGTGTCAACTGAAACTGTTGGTCCTATCCTAGTTTGCGCCGAGACATATAATTGCCCTGAGCTGAAGAATAAGTGCATTGCATTCGTGGCCAAGGATGAAAATTTCAAGAAGACTGTGCTAACCGATGGTTTTTCTACTGCACGTGCAAAAGTGCCCATTCTTTCTTGCGGATATTCATAGAAGAGTAAATTGCATGGGAGGTACCTGAACTATCGGACACTTCCTACGTAGGTACCTGAACTTTCAAAGTGACTATACATATAGCTGAACTTTCACCGTGGTGCACTACAGATCCAAAAGCAATGCCGTCAGCTCAAAATTTTGCGTAAACAACCCTCGCTCATTCTATTCCTGACTATCCAGTCCATGGGTAAGGCACGCGGCCATGGCAGAGGCCAGCGTGACGCGCAGGGTCAAACCATTCACCAAAATTAATTGAGATTATTTTATTTATATAATTATAAATATAAATAGCCTAATTTCTTTTTAATTTAACTAGAATACCTACAGCGGCGCACAGGGTATTCTCCTAGTTGTATTGGTTTGTGTGCGCGGCACAAAAACGATTTCAAGACAACTAATTTGATTTATAGACATAAAGATATTGACCACAAGGCAGGGCGACCCCTATCGCCCTTCCTGTTCGTCATCGTCATGGAAGTCCTCGACATGTTGATCAGCGAAGCTAATCGCCGATCACTGCTTGCCACACCTTCTAGGAACGTAATCAAGCACCTAGCGGATTCTGTAAGTCTTCATTGGCTTGTTCGGGCACGCCACCAACCTGGACACGTGTGATCACACCCATCTGTTGCTCCGACATAGAGATTGCAGCTGTACATCATGCCTTCCCATGTTGATGCCAGGACTTCCCCACTAAGTACCTGGTGGTGCCCCTATCGCTCTCACGACTTGGGCGCACCAATGTGCAAGCCATCATCGACACGGTGGTTGTGCGGATCCCCACTTGGAAAGGTGGCCTCCTGACCAAGGCGGGGAGGAGAACTTTGGTGCAAACAACCCTCTCGGCGATCCCTATCCACGTATCCATCTGTTGCACCCTCTTCCCCTAGGCAATCGGGGAAATCGACAAGAGAAGGCGTGCATTCCTATGGGCGGGCATGGAGTTTGTCGTTGGAGGGAAATGGCATGGCCACTATATGCTCGCCCAAGGACCTCGGCGGCCTGCCTACCAGACCTCAAGATCTTCGACTTTGCCCTCCGCCTACGCAGGGAACGGCAACGAAGGAACCAGTCGGCGTCACATGGGCGCTCCTACCTTCCAAATGGGAACATGTTGTCGACCACATGTTTCGGGCTTTAGTCTTGGTATAGGTCGGAGATAGCACCAATGCCAGTTTTTAGACTGATAAATGGCTTCGAGATGGAGCCACTTGCAACTTTGCTTGGAACCTGTTCCGCTCCATGGGTCCTCGTCGGCGTGCACTACCGGAAATCGTGACTTTGCCGAGTGTATATTCTTTGCCGAGTGCTAAATCTCGGGCACTCGACAAAGAAAGTCTTTGCCGAGTGCCAGACTTCGCACTCGGCAAAGAGGTGCCAGACTTCGCACTCGGCAAAGAGGTCTTTGCCGAGTGCCAAGCTCATGGCACTCGGCAAAGAGATTTTTAAAAATACATTTTGAGGCACTAAATTAACTCAAATAAAAAAGATTTTTACTACAAACTTTCATAACTTTTTAAGATATACAAAGTTTGTATTGGTCATTTCTTCATTTGACAAATCAATAGTAAAGTTGTTCATAAATTCTACATCTCTTTACAAAGTTTCATGAAAACTATTAGAGATGATTATATAAGATTTATGAATTATGTAAGAACGATCAAGTTGGATGAACAAATGATCAAACAACCAAAATCATGAGAAGTTATGAAATACTGCAGTTGAAAACTTTTCATTTGAGTTCATCTTTGCCATGTTAAACTACGTTTGAATTTTAAAAATTTAAAATATGAATTTTAAATAACCTTGGATGGAAAAACAGCTAAAATAAAGTTTATAGATCTCGAAAAGTTACGAAAGGTTGTAGTTAACAACTTTTTTATTTGAGTTCATCTTGCCATGCTAAACCTACGTTTGAATTTCTTAAATTTGAAATTCAATATTTGTAAATGGCCTCGGATGGATAAACTTCCTAAATAAAAAGTGTAGATCTCAAAAAGCTATAAAACTTTGTAGTTGATAACTTTTTGATTTAAAATCATTTTGGACATCAAAAAAGTAATTTATACTCGATTTGATATAACATGTGGGAAACTAAAACTACTTATAGACACATGTGATGGTGCAGTGCAGTGGTTAAGGCAGAAACAGCGCGAGAGAGAGGTCGTGAGTCCGGCCAGTGGGTCCCTTCCTGAATTAAAATTTTTTCTATTATTTTTTGGTTTTTTAAAAGTTTTATCTTTGCCGAGTGCCCATTGCCGAGTGCTTGACACGTGGCACTCGGCAAAGTCTTTGCCGAGTGCCTGACACGTGACACTCGGAAAGAAGCCTTTGCCGTCGTTTTCTTTGCCGACAGCTCTTTGCCGAGTGCGGCACTCGATAAAGCCTTTGCCGAGTGTATATCAGGCTTTACCAAGTGCTGTCAGCACTCGGCAAAGAAGCAGAATCCGGTAGTGGTGGCTGGTCGGTGCGCGATGCACTGTCCAACAGGCAATGGGCTAGAGACGTCGCTGGCACCCCTACAACAGCGTCCATAGTCGAGTACCTACAGCTCTAGGAGAAAGTAGACGGCATACGACTTCAGCTGAACACTCAGGACTGACTCATCTGGAAGTGGACGGTCTGTGGTGACTACACTGGCTCATCCACCTACAGAGCCTTCTTCTCCAGAAGGACAACGGTGGCTGGCGCCATGGAGGTCTGCAAAGTGTCGGCCTCACCAAAGGTGAAGTTTTTTTTCTGGCTCGCTCTGCATGGCCGTCTTTGGACAACATAGCGACGAATGTGCCATGGACTTCAACGAAGGGCCGACTGCGCTATGTGCGCCTAGGACGTCGAGTCCACCGACCACCTTCTGGCTTCCTGTGTACACACACGTGCGGTTTGGCATCGCCTTCTATTGCGTGTTGGTTTCGAGCATCTTTGCCCAAGCGACGACTCCTCCATGGTCGATTGGTAGCTTCAGGCACGAACACTTGTTCCGAGCGCCTTCAGGCGGGGATTCGACTCCTTTGTGCTGCTCATATTTTGGGAGGTATGGAAGGAGCGCAATAGGAGAGCCATTGACGACATCCGCAAGACCCACCTTCTCGCCCTCATTCACAGCAAGAGCGACTCCTGGGTTGCAGCTGGCTTGATGCCGCTGGTCGCGCTTGCCGATTAGCTGGGCAACGCCTTCCTGTCGCAAAATTTGGTTCGCAACCTAATACGAAACTCGAAGCTCCACCATTTAGCGGGTGCATTGTGTTAGTGTGTTGCCTGCTCTAGACCATTGCACCTCGCCGTGTAACCACAACGGGACGTGTGACATAAATTTAAACTTCTCTTGATGAATACGTGCATTACTTTCGAAAAAAAAACATATTAACCACAACATCACCAAGAGTCTAAAGACCAAATTGGCTGGTAAATCTATTTGCAAAATTAAGTCTGAGGTCCAACCGGTCCGTAAACCACAGAAATCTCTCGTCAAAGTCATGTTGAAGTCTGAACATTGACATTGTCCAGCCCATCCCGTCCCTACGTCCTGTCTAAATCGTCCGTGGGGTTTCACGCTTTTCCCACGTGCTTACCACGGTCGCCCTACTCTTGCGCCGCCAGTTGAAGCATGTTTTTTTTCGGCCAAAAGATTAAGATTGGGAGCTGGTTTCCAAAAGCCCATATAGAAAAAAAAATCAAAAGAGTGTGAGCTCCTTTAACAAACTGTTCCCTTGGACTGAAAACTTGGCAGGCCGGTTAGCTCACCCAAGTCACATCTGAAATCTGAAGATTGCCAGCCCAGTTCAGCCCAGCCCGTCTAAATAGTCCGTGGACTGGGGTTTAACGCTTCCCTCACTCGCACGGTCCCTCTACTCTTGCGCCGGCAGCCCACGCCGCCGCAGGAGGAACCCTAACGGACGGCGAGGGGCGCGAGGTCCGGCGGAGGCTTGCTGCAAAGGGGCAAGCGCGCTACAGAGTCGGGGAGGCATTCGTTGTGAGTTGCGGAGGGGGAGGTGCGGAGGGTGGCGACCGGAGGATCTAGGTTGGGAAGCCGGGAAAGACAGAGGACCAGCCGGCGGCCGGGGCAAGTCATCTCTGGTCCTTGGTCGACTGAACGTCTGAACAGCAGGCAGGAACCATTCCACCGTCACGTCCGGCGGCTTGATAGTGAGTGCATCTGCCCCTTCTTGTCCTCTCCAGTTCTTGCAGCTTATGGGAACTGGGGGTTTTGGTTTTTCCAATCTGAATTTCCGTTACATCAGAAACTGCTGACATTGTGATGCTTGATCGTTAAAATTGTGCAGTGGGAAAGCGACACCGCACGGCCGTGATACAGGGCCAGCCTATTGATTTCTGTTTCCACGAATTCAGATTAGATTACAAGCAAATCAAGCACCTCGCTGTTGGCAAGGCTGTCTACTCAGACCCCTTCTCTGCAGGAGGCCTCATGTGGAGGACAAGCTGCTTTCGACTAGAAATTGACATCAACGATCGCTCTGTGTTCATCGAGCTATTGAGCCAACCCAGACCAAGGAGCATTAGTGCCATAATTGAGTTCTTTTTGATGGACAAGGATGGGCAACCATCTTCAACTGCTCAGCAAAAGAGAGCGGTTTATCTGTTCGAACAAGGAGACCGGAGTCATCTTCGGTATCTCGCACAGACTGATCTAGCAGAAAATCACGTAAAAGATGGACACATCAGGATCGTCTGTGGCATTATGGTCATAAATGACCGCGCTATTCCTGTACCACCTTCGAACATTGGAGAATATCTAGGCAGCCTGCTGGAAAGTGCAGATGGGGTGGATGTGTCCTTCATTGTTGGCAATGAGACGTTCCACGCACACCGAGGACTGCTTGCTGCTCGCTCGCCGGTCTTTAAAGCGGAGCTCCTTGGTTCCATGGCTGAGGCTACAATGGCATCCATAACCTTACATGACATTGCTCCTGCTACATTCAAACTCATGCTCCGATTTATGTACACGGACATCATCCCTGGAGATTATGAACTTGGTGAATGCCCCTCTGAAATGATTCGTCATCTACTAGTTGCGGCTGACCGGTATGCTTTGGATAGGCTGAAGCTTTGCTGTGCACAAAAAATGTGGGACATTGTGTCGGTCGATACAGTTGCTGCTACCTTAGCTTGTGCTGAAAAGTACAACTGTCCTGAGTTGAAGATCAAATGCATTGACTTCTTTGCAATGGAGAAAATTTTCAGGAAGGCTGTGTTAACTGATGGTTTTGTGGAGTTGGTGCAGCAGTTCCCATCCATTGTCGCTGAGCTGAGAGAGGCCTGTGGGGTGACGTCGCTGTGATTCATCTCCATGCATATCCTTGTCAAAAAAAAAAATCTCCATGCATATAGTTCAGGCATTCATGTCTATTATTAGTATGGTGTCAGATATTTTGATGACTGCTACCTTATGTATATTTTTCAAGCTTACTACGGTACTAGAGCTTAGAACTTGTTTTATTGCATTATTTATTATTTATTTTAAGTATGCAATGTGCTAATGATACATGTGATGGTGATGTGTGTTGGAGGTTATTTCCACTTATCAGATATGGTCATGGACTCATGGTGCATCAATAGCCTAATTGTTTGTTTTTATGGATGGATGTTGCTGTGTTTCCTTGATCCTGTCCGGTCATGAGGTTGAGTTTGCTTTTCTGATGTTTACTTGGTTATTATCGCCCATGGATTATAACCTATCCGCATCTATTTGATCACTGAAGTAGTTAGCATCATCCCCATATGGACCATTGGTTCAGTTCATTGGTCAAGCGTAGCTTTAGCATCATGCTCTACTAGTGATTGCTGTTTGATAAGTATTTGAACTAAGTTGCTGCCTATACTGGTAGATTAGGCGAGGTCACAACTCAGGACATGGATAGTACGTGGCAAATTTATAGCTTAGTTAAATGTTAAATTTTGTTTCTGTGTTCTCTTGATCCTGCTCTCTGTCAGTCTCTCTGTCCTGAAACTGGATTGCTTGAAGCTATGGGATGGTTTTGTTTTGCGTATGTACCTTAGCTCCCAGAGTTCTTTCTGATCTATTCAAAAGCATGTTGTATGTACTTGCAAGTCGTACATATTGCACTATTGCACCATTTTTGTTCCCGGTAAATTTCCAGCTGAGATTGTACTGTTTAATTCCTTTTGGTAACTGAATGTGTTTAAGACGATACCCATGCACCTACCGTGGTTTCAACTGGAAGTGCACTTACTTTTGGGCAAGTTCTATCGTAGTTAAAATTGCAATGTGTTTTGCCGATTCATATAGAGATCGAATCGATCGGGAAAGTTAGTGCAGCAAGCTGCAACCAGTTTCTATAATAACATCAAACATAGTAAACTTATTTAAAGATACAAATATGGAAAAATATTCATACTGTTTTTTATAAATCTAGTCTAAATTAAGAGTAGTCGACTCTTTGAAATCTGAGACGGGCAGAAAGTGGCAATTGCCCCTGGCGTCCAGCAAGCGCACAATACCATTTACCTGGCCAGCGGTGGCCGTCGGCCTTCCCTGGCTGGCCACGCCAGGCTGCGGATGTCAAACCCACGGCCTAGCACTGCCTGCACCACAATTCCAAGCTAAAGACTGAAATCTGGCCCCATTTCAGCTAGTGTGCATCGATCTTTCTCCAACACCAAGGCTACGTTGTTGAATTTGCCTGAGATTTTCCTATATATATACTGCACTTTTGAGATTTGAGGTCAATAAAGTCAGTTTAGTGTTACGGAGTAATATATTATATAGTTTTGCGCTTTCAGAATATCCCATTTCCTGGACAAACAGTCACGAGCTATAAAATAGAATACCCATCGCCTATTCTACTTCTCATTATTCTCATATATGAAAATGCTGGTCTTGGAGATTTAATTCCAGTGAATCTCTAAACAATGACGGTAATGGTGACGAGTGTCAAACAGAAAATTGCCCCTCCATGATAGGGATTAGTGGTTGTTCACGTATTTTTGCACATGGATGCCTCTGTTTTTGTAAGCACTAGATTGAGTAGGGAGTGGTCGAAGGAAGGCTTTTTTTTAATCCATCAAACGATTAATATTGAGTGTTGTTTATAAAAGTGTTGGAGCCCATCTAGATAAAAGAAGAAAAAAATCAAGATTGGGAGCCGCTTTACCAAACTGTTGGAGCCTACCAAGATCCAAGACGCCTTGGATGCGCTCATCTAAGGGTGTGTTTGTTTTCCCTTATAATCAGAATCGAGACAAAAATAAGTGAGAATCCCACTCGAACACCCTTGATTGTTTTGAGATTCTCAGCGAATCGAGAGATGAAAATAATATCTAATGAACTAGCAAGGGCATTCTTTATACCGTGCCCGTAGAAGATGGTTTGAGGAATTAAGAAGAAGGGCATTAAAGTCTTTTAACGTTTTGGATTGTCATTATTATCAGGATTGCCAAACATCTCCGATTCTCTATGTTTAGATTTTTAAACCGCGATTTGTATATTAATATATTTCCCTTTTAAAAAAATAAAAATTCTGATCAGATAATAATCGAGATAAGTGTTCCCAAATAGGGCCTAAATTACACTTGAAGTAAGTTCAAAAACGAAAAAAAAAATCACATCTGAAGTCTGAACATTGTCCAGCCCATACAGCCCAGCCCGTCTAAATGGTCCGTGGGGTTTGGCGCTTATCTCACTCGCACTTTCCCCTTCCTCTTGCGCCGGCAGCCCACGCTGCCGATGAGCAACCCTAACCGGCGGTGAGAGGCGTGAGGTCCGGCGGAGGCTTGCTGCAAGGGGCAAGGGCGCTACAAAGTCGGGGAGGCATTCACTGGGTGCCGAGGGTGGCGACCAGGCCGTGTAAGCGACCAGAGGGCCTAAGTTGGGAAGCCGGGAAGACGGGGCTGGCCAGCGGCTGGCGCAACTCATCTCCGGTCCGCGGTCGACTGAACCATTTCCACCGTTAACTCCGGCGCTAGATAGTGAGTGCATCTGCCACTTCTTGTCCTCTCCAGTTCTTGTAGCTTAGGGGAACTGGGGTTTTAGTTTTTCACTTTTCAGTCTGAATTTCTGTTAAATCAGAAACTGCTGACATTCTGATGTTTGATCGTTAAATTTCCTTGCCATTTTGGTTGAGACTGAGTTTAGTATGCGATTGTGCAGTGGGCAAGCAACACCAATCGGTTGGGATGCAGGCCCGGCCCATTGATTTTCGTTTCCACGAATTCAGATTAGATTACGAGCTAACCAAGCACATAGCTGTTGGCAAGGGTGTCTACTCAGACCCATTCTCTGCTGGCGGCCACATGTGCAATTTCAAGATGGAACTCTGTACGGAGACAGTGGCGAGCGTCTCTTTGTGTTCATCAAGCTAGTGAGCCAACCCAGACACAGCAGCGTCAGTGCTGTCTTCATGGTCTTGTTGATGAACAAGGACGGACAAACATCTTCAACTGCTCAGCAAAGGACAGGGCCTCATCTGTTCGAACTGAAAGACCAGGATTCGTCCCAGTTTGTCACACGCATTGATCTAGTACAAAATCACGTAACAGATGGACACATCAGGATCATTTTTGGCATTATGGTCGTAAATGACTGCTCTATTCTTGTACCGCCTTTGAACATTGTAGACCATCTAGGCACCCTGCTGGACACCGCAGATGGGGCGGATGTGTACTTCATCGTTGGCAATGACACGTTCCCGGCACACCGAGCATTGCTTGCTGCTCGCTCGCCAGTCTTTCGAGCAGAGCTCCTTGGTTCCATGGCGGAGGCTACAATGTCAACCATCACCTTACATGATATTGCTCCCGCTACATTCCAACATATGCTCAGATTTATGTACACGGACACCTTGCCTAAAGACGCTGAACTTGGTGAATGCCCCTCTGAAATGATTCGTCATCTACTAGCTGCGGCTGACCGGTATGCTTTGGATTGGCTGAAGCTTAGCTGTGCACGAAAATTGTGGGACATTGTGTCTGTTGATATAGTTGCTGCTACCTTAGCTTGTGCTGAAATGTACAACTGCCTGGAGTTGAAGACCAAGTGCATTGACTTCTTTACAATGGAGAAAAATTTCAGGAAGGCTGTGTTAACTGATGGTTTTGTGGAGTTGGTGCAGAAGTTCCCATCCATTGTTGCTGAGCTGCGAGAGAGGCCTGTGGTGCGACATCACTGCAATTCATGGCTACTGTTAGTACGGTGTTCTGATATTTTGGTGACTGCTACCTTATATATATTCATCAAGTGTACTAGAGCTTAGAACTTACTCTATCACAGTACTTGTTTAATTATGCAATGTGCTGATACTTGTTTAGAAAGATACCATTCGGTATCTGGGATCGATGCTACAGAGGGATGGAAATATTGATACGGACGTCAGCCATAGAATTCAAGCTGGGTGGATAAAGTGGCGCCAAGCTTCTGGCATTCTCTGTGACAAGAGGATACCACAAAAGCTAAAAGGCAAGTTTTATAGAATAGCGATTAGACCCGCTATGCTGTACGGAGCAGAATGCTGGCCCACAAAGAGAAGACATGTTCAACAACTGAGTGTTTCAGAAATGCGTATGTTGCGTTGGATTTGTGGTCACACGAGGATGGACCGAGTGCGGAATGATGATATTCGTGATCGCCTAGGGGTAGCACCTATCGAAAAGAAGCTTGTCCAGCATCGGTTGAGGTGGTTTGGCCATGTCCAAAGGAGACCTCCAGAGGCACCAGTGCATTATGGAGTTCTAAGTCAAGATAATAATGTGAGGAGAGGCAGAGGAAGGCCAAAGTTGACATGGGAGGAGGCAATAAAAAGAGATTTGAAAGAATAGGATATACCTAGAGATCTGTGTCTGAATAGGAGTGCTTGGAAATTGGCTATCGACGTGCCTGAACCGTGACCGAGGGTGGTTTGTTGGGTCTCAAATCTAGCCTACCCCAACTTGCTTGAGACTGACAGGCTTGGTTGTTTTTGTTGTTGTTGCTGCTGATACATGTGGTGTTGATTCAGTGGAGGTTATTTCCACTGCTCAGGACATGTGCAAATTTACGGTTATTATGCATCAGTAGCTTAATTGCATGTTTGTATGGATGTTTCTGTGTTTTGTTGGTTCTGTCCAGTTATGAAGCTGAGTTTACGCTTTTGAGATGTTAACTTGTATTGCCTTTCCACATCTGTTTGATCATGATCAAGCGTAGCTTTGGCATCATGCTCTGCTTATATGTTATGATGATTGTTGTTTAGTTTTTAAGCATTTGGAATTTTAAACTTGATTCCTTGTAGTATTCGAACTAAGTTGCTGCCTATACCGGCAAAGTGATACAAGGTTGTTGAGGATATGGTCACAGAACTGAGGACATGGATGGATAGTGGCAAATTCATATAGCTTAGATAAGCTTGTGTCTCTGTTTCTCTTGTCCCTGCTCTGTTGGTCTGTCTGTCCTGAAACCGGATTATACATTTGCATTGACTTCTTTGCAATGGAAGAAAATTTCAGGAAGGCTGTGTTAACTGATGGTTTTGTGCTGTTGGTGCAGCAGTTCCCATCCATTATTGCTAAGCTGCGAGAGAGGCCTGTGGCATGACATTACTTTGATTCATCTCCATGTACATAGTTCAGGCCGGTGTTCATGTCTATTATTAGTATGGTGTTCAGATATTTTGGTGACTGCTACCTTATATAAATGATTCCTTGTAGTATTTGAACTAAGTTGCTTCCTATATTGGTAAGTGAGGCGGTCACAGAACTCAGGACATGGATAATAGCACATTCATATATATGGCTTTGTTAAGCTTTTGTTTCTCTGTTCTCTTAGTCTTTGCTCTGTCAGATTGAAGGGTTGTTTTGTTATGTTTCTGTACCATAGTTCCATAATTTTTTTCTGATCTATTCAAAGCATGTAGGATGTATTACCCGTTGTTGCTGGTAAATTTCCAACTGGGCTTCGACTGCATGCTAGGTTGTTTGAAGGCTCTGAATGTCTGTCAAATTGATGAGATCACATGAGTTTGTGGACCACTGATTTTACATTAGCTGAGAAATCACAAATTGAAATTGTTATGTCATTGATTAATCATATAACTACTGAAATGATAACGGACTAGTCCCTGATATTGAACATTATGTTAGGTTGTTTCTTTGAACATTCTGTGGATAACAAAAGAACGATGTTAGATGTTTATCGGTCACTTGGGGTCTCCCGAACACCTATCAGCTACAATTGTCCTGTATATTTTGTAATATCTGAGTTGTAAACTCTCTCAATTTTACTTCCTCACTTTCTTATTCAGTGACAGTCGTCACCACTGTTAACAGAACACTTGAGCATAGTGAGGAAAAAATAGATATCCCTTTCCAATCTATGTATTTTGGAAAAAGAAAAAGAAAAACTTATCTCCAAGAGTACCCCAATATCCCTTCCTCGCCTTGCACCGCTGCAATCGACGAATGGGCAGGCCAATTCGCTGCAAGCCTGCAAGGTGCGCCTGCCTCTCTCTGCCTCAGAATGCAGCAGCGACCAGAGGTGCCGGCAGCATCGGCCTTGGACTAGGAGAGGCGGCGACGACGGAGTCTTTTTCTTTTGTCTTTTTTTAAGAAACTCAGAAATTGTACTGCAAATTTATAATTTAATTCATTCAACTGCATGAGCTGAAATAATCCATGCATCATTCAATCCCCGGGCCTGGCATTATATAGCCTGCTACCTAATAAAACCACGATCTACCCCATCAGATAACAAACCTCCTAACTTGACCTCCTAAGAACTCAAACCACCGTGACTATAACAAATTAAACCAATACACGGTAGGATAAATGTAGTAGGCTATCTCAGACTGATGTCTTATATATAGCGGCGGTGCGCGCTTTTTTTTGAAACCTTCTTCCTAGCTTGTGATGATGATATACTCCAGCGAGATAGTTCGCCAGCGATGCACTGAAGAACATTGTCGAGAAACAGTTCCGTAAGCTCACAGTTTGAACCAAAGCTCTCCTGAGGAGTGGTCAAAGCATCCTTAGTCGGTGAATCAAAACTCGGGTTATCCATGGTTGCATTAACAAAGACCCATAAATGTCTCTTAATCTCACTCTCTTCAATATCACTCTCTTCAACTTGGAAGATCCTGCTACTTATCTTCACAAGACGGGCCACGATCTGATTCGACACATAATCTACATGAGTCCCTCCTTCAGTAGTTGCAAATTTGTTTGCAAAGCTGACCTGCTGGAAAGTTCCTTCATCACTCTGGGTCACGCATACCTCCAACTGATCATTGAACCTCTGGCAGATCCTAAAGAGTACTTCTCTTCTGCCTTCTGAAGTGGTGCGGAGATAAGCGAAGACATAATCTGAAAAGCTCTTCACCCGTTGAATCCTCTGGCCATTAAGCTCAACCTGTACGGTCATGCCTAGAAAGGGTACCATATCAAGAACTCTCTTCTTCAGGAGGGCTACGACATCATCATCAAGGTGGGTCATGTGAAACTTGGCAAGGTCAGGCTTGAATATGATCCTTGTTGAATTAACCCCCAGCAAGCAAACTGCTATCTCAGGCTATGACTTCTTTCCCATATTCTCCGAGAAGATCTACTTGTACTTTCTCTCAAGGCGGTTGTCGGCGATCTCGACGGCGAACTCCGTGGAGAATAAGTTGGCCAGCTTGACGCCATAGCTGTTCCTCCCGCCGGCGATGATACCTTCGTGGTTGCTGAGGTCGCCGCCGAAGACCATCTCCGGCATGTACACGCCCTCCTCCGGGTGGAGTTCGATCGGCACGCCTTGACCATTGTAGTAGACGGAGATACGGCACTCGGCGACGTCGATATCCACAAGGAGGAAGTCCATGCTCGGGTCGTGCTGCTTATTCTCGGCAGCATAGACGAGGATGTCGTCGAAGATCTTGTAAAGGCCTGGTACGTAGGTGACCGCGCGTCGCCTCATTGAATTGCCATCGAAAACCCAGATGTTCCGCGTTCATTTCTCGACGGAGCCGATGTAGTGCTCTGGTTGCAAAAGGATGCGCTCCCGCGGAGTCGTCTTGGAGCCTCCGAGCGCTGCGGAGGAGCTCGACCCCAGTTCGATTTCGGTGGCGGAGGCGGACATAGCGAACTGGCCGGCCGGAGATCTGGGAGAGGAGGATTAGCAAGCAGCGTGGGCCGTGGGGCGGCGGCGTGCCGATGCACTCTGGTAATGGCGGAGTGCCGCAGGAAAAAAAAAATTAAATTTAGCTCGGCTCAATCTGAGCCCATTGGATTTGGCCTAGTCCATGACCTTTAATGGACAGGGTCTGATCACAAGTTTTTTAGCTTAGAAAAGTTTTGTTAACCTGAGGATGACCTAAATATTTCTATTATTTATTTTCTCACTAAAAATGCACGGGCAGCCCGGCCAGATCCAGCCCAAGCCTGCTCCAAAAAATCAGCCCACGGATGGGGTTTGGGCAGGATTTTATCCAGCTTGATGAAATAGTCGGGTGTTTTTGTTTTGGCCTGGTCCAGAAAATGCTTTACATCTAGAGCATTTGTTTTTTTGTTTATTCTCTATTTGTTCCTTCTATAGGTTTGTACTCTTTCTCCTCGTATTTATGTTCAGATCAGCCGTTTGAGCTGAAAATGTTCTGAAAACTTGTTCTGTATGTCGTGTGCAGTCGATCGTAGAGACCGAGCACTTCAGAGGCTTGAATGTGTCTTCTTTTTTCCTAATAAAAGGACTTCACCCAAAACACCAAAGCTGATATATGTATGCGGGCGGACCTTTTCCTAATAAAAGGACTTCACAGCTAGTTGTTCTCGAAAACAATATCCAAGACCAATGAAGCTGTCGTTATCCAAACAGCAGGGAACAGCGTAGATGCAACAATTTAGTCAGATGCATGGTGGAGACCACAAAACAGCATGCCATTATCTTATTATTGTTCCTGCAGACTAGGGCCAGATAGTGCATATTATTGTCTAAACAAATGGTTTTGGTAGAACCGAAAGCTCTTGTGCCTTTTTGGCAGTTAAAGAGCAGCTTCGCAGGGCACCAATCGATTCACAGTTGATGGAGGCTCCAGCTGGATGCCTTAGCTTGCACGTTCGTCTGTCTTCGAAGTCTCCGAAGCACCGTGAAACACTATTGAGTGCAGAGCTTACATATTTCTCTGCGTTCTACCTGGACCTCGAAGAACGAGACTTCTACCACAACTGTGTGTTCTTGAGGATGAAGATGAGCAAGAACAAGAGGAGGCAGCAGCAGCAGCAGGTTGGGAGGCCAGTGCTGGTAACGCTCTACGTGGCAGCACAACCAAGGGAGGATCGCGGTGACTCCACGGCGTCCTCGTCGTATCACCGCCACTACCACAACCAGCAGCATCAAGATCATCACCACCATCACTCACATGGCGGTGGTCGTCGTCCTGACATGCTGCGGCGGCGACGACGGAACGACGGCAAATCGCAGAGTAGCAGTAACCGGCGGGCGGACCTGCTCGAGTACTCGCGGCAGCTGAGGGCATCAGCACGACAGACGGCGGCGACCACGGCTGCTGTAAGCTCCACACCACCGCCGGCGCCGGGGCCTCCTCGTCGGGACACAAACACAAGCACGGTGCGTTACTGACCGCGTTCCAAGATTTCTCCTAGTACAATGTAAAATTGCCTATCATTGTATATACTCATGTCAGCAAAGCCTCTGTTCAGTCTGTTGGTGTTCGTCGTGACGAGCCGCATCAGCGGCAGCAGGCAGTAGCTGTGAATCGGCTGGAGCGCGCGATGAGCCAGCAGAAGATCCGGCAGCGTTGCTTTGACGTCGACGATTGGAGCTGGAAGAGGGTGCTCCTGCTCGTCTTCCCTTTCCACAGCAAGAGCAGGCGACCAAGGAGGAGCAATCGTGATGACAGCGAAATGAAGGTGAATATTAATCAAACGGGACGGCCGGCAGCGTTGCTGGTCGGCAAGCTCACGGTGGGTACAAGACACAATGATCTTCGTATTATTGTTTTCGGTCAAAAAAATAATTTATTATTGTTGTATATATCTCTGATTGCAACAGGTTAGCAAGGACAGACGAGAACGTAGCGGCTTCTTGAAGACGCTTATGCCCTCCTTTCAGAAGCGGTCACGATAGTCGTTGAAAGGTTGAAGAATGAAGATATATTATGGTGAACGCGAACCTAAAGACATACGAGTGGGAGTGCCTATTGCGTCCGCAGAAGCTAAATTAAGCATGTCTGACAGTTTTCCTTTTATTGCGCTTGCTGGCCGGAATGCTAGCTGATTGAGTGTAGCCGCTCAAGAAAAAAAAATGTATGCATATCCCAAATGAATGGAATGTATGGGCCCGTTTGGTATGTATCCCAGCATCTCCGGCTCAGTGGCTCCCATTATGAAACCACAGTCCAGCCAAACACTTTCCATGGAAGTTAAATCACCCTATTTGGTTAATGGTTTCTGTGGCCGATAAGTCAGTTGATACAGTTTTGTTACAAGAGAAATATTGTACAGTGACTGATAAGTTTAAGCGAACAATTAGGGGATATCCAAAAATCTAAAGAAGACTTTTGTAATCCTGGATGCAGGGCAAGCCACGCCTTTTGTGGACGTTTAATCATCATGTTTGTCGTCTTTGTAGGTTTATCGAGGATATTGTGGACTACTAGAAATAAGACGATAATTGAGAAGAAAACTTCAAAAGCCATCCAACTGATATCATGTATGTTACTGTCACAATGATGCAGAAGTGACGAGTCTTGGTAAAAGAGAAAGGACAAATCACGGGTGACTAGTCTAGTTGACACTATCATCAACTGATTCAGGAACTCCATGCCAAGCAAACGTCTCTATATCTCGTAGACACCGGTGCAAAACAGCCTAGTTTGCGAACCTTTTAATTTCATTTCAAGCTGGCATCTCAGCAATACTTTATGACTCTTAAAAATTGAGAGGCTCTGTTTAAAAACAAGCAGAATGTAGAATGGGTGCACCAACCGTTTGTCTTAAACAGTATAAACACGTCTTTTGTAGACTGGCATTTTTCCTTTCTACATTTTTTTTTGTGAGAAGAAAATCCATTGTGCAAATTTGTTACCTCACATATGCAACTTTTTCTCAAAAGCGATGTTTCTCACATACTCCCTCTCTGTTTTTTAAACATGTCGCATTAGCTTTGCCCTAAGCCAATCATCTCTATCTTAAACATTAAAGATAAATTTTATAGAATCATATATGTTAATAACATTACGTTTGTATTTTTAAATTCACTACTAGAAATATTTTCATTATATGAAATTTGAATGTTATGAAACTATATTTTAAATCTGATGATCAATGTTGCAAAATCTTAACTTAGTACAAACCGATATGTAAAAAGGAGGGAGTACCTGTTTTGTTGGCCTTTTTTGTTTTGAGATCGAGAGGAACATGCTTTTTTTGTTGGTCTTATACATATGTGTATATCCATTGCAACATAGCGACACCGTCTGCTAGGATTCGCCGAAGCGGCAAAAAGATGCATGTTGCATTGAAAGCGCATGTTGCAAATATATTTTTCAAATGTTTCATATGTATGCTAGAAGTGTTTCCTATGGATGTTATAAAATAAGGTATGGATATTGAATATGTTGCAATGGCTGTACATATATATTGCAAGTGTATGTTCTAATGCTTCACTTGTTTAATGATGTATGCTACAAATATTTTATCAGGATGTTGCATATATTTCACACATATGTTACAACCAATTGTTCAAAAATGTCTCAAATATTTTTCATACGTATGTTGCTAGTGTTTTACTTGGATGTTTCATAAGTTTCACATACGTTGCAAGTCTATGTTACAAAATATTTGAACTATTTGAGACGTATGTTGCAACAAGTATGTCATGTTTCAAGCGTGTACTCTTGGATGTGATGGCTGGAGTCACGTGGCACGCATCGGCAGGCAGGGCTGGTGGATCCCTACGTGCGCACATAGGTGGGCCCTGCGTGTGGGTGGGTGGCACGTGCGGGGCAAGTCATTCGAGATGTGGGCGGTCGACGCGTGAGCACTGAAATGAAGAAAATGCGAGAAACAAAGTGGGTAAACCTGAGTTGGTGGGGCTGCGCAACATGGAGTAGGCACGAGTGCTCGTTTGGACGTCCGAGCGCCAGCCTTTTTATGGGAAAAATCCATTTGTGGAGAAAATTTGTTACATCACACATGCATTTTCCTCAAAAAGATGTTTGTCACATACTCTGTTTTTTAAATATGTCACATTAGTTTTGTTCTAAGTCAGTCATTTATAGCTTCAATTATAAAACTATATTTTTTTAATAAATAAAATTGATATTTTTAAATTCACTCCTAGAAATATTTTCATTATTATATATAATTCGCATATTGTGAAACTATATATTTTAAAAACTGATGATCAATGTTGCAAAATTTTGGTTTAGT
>CM041643.1:40855734-40913009 GCA_023333625.1 Bothriochloa decipiens
GTCCTGACCTGTACTGATTACTGGAGCTGGGTTATTCTTATATTTTTTTTCCTGTCTGTGTGACTATCTTGTGGTGCCCCAATTCTATTTGCTGATTTCTATTTATGTAGTTGTCCTACTTGAATGGCAACAGAATTCAATGGTATTGCCTGCTACTGTCCTCTGATGTGGTTTTTCAGTAACTGGAGTCATGCACATTCTTCGGACAGAAATTCAGGGTTTGTCGAACATGGAAAGCTTTTCTGAACATTACCACATAATGTTGTTTGTTTCTCAGTTTCTCGTTATGATTTTGTTGCATTTCCGGTATACTTTTCTTGGGCATACAGTTCTTTTAGTAACAATTTTGGGGTGCAATTGCAAATCTCGATGCCAAGATCATGCTTGCAGTCTATGGAGTTGTTTTTCATCCGGTTTCAATAGTGGAGTGTCAGCGTCCAGTTTTGTAGTTTAGGGTTGAAAATTAGACCACCATGGTAAATTGAAGCTAAACAAAATAGACTTCAACATAGATCAACTTTCTGTCCCTGAATTATGGATGCCCAGACATGAGAACCTGTGATTGATAGTACTATGAAATATAATATACACTTGCTTGAGTGAACAATAAGTATATAAGATGTTGGAATGCATGTATCAGTATCAATACGTAGAAAGACATAGCAATATTTCAGTACCAAAGATTGGAAAATTTGATCTTGTGTACACGACCCAGTTGAGCGGTTGAACCACAGAAACGAGTCCAAGACCAACAGCATTGCTAGCTTTTTTTTTTTAAGAATTAAGAGCATTGGTAGCTATCCAAGACAATTCACGCACATACCTCTCTAAACTCTACCAAAGCATGGCCCGATTTCGGCCACACGGTTGAACCCACCCCACGTCGGTCGGCGTCAGCTGGGGTGGCGTGGTCCGCGTCTGGATGAGTGGGGCTAGGCGAAAGCCTGCTATTGGCTGACGACGGCGACGCTTTCTTGGTGCCGTTTTTCATCTTTGGAGGCATCTGTCGTTGCGCCTCCCATCTCGGACTGGCTGGAGCTTCTAGGTGAAAACTTGACCCGCATGGGTAGGCAGCGGCGGCGCTCCCTGCGTCGCACTCCTTCTTGAAGGCGTTGCTTTTGATGTTCCAACCCATGGCCGTGCAGGACTGCCTTCCTCTTCGATGTGGTGCGGGTCGTCGTCGTAGTCGTCTCTGTTTGGTCGTCGTGCTGCACATATTTGGGCTTCATGTTTCTCCTCACCTAGTTATCTAGTTGGCGTGTGTTGTAGCCGTAATTGGGTTGTTTTCGGGTGGATGCTTTGCCACCGAGTTATTTTTCGGCGGATGCTTTGCCGCTGAGGGGCTTCTATAGGTAAGCTCTCCTCGCCCGTGGTCCTCAGGGTGTTGGCCCTTAGTGACTCGGATGAGTTGTTGGAGTTCGAGGTCCTGAGGGTGTTCCGACGGATGTTTGCCGTCGAGGTGGTTCTGGTGGATGCTTTGCCACTATATTTTTTTTATGGCTTCGCTCGGTGCTGGCTACTAGGGTGTTGAGATCTTTATAATAGGTTCAGCTTGTCGGGGTTGTTAGGTGGAGGGTTCCCCCACCCCTATGTTTCTTACTTTGTGTTTGTATTGAAGTTTCCATCGGTAATTTATAGATTACCTGTAAATTCTTTTATATCATCTATGTGTACGTCTATTAACCACTCTCTTTTGCTTAATGAAAAACGGGCTATATCCCCGATCTCGAAAAAAAACCCACCCTAATATGAGACTGTACCGTACAACCCTTCGTATCTCGGCCCAGCCCATGACGCAGGTAACCTTGCTCGTAGGGATTTTCTTGCTCGTAGGCAACCTTGCCGCCGCCAGACGGGGTCAAAAACTGACTGAGCCCGGAGAGCTGGTCGGCGGCGCCACGGAATGATGGGAGCCGGCGATGAGGCAGGCGATGGTAACTTTCCTCACTGATGAACAGTAAATTGTCCGATCCATGCCAGTACTTCGCTGTTAAATTAACTCTCGCTCGATCTCGTGGCCCGGCCTAATTATGCAGCAAGCAAGCGGCAGCGCACGTCAGGGCCAACGGAAGCACCGGCGCAGATCACCACGGTGGATTCCGCCTCAGCCGTCGTCGTCCAGTTCAAAGTAAACTACGAGCAAGCCATGCATCTCCCCAAAGGCAAGGTTTTCCACTCCGACGCCTTCCCCGCCGGTGGGTACGTGGAGTATAAAATTTCACCCGAATTGGCTGAGGGTACGAGAGAAAACATTACAATGTCTCTTCATTAGCCTTGAGCTTCTGAGCAAGTCCCGCGGCGGTGTTAAGGCCATCTTCGAGGTAGTGCTCCAGACAGACAAGGACTATCTGCACACAGATTTGCTCGATCACCACACAGTTTTGTTCGATCACATAGGAAATTATCATCGCTATATTATGCTCAGTTCGCAACGTATGCCAAACAATGTGATCAACAGATTCAGGAAGGATGGACACATGAATTTTCTATGCACCATCAGGGTGTTAAATGACAAGCCTATTCGTGTGCCGCCTTCTGACATAGTCAAACATCTCGGCACCCTCCTGGATACCGCGGACGGGACGGGTGTGGAGTTCGCTGTCGACGGTGAGACATTTCATGCACATCGAGCTGTTGTTGCCGCCCGCTCTCCGGTCTTCCGGGCCGAGCTCCTGGGCTCCATGGCTGAGGCTAAAATGCCACACATCACTCTGCATGACATGACTTCTGCAACGTTCAAGGTCATGCTTCAGTTCATGTACACTGATGTTTTCCCGGGAGATGACGAGCTTGGGGACACGCCAACCGAGATGTTAGAACGTTTGCTTGCTGCAGCTGATCGATATGCGTTGGACCGGTTGAAACTTTTGTGTGCCCAAAAATTATGGGACAGTGTGTCCGTGGATACAGTTGCTACAACACTAGCTTGTGCTGAGATGTACAGCTGCCCGGAGTTGAAGCAGAGGTGCATTGGCTTTTTTGCTGTGGAGAAAAACTTCAAGGATGCCGTGTTGACTGAGGGATTCGCTAAGTTGATGCAGCTCTTCCCGTCCATTATTCTTGAACTGCGAGATGGTGTTAAGAAATGATGTAGTGGGAGACATTTTAATGTATATAAAGTTCAACCGTTCAAGCATTGTGTTAAGATCGACGTACGTGACTTGCATACATTTCAAGCATGTTAACTGTTTTATTTCAAAGTGCAAATGTTTGGACATTGCTCTAGTATCCTATCTCTGTTTCTTTAGTGGAGATTTCTTATAATTACTAGTATCCTATTTCTGTTTCTTTAGTTGTTCTGTTTGCCCTCGTTATTAGAAAAAGAAGAATTGTCTACAAGTCCCTGTGTGCCCCACTCCTGAAAGTGGGTTTTAAGCCTGACGTTTACACTTGTGCAGTTTGTGCTTGCTGCCTACCTCTCCTACCATGAACTTGTACAGCACTTTTTTGGCTTGCTGTTAACAAACTTATCTTTGCAAGCTTTTTTTTTTACTTAAAGTTATTCATTTGTTAATGTGGGTGAGGAGATAAAGTCACATGAATGAGCTAGTTCGTGAGGCACATGTATGAATCACGAGCATATGTTGTCTTTGATAGTTGCCAACAATGAAAATCTTATTTGCAACTTGCAAGTCTTATTTAAGGGCTTGCTGGCTCTAGGTTTCGGCTCGTTACAGTTATATAATGAAGACTGTAATTAAGGAGATCATGATTATGGCATATATATATATGCCCACCTCTTGAGTAAATGGCATATATGCATTGCTTCCTATCGATCGACTTTTTCCTATGTAGCATTTACACGGTGTTTAAAGGAGCTAAACAACGGTTTAAAGGCGGTGCTCTTAACAGGTATGAACTCTGAAAATGACCACTATTTCTAGAGGCCTACTGTTAATGAATTTAAGACCTTTGTCATTTGCGTAACAAATCCCTTTATGTAAAAAAAGAATCTGATCTGGATCTCAATATGATTAGGCAGGGACTCTCCTGTCACCCTGTTTCTCAGCGTGGCACGGGGTGACTCTTGACCGTGACGCGTCAGTGTCGTCCGCCATGACATGCAGCATGCATCCCGTCGCTCGTACAGGCGTCGGCTTCATCAGAGTTTACTTCCAAATCTGTCTTGACCTTGCCGGGTCAAGATGGAATTCATACACAACTGATCTGTAAACACACGCCCAGGGTTTTGGTCTAGACTCTGGACCGACCGGGAGGACTTCCTTCTGCTCTGGTGCATAAATAAGCAACACGAACGCGCCAGGCTGACGCACAATAATAAGGTGCCAACTGCCAAGGTGCGAGCTTCTTCCAATCTAAACACCTAGTCCGGCGAGGCAGCGCGGCGCCGCGGGATGATGACGATGGGAGTCGGCAACGAGGCCAGCGATAGTAACTATACTGGCTGACGAACTGAATTATTGTTCCGATCCGGCAACTTTGCTGTCAAATTTACTCTCTCTTCCTCCTGGCCCTAATTATGCAGCAAGCAAGCGGCAGCGCACGTCGGGACCGACGACGATGGAGGCGCCGGCGCAGACCACCACGATGGATCCCGCCTCGGCGGTCGTCGAGTTCAAAGTAAAATACGAGCAAGCCAGGCACCTCGCCGCTGGCAAAGCTGTCCACTCCGACGCCATCTTCGCCTGTGGCTACATGTGGAGGATAGACTTCTACCTGAGTGGGAAGCGATTTAGCATGTTCCTTGAGATTCTGAGCAAGACCAGCGTTAAGGCCATCTTCGAGGTGCTCCTGATAGACAAGGACTATGGGCAACCAATTTTCCTTGCCGCGTTGAGGAACCAGCAATTTCAGAAGCCTAATGGTGACAGAATCTGGTGCATCAGTTCGCCGCATGATAGTAATACCAATATGATCCAAAAATACGTGAATGACGACGGATACATCAAGTTTCTATGCACCATCAGGGTGTTACCTGACAATCCTATTCCTGTGCTGCCTTCAGACATTGTCAAACATCTCGGCACCCTCCTTGATACCGCGGACGGGACGGACGTGGCCTTTACCATTGACGGTGAGACGTTCCATGCACATCGAGCTGTGCTTGCTGCCCGTTCTCCGGTCTTCCGGGCCGAGCTCCTAGGTTCCATGGCTGAGGCTACAATGCCACACATTAATCTACATGACATCGCTCCTGCAATGTTCAATGTTATGCTTCAGTTCATGTACACCGACTCTTTGCCAGGAGATGATGAGCTTGGGGAGGCTCCAACCGAGATGTTAGAGCATTTGCTTGCTGCAGCTGATCGATATGCATTGGACCGTCTGAAACTTCTCTGTGCCAAGAAACTTTGGGACAATGTGTCAGTGGATACAGTGGCTACAACATTAGCTTGCGCTGAAATGTACAGCTGCCCGGAGTTGAAGCAGAGGTGCATTGGCTTCTTTGCATAGGAGAAAAACTTCAAGGAGGCCGTGTTAACTGAGGGTTTTGTTAAGTTGGGGCAGATGTTCCCATCCATTATCATTGAGCTGCGACACAATGTGTTGAGAAAATGAGAAATGATGTACTGTGAGACATCTTGATGTATGTAGTTCAATGGTTCAAGCACAGTCTTAAGATAATTTTAATTAGTACATGATTACAATCAATCTCATACTGCATTTCAAGCATGTTAATTAGGAAAAAAGTTTTTTCTTGTCTATATTTCATGTGCAAATACGTAGAGATTGCTCATAATTATTAATATCTTATCTCTGTTTCTTTAGTTTATTTTCTTGGCCCTCTTAAAAAAGTTTGCCTGCTGTCCCTGTCCCTCTCTCCTGAAGGTGCCTTAAGCACGTTTACACTTGTGCTTGCTACATACCGGTGTTACCATGAACTGTCCAGCACTACTTTGGCTTGCTGCTAACAAATTTTTCTTTGCAAGTTTTCTTTTTAACTTAAACTCATTCCTTCGCCGATGTGGGAGAGGAGATAAAGCTACACATGATGAGCTAGTTCATGAGCACATGTATGAATCACAAGCATATATTATCTTTGATAGTTGTCAATTCAAATCTTATTCGCAAGTTTTATTCAAGGGTTTGTCTGCTCTAGTTTTCGGTTGTTGCGATTATAAAATGAAGACCAGAAGAAGATCATGATTTTGGTTGTGTTTGGAACTGCAGATCATGATTTTGGGTGTGTTTGGAACTGCAGTGTAGTGCTACGATCACGATTTGAGCTAAGACTGCTAGATCCTGTAAAACAATGGTTGAGCAAATAGCGAATAAGCACAACTTAGATGTATCAAAGAGATTGCAAAGACGACATTCAGCACCTTATCTTTCCGCGACTTCAAAGCTACTAGGTGGCGCAGATGGGTCGTGGAGGGGGTCCAGATTCTAGGCGCTAGAAGTTGATAGCGATGAGGATTGTCATGAAATCTGTTCATTACAGAATGGTGGCAGTAATGACGATGAGTCCTATAATTCTGATAAGGATCTCATACGAGATGCAACTAGGATTGGCTTCTTGGTGGATGATGTTCTTAGAGCTGAAACGCTGTTAACGGAGAATTTTCATTCTCAAAGTTTTCATCTGTGGAAAGGGGAGCTGGGCATACTGGAGATCCTCGGCCGCTGGCGTCGAGGATTACGGAGGCGGTCGCAGATTTGCGTCTACAGAGGAACAAGAAACCTTGGAAAGGGCCACGGCCCAAGCCACGGTCCACACATATTTGCCAGCTGGGTGACTTGATGGTCAAAGATCTAAGGATCTCCAGCCTACGTGAGACAACAAAATCTCTAAAAGATTTGTGTGCGGTGGAGGATGCCTGCATTAATAGGATTGCAAAGGAAGGGGAGAGAGGGTGGACTGGGTCAATCTTTATGAGAGGTCGGTCATTGGGCCGTTCAGCGGCATGCAGACTAAAACGGCCGCTGACCGACATGCATATCAAGGTGGGCTCACACCCGGCGTTTAAGCCAACGTAGGGGTTAATCTCCCTGTTTAATGCGGGTGGGGTGTCAAGGAATCTGGCGGCGAGGTCAGAGGTTTCAAGACACACAGCTCAGGCTCGGAGGTTTGTTACGCCCCCTGCCCCAAAGCGTTCCTTTGCGGAGATAGTTCACTCGGGACATAGGCTTGAGAGGGAGATTGAGCCGGAGAGGAGCAGGCTTGAGAGAGAGATTGAGCCGGAGAGGATGGTGGGCAACTATAGTGGTTTTGACAGGGAAGGAAGAGTTAGCGCAGGTGCCTATGGCCCTTATCCTTGTGATCAGGGCTCGGTAGGCATGGGCCGTAGTTGGGGTGGAAGAGAGAATTGGGCGCGGAGAGGGGGTGCCCCTCATGATGCCTTCAGAGGATACCATGCCGGGCGGTCCAGAGGTTTTGGAAGGGGCCGTACGGGACAGTTTCCCCCGCCTGCTGGGGCTAGAAGAGGAGAGTGGGTTTGGAGAGAAGATCAGAGGCATTCGCTAGGTCAGGACAAGGGCAACAGAGCAGGTGAGGCCGCTGAGACTGAGGACTTGGCGCCTAGGTCTGACATTGATCTCGGCATGAATGCTGAGAATGGCAAGGGTAAAGAAGATGGTGATGCGGTCAAGATAGGCGGTCGCTGTTCCAGATGCTCGAAAAAGGGACACCAGGCTGCAGCGTGCAAGACAGAGGTGTATTGTGTGATCTGTGATTCTCATGATCACATCAATCACAAATGCCCTCTACTCAAGGCGTCGAGACCTGTAGCCCATGCTTCTGGCTATGCAGTAATGGGATTGGGCTTTTACCATATCCCTCGTCCGCCTCTACCCAAACTAAAGAAGGATTCCAAGACGGCTCGGGTCTCTGTGGTTGGTGGTATGTTGACTGTAGACCAGCTGATTATGCAGTTGAAGAGGGTGGTGCCAGTTAAATGGAACTGGGATATGAAGGAGCAGGGGGAAGGGAAATTTCTCACACAGTTCCCATCTAAGGCTGAGCTGCAACGCTCAATTGCTTATGGTGGGGCAGATGCTAAAGGTGAGGGTGTGCCGGAGGGGACTAGGCTTCAGTTTGAAGAATGGCAAGAGAAAGAAGAGGGTTATCTGCTGCCGAAAGTTTGCGTGAGGGTGAGGTGCATTAGGGAACCGCTTCGTGAGTTTCTCATTTTGTGGGCAGTAGGGTCACTGCTTGGCTCAACGCAAACAGTGGACATGGAGACCACTAGGAAGAATGATTTCGGTCGAATTTTTGTCGCTGTGCTTGATCCCAAACTGATTCCAAGGAGGTTGGACGTAGTTATCGGCGACCATTATTTTGACCTGGAATTCGAGGTTGAAAAAATAGGCTTTGACGAGAATGGTGAGGAGGTTGATGTAGAATGGGACGGCGGTGAAGGGGAGGGGGATGGAGAAGGAAAGGAAATGGACCCAAATAGTGAGGGCGGTCTGAATGCTGACCAGTCAGATGAGAGGGTCAATAAGCGTTCTAAGGGTGTTGATGGGGGTGCTGATGGGAGAGTAAAAAAGCATGGATCGCCTTCTGAGAAAGGTGCTCCAACTAAAAATGGCCACGTTCTCAGTGAGGAGGAGTTCCAGGAATTCCTAAGGTGGAAAGCTGAACAGGTGGTCAATGTGGTTAATAATACATTGGATGAAATTGCTACAAAAGTAGCAAATGAGTCTGATGCGTCCTTAGATGGGAAAGTAGCTGCTATGGATACTGATTGGTCTGTGGGGAATGAGGCTGGTGAAACAGCAATGGAAGTGGAAGGGCGCATAATTGCTGATCAGATAGAGGTTTTGGGAAGGGCCCTGAAAAGGTTGCTGAAATGGATGGGCTGAGGAGCAGTTTGCTGGGGGCTCTAGATGGACCTGTTGATGCATTGGTCATGGAGGCGATGCTGATTCCAGAAGTTGTGCAATCCCCGGTCAGGGCCAATCCACGGCTGGCCAGTGTGATGGCTGAACATACCTTGGTGCGTGCCAATGTTTTTAAGGCGGTAAAGCGAGGCGTGGCGACCAACTACCGCCTTACGCTTAAGCGACGCTTAAGCAAGTAAGGCGTAAGGCGAGGCGATGCCTTAAGAAATAAATTAAAAATTAAAAATATGAATTTAGAGCATTAGATGAAGAGGAAAAAGGAAAAGAAAAAAGGAAGAAACTGAGTAAGTAGTGGGCTCGACCAGCCCACTAAGCAGCCCATATGCTCCTTCCTAGCGTGGCCTCATGAAAACCTATCCCGACACTTTCAGTGCCGCCGTTCCCCACTGCTAGTGTGCACGACAACGCGAATGGCTGCTCTGCTTCCCTCCGCCTCTCTTCGGATGCCCTGCTCTGTGTCCTTCTCTCCCGGATGGCCGCCCCCTTTGCTTCCCCTTCCTCTGTCTCCTTTGCTTCCCATTCCTCTTTCTCTTTCTCTGCTCCTCGCACGGATGGAGGAGGACCAGAGGAAGCAGCGGGAAAACAGCCGCCCGTCGGCGGCATCTCCTCGCGTGGATGGGAAAGAGGGTAGGGGGAGGCGGAGGCTTGGCTGCTCCCCTGCAGTGCGGGCGAACGCGTTCGAGCAGGTAGGTCCGTCTTCTCCGTGAGCGCTCCTTTCTCTGCTCTTTGATTTCTCAGGCGCTCCTCTCTCTCTACGCGCTCCTCTTTGAACAGAGCATCCCCGTATGGCGCCCGCCTTGCTCGATCTAGGATGAATCGGACGCCAAAGCGACATTTTTCGGATGCCACAGTCGTAAGGCAGACGCCATATGGGGCTGAGGCGAGTCGTCTGCCAAAACGTCCCGCCTGGAGTGCCTTTGGCATCGCCAAAGCGACGCCTTAAAAACATTGGTGCGGGTGGAGCGTTTGGTGCAGTCCAAAAATCTGGAATGCAACAGAGGTAACAATATGACTGATCCTTCTTATTTTTTCTCCCTATCAAATGCAGTAGATAATCTACAGGCTTTGGGCATAGGGGTAGAGAATAATGACAAAATCTCTTTTGAGTTAAGTGTTCATAATTTAGTTGAGGAAGATTTTGCTAGTAAAAAGCCTTTCTTTGATTTGGGGTCAGAGGAAATAGATTTTTCAGATAGGGCGTCAGTTGACTCAGAGAATTATGATAGGAAAGCACTAGAATTTTTATGCAGGATCTTATGGCAGAAATTTTTGATGAGGACAGTTACCACCTAAATGAGGTCTTTAAAACAGTTCAAAGGAAGCCAGGCGCTAAGACGTCAAGAAAAAAGGCTTCAAGAAAGTTAAAGGTTAGAATTAATAAGATTGGTACAAAATGAGGGGAATCTTTTGGAATAGCAGAGGTCTTCGTGACTTGGCTAAAACCAGATTTTTAAGTAGTGCTTCAAGAAAGCAGGAGCTAGATTTCATTGCGCTCTCAGAGACCAATAAAAAAGACTTCACACAGGCAAAACTTGATAGATTGTGCGGAGGAAGGAACTTCGTTTGGCATTGGACTGAACCACATGGTATAGGTCAGTGGGCATGCTACTTGGAGTTAATTTGGATATGTGCGATGTACGAAGCATAGAAGAGGGAGACTTCTTTATTAAGTTTCACCTAAGAATGAGCGAGGACGATTTTCACTGGTGTTTAGTGGCAGTATATAGTGCTGCACAACCAAAATTTAAGGAAAGTTTCCTGACTGAATTAGTACAGACATGTAGTAAAGTTTCCCTCCCAATACTAGTAGGAGGAGATTTCAACATTATTAGAAACCCAAGTGAGAAAAATAATGATAAATATGACAATCGATGGCCCTTCCTTTTTAATGCCATTATAGATGATTTAAATTTAAGGGAAATTGAAATGTCCAAAAGAAAATTCACTTAGGCTAACTCTAAAAGGGTACCAACTTACAAAAATATGCATGGGGGAAAGGCAGTACAGGAGTAGGCAACCTGAGTTCAAATTTGAACTTAGTTGGCTACTCAAGAAAGAGTTTACTGAGTTAGTTGAGAAGATCTAGAAAAGTGTGGATTATGGATCTACTCCAATGAAGAAATGGCAGAACAAGATTAGAAAGTTGAGACAATTTTTGAGATGTTGGGCAAAGAACATGAACAAGAATGTTAAAAGAGAAAAGGAAAAGTTGTTTAGGTTAGCTCAGGATCTGGATATAAAGGCTGAATCCATGATCTTGAGCCAGTAGGAACTTGATCAGAGGCAAAGTGTGAAGGAGAAAATCACACAATTGCTTCAGGAGGAAGAAATCAAATGGTTTCAAAGAGCAAAGACCAGAGATCTATTAGAAGGAGATAACAACACTAAATATTTCCATATGGTGGCTAACAGAAAGAGAAGAAAAACAAGAATTTATCAGTTAGAGCAAGAAGGGGGAGTGATTGAATGGCAGGAAAACTTAAAAGTTTTCATAACAAAATATTATAAGGAATTGTTTGGATCATCATAGAGAAATACCTTTTCTCTTGATGAATCACAAATATATGATATTCCTTAGATTAATGATGAAGAAAATTTGCTACTAACCGAAACTTTTATGGAAAAAGAAGTAAGAGAGGCTATTTTCTAAATGAAACACAATAAGGCACCAGGCCCTAATGGTTTCCCAGCAGAATTCTATCAAGTGTTCTGGGCTCTAATAAAAGATGACCTAATGGCCATGTTTTGTGAGTTCCACGCTGGAAACTTACCTTTATTCAACCTTAACTTTGGAACAATTCGAAGCAAAAGGAAGTTAAACAAATCCAGCAGTATAGGCCTATATGTATGCTCAATGTGAGCTTTAAGATCTTCACGAAAGTCTTGGCTAACAGGCTTACAACTTTGGCAGACAAAGTAGTAAGACAGTCGCAAACCGCATTTATGCCAGGAAGGAACATTCTCGAAGGAGTAGTGATACTTCATGAAACAATTCATGAGTTGCATAGGAAAAAGAAGAATGGGGTGTTACTAAAATTTGATTTTGAAAAGGCTTATGACAAAGTGAATTGGTCCTTTGTACAGCAGACCCTTAGAATAAAAGGCTTTTCACCTGTATGGTGTAAATGGATTGAAGAGATTGTGAGTCGAGGAAGTGTGGGGGTCAAAGTGAATGATGAGATTGGTCTTAATTTCCAAACCAAAAAAAGACTTAGGCAGGGGGATCCCCTTTCGCCTATCCTTTTTAATTTAGTTGCAGATATGCTTGCTATTCTTGTTTCAAGAGCAAAGAATTGTGGACAATTTAGAGGATTGGTACCTAATCTAGTTGATGATGGGCTGTCCATTCTGCCGTACGCAGACGATACAATCTTGTTTATGGAAGATGACCTAGAGGGGGCTAGCAACCTTAAATTAGTTCTGGTAGCTTTTGAAAAGCTGTCAGGTTTGAAGATCAACTTTCATAAGAGTGAAGTGTTTTGCGTTGGGAAGGCTAAGGATAGAAGCAAAGAGTATGCAGAGCTGTTTGGATGTGTTAAGGGAAGCTTACCCTTCAGATACTTAGGAATCCCAATGCATTTTCGAAAGCTCTTGAACAACCGCTGGAGTTCAGTAGAAGAGCGCTTCCAGAAAAAACTTAGTAATTGGAAAGGGAAACTCCTTTCCTCAGGGGGCAGACTAGTGCTGATAAATTCAGTCCTGTCAAGCCTTTCGATGTTCATGATGTCATTTTTTCTCAGCCCTAAAGGGGTGCGAAAAAGACTAGATTATTATCGATCTAGGTTTTTCTAGCAATGTGAGGAACATAAGAAGAAATATAGGTTAGTAAAATGGGGCATTCTTTGTAAACCAAGGTGCATGGGGGGATTGGGGATCTTAGATTTAGAAGCCTAGAACAAATGTTTACTTAGTAAATGGTTGTTCAAGCTCTTTAATGAAGATGGCTTGTGGCAAGAGGTGCTAAAGAGAAAGTATGTCAAGGACAAATGCTTGTCACAAATACAAAAGCGCCCAGGAGATTCACACTTCTGGTCTGGCTTGATGGAGGTGAAGGAGTTGCTCCTCCAACATGGGAGGTTCAAGGTAGGTAATGGTGGACAAACAAGGTTTTCGGAGGATGTATGGATTGATCAACAACCGCTAATGTGGAAATTTCCAAACCTGTACAGGATAGTAAGGAAAAAAGAGGTCTCGGTAGCTTCTGTGCTTAGTTTATCCCCGTTGAATATTTCTTTCAGAAGGGGATTAGTGGAGGATAGACTGAATGAATGGCTTAATTTAGTGTCTTTAGTGCTACCAGTACACTTCAATAATGACAAGGACATATTCATTTGGCAAATAAGAAAAAAAAAAGGAATGTTCTCAATGCAGTCTATATATAGAGAAATAATGAAAAGTGAGAAGATTTCTGGGAAAGAACTGTTCTGGAAGGCAAAGTTGCCTTTAAAAATTAAAATTTTTCTCTGGTACCTAAAAAGAGGTGTAATCTTGATAAAAGATAACTTATTAAAAAGAAGATGGAAAGGAGATTCTAAGTGTAACCTGTGTGGATTGGATGAAAACATCCAGCACCCATTCTTTGAGTGCCGTGTGGCTAGATTTTTTGGAACATGTTATTTATCACCTTTAACATTCAGCCTCCAAAGTCTACTTCTCACATGTTTGGATCTTGGATAAGGAGATTTGCTCCAGGGCTAAGAAAACAAATGATAGTGGGGATAGCGGCCTTTTGTTGGGTTTTATGGTTGAATAGAAATGATGCAATGTTCCAAAACATATTTGCTAACTCTTACTTGTAGGTGATTTTCAGAGGGACTATTTGGATCCGGCACTGGTCCCTGCTGTCTAAAGAGGAAGAGAGAAGCATGATCCAAGATGGCTGCAGACAACTGGAAGAAGTGGCTCTACAACTCCTTGGCTCCTGGAAAAATCAGAAGAGGATAGGATGATAGTCTGCTGGGTTGGCGTGGTTTGCTTCCAGGTCTATGGCTGGTCTGTCCTTTTAGCTGATCGCTGGCTGCATAAGTCTGTACTTTGGTTGTTTTCAGATTTTTGTATCGGTTGCTCGTTGAGCTGAACTCTGAGCTATGTCTCTCTTTGTTTCGGTCATGTAAGGCTTCAGGTTCTTTAGCTGGACATAGAGCTGAACTTTGGGTTGTGTCCCACTTTGTTTCGGCATTGTTAGGCTCCAGGTTCTTTAGCTGCACTACTTGCTTTACGGGTGCTGAACTATGTCCCTTTCTTGTAAGTTTTGGCTCTAAGCAATCACTTGTGGTTGTGAAGGCCGGAATGATTTATTCCTTAATGTAAAAAAAGATTTGGTGATTGACTGATTGTGAAATGTGAATGTCTGAATGAGTAGCTGGTAGGATGTAAAGACTGAGACGAAGGTTGCCATATGCCTGGAATGGGTGATTGGCAGATTGTGAAATATGAATTTATGATTCAGCTGATATCTGCATATAAGTGAGACTTAGGACTGCTCACTTATGTTTCAACAATTTTTATATTTAGCATTTATTTAATATCTGCATATTTATGTAAGCCCTTGTTTTGTGTTTGAACGATTTATATATTCGGCATTTCTTTAATATCTGCATATTATGCAAGGCCTTATCTTGTGTTTGAACAATTAATATTGTCATTTATGCAAGTTTTGAAGTTATTTGTTGGATTTAAGGTATTATGAGATCTTTTATCTTTGTTTTTACCCACACCACCCTTCATATCTCGGCTGCGTCTAGGGATCGGATTGGCTTCACTACCTAGCTTTGGCAACTCCCTTTTCTGGACACCCTGCTGGATTCAAAACCTAGCTACTGAGTTGGGGAGGGCCAGCGGCACCACAGGATGGTGGGAGTTGCGGAAGAGGCTGGCGATGGTAATTTTTCTGCCTGATGAATGGTAAATTGCCCGGTACTTCGCTGTCAAATTTACTCTCGTTCAATCTCCTGGCCCTAATTATGCAGCAAGCAAGCCGCAGAGGACGTCAGGGCCGACGGAGGTGCCAGCACAGTGCACCAAGATGGACTCCAATTCTGCTGTCGTGGAGTTCAAAGTAAACTACAAGCAAGCCATGCAGCTCCCCAAGGGCAAGGGTGTCCAATCCAACGCCTTCTCCGTGGCCACCCTGTGGAGGATAAGCTTCAGCCCGCTTGGGTTGAGGGAACCAAACAAAAACAGTCAATATCTTTTAATTTGCCTCCGTCTTTTGAGCAAGTCCCGCAGCGTTGAGGCCATCTTTGAGGTGCTCCTGATGGACAAGGACTATGGAGAACCAGTTTTGTTCGAGCGATTAAAGCAACCTTATGCTCGCATGCTTTTCCTCAATTCGCCAAGTATCCCGAACCCGAAAAATCTGGTCAACAAATGCATGGAGGACGGACGCTTGAATTTTCTATGCACCATCAGGGTGTTAAATGACAAGCCTATTCCTGTGACGCCTTCAGACATTGCCAAACATCTCGGCACCCTCCTGGATACAGCGGATGGGACGGACGTGGCATTCACCATTGATGGTGAGACATTCCATGCACATCGAGCTGTCCTCGCCGCCCGCTCTCTGGTCTTCCGGGCAGAGCTACTGGGTTCCATGGCTGAAGCCACAATGTCACACATCAATCTACACGACATTGCTCCTGCAACGTTCAAGGTTATGCTTCAGTACATGTACACTGACGCTTTGCCAGGAGACAGCGAGCTTGGGGATGCTCCAACTGATATGTTAGAGCATTTGCTTGCTGCAGCTGATCGGTATGCGTTGGACCGGCTGAAACTTCTCTTGGGGGCTTAGGCAATACACTTTCTTGTATAGCTTTTACATATAACTGCCCATCGTCACATGGGGAATGCAGCTTAGGCAATACACAAGGACCTTGTTTCTATCAGCATCTTATGCACCATGGGGAATGCAGCTACATATGGTTGTAAAACAATTTTGCATGTTTATACCTCCATGTGTTCTTTACTGTTCGATTCATTTGAAACTGAAATTTGAAATATGCAGAACCTAGATTTTGATGCCTTGATGGAGCCTTCTTGTCCAGTACATGTGTCTATTCTTGTCCTCGATCTGCTGTTCTGGCAAGCTTCCCCTTCCATCCATACATCATGATGCATCTGAATTAAGCTTGTGACTGGGTTGCATGTGTTGTCATCTTTGTGGTCCTTATGTCCTGCTGCAGCAGCATCTACTTGTTGCGGCTGACCAGTAAGCTCTGGACCGGCTGAAGGTGATTTGTTCTCTGAAATTGATAAAAATGTTACGGTCAATATAGTTCTCTATTTTAGTCTGTACCGAGACATGCAATTGTCCAGTGTTGAAGAACAAGTGCTTGGATTTCTTTGCTGTGGAAAAAAAATTTCAAGTAGGCGGTGTTCACAGATGGTTTTGCAATCTTGCTGCAGAAATTTCCATCCCTTGCTGCTGAGCTGAGGAGAAGGGTTATGATAAAGCATGCAATCTTAAATTTCAATGTCTTATTTCAGGTGTGCAACCATAGATGACTGTGCTGATGAATAGAGTACCTATAATCAATTTAGCTATTCTAAGGTACCTGATGTGATGATGAATATTGCCTGTACTAAAATTAGCTACATATATTGTACTAGCATCACTTGATCAAGTTTTTGCCAAGTGACAATGAGACAACTCAAATGTATGGTGGTCATTTGGTTATGCTAAATTAGTACTATAAATTGTTTATTAATTAATTAGGGATTAACTTTGTCTGAATTTTATAAATTTCCCTGTGTGCGTGATGGCAACTTTGAAGTTGTTTACCTTTTTGAGCTGTCATTCTTTACTCAGCTATTTGTCAGTAGTACTCCTGCACTAGCTAGCGCTATGATGTTTCAGCATCACTTGTATTGCCATACCACAAATTTAAATTTGATACCTTCCAGCATATTCGAATTAGTAACATCACTTCAATTCATATTCATTTGACAACTGAAATTTCATATCAGTAATACCGAGATATTGGTGGAGCTTCTTATCCATGGCAGTCTCCACGTTTTTGTTTGATTAACACATTCTGGTGCATCAAATGTGACTTATGTTAGGAAATGGTGATATATGCATCTCCATGGTAGAAATTAGTTAAAAAAAATTGCAATGTAGTTTGGCCTGGGGCTACTTCAGTATGTTGTAGAGTTTTCTCACCCTTCACATTGCTTCTTGATGAGTGCGAACTAAGCATAATGTAGCGGCAAAGGTAGGAGCTTTCATGATATTGCACTAATGCAAGCCTTTATAACTAGAAATGTTTAGCTATGTAAACACATTAGAATTTGGAGCACTCTAACCTCATTTTTTAATATAGTTCTACTTCCATGTGGACTATGGAATTTGCATTGATATGTTTTATATTAGAAACATTCCTCTTTTATATTTTCTATACGGAAAACAATCTGTGGTCCGTGGACCTGCTCTTTGATTACCTTTACATATTATGAAGTACAAATTCATGATAACATTGTGTATTTCCATTTCTGTTCTAGTGCTAGAATCAGAGTAATGATCACTGGTATCATAGTATGGTGTTTCGAGATAGTGATGATTGCTGTCTAATGTGATTTTGACTTGGGTATTGGAGAGCAAATAAATGTATTTGATGATTAATGCATTTGATAACTACATCTAGATGTGTCTTCTTATCCAGGGGCAGGGCAATCTGTATGTTCTTTGTACTTTGCTCTTTGATCTGTATACTCCTTGTTGTTAGTGTGGCTTAAGTTTAGAAATTGGCAATATTGTATCGATTTCATGCACTTACATGCTGGAAATGAAGTTCAAGGAAGCAGTGTAATCTGAGGTTTTCCAGTGGCTGATTCGCTTATGCGTAGTTTCTCCCTAGTAGTTACTGTAGCAGTGTATGAGAGGGTCTTGAGAATCTGTAGTGTAAATATAGTGGTAGGAACGTACTATACTATTGTACCGCAAAGATTTTTTTTTTAGATTTTAGAACCACAAGACATAGTTATAGATCTTTTGTCATTTCAATCATATTGCAATCGGGAACATCAGTATATGAGCAGTCAGTGGGGAACTTCCCTACCTATTTTTTTTCTCTTTATTGAAGATATGGTTAAAAAGAAGTGCAGGAGCACGAGATGTGCTAAACGGTGAGCTTGCAAAGCTAAAAAAAAAAAGATCTAAGGTAGATTCTCCTTCTAAGATTAGGAGGCCCTTCTACACTTGTCTTGGCTTTGTCACGTACTCCCTCAGTAAAAGAGTCGTTTTAGACTCCGGTGCACATACCAAGGAAAGGCCTGCTCCCTCCATCATGTCACTGCAGCACTTGGCCAGGCTACCAAGATCAAAGAAAAATGACTTCACTGCCCCTAGCATGTTCTGTTCTTTATGCTCTTCGGTTCCCATCAGGATTCAGCTCCGTGACGCAGACGGAGGGGAGGAAGTGGTGGCTCCGATGGGCACGAGCGACGACTTCTTCAGCGACCGCTCGTGCCTACCCCTCGTGCTCGACCTCGCTAGCGGGGGAGAAGAGGAGGGCGCGGTCGGAGATGTCTAGGCGGATCCCATCGGTTTCGCGTCGAGCAGAGCAAGGAGGCCGTGACCCGTGCCAGCGGTCTTCTCGTCCCGCGCCACCGTCTCGACGCCCTATCCGGCGGCGTGAGAGAAAGGGAGAGCGCCGACGCGCATGGGAGGGAGGGGCCGGATCTCCAATGACGGAGAAGAAGAGGTTGGACGCCGGTGAAGAAGAAGACGTGGGAGGGGGTTGTCAGAGGCGAAGAGAGACAATGCTGGGGGAGAAGTGGAGGGTCGTCAGCGGCCGCTGAAAGAGGGGATCGAGCGGCGTGCTAGCAGCGAGGAGCGCGCTGCCTGCTATGCGAATTTGGGGTGGATATGCTCATGTGGATGGGGGCACGACCGTCATCTCGTGTGGACGAGAGCACGTGAGACAGGTCTGAGACCCACACTCAAAACGACACTCGCCCAGGAGCTAGAATGAACGACAATATTATTGGGACGGAGGAAATACCAATCCAATTTCTTGCTTGAAATACAATTGCCAGCTTTGAAGATTGCAGGGCTTATTGTCGAAGATAACAGCATTTCCCATGTTTCCAGATCGTCCAACAGTCGGTGAAATATAACTACAGTATTATACTCCTATGATGCAAGCAGCAGCACTTTTTTGAAGTGTAGCCAAACGGTCCTGGAATTTTGGTCCATGTGCTAACTGAAACTCATTATACTCACATACTTGAGTGTACGTATGACAACTGAAAACCAGAGCCAAGATATCGGCCCCTTTCACGTTCTAGCCATACAATTTATCCTTGCTAACCCTCTGAATTGGCATGAAGATAACTTCAACAATGATCGACAGAAGTACGATTCTCGGCATGAAAGATAAACAGAGCGGACCGAAATGCCGTTCTTTCGGTATCTTTCTTGCTCCTAAAAAGACCTAAATGGTATCGTTTTCACCCCGCTAATCACCCCCCGGCCCGTTGTAATCCACGCACCCACGGCCCCGCTCGACTGTCCGCGAAACCGCCGCTCGAAAACCGCTGCCCCCGTGGGACGCACGACACCTTCCCTCTCGCCCGGCGCTCCAACATCACCCCGCCCCGGCTATTCCGTCTGCCCGCCCTACTTTGGATCCGCATCAGAGTGGGAGTTGCAGTCTCACCTTGATTCATGCCTCGATGCAGTAGCGTCGCCGCTGCGGCCTCGGGGCGCGGGCAGCCCCAGGGGGCGTGCTGTCGCCTCGGTGGTGAAGGGGGCGAGTGACGCGATGGCCTGAGCTCGTGACGGACGATGATCCAGCAGCTGCGACTCTCGACTCCAGGTACAATTGGATTTGACCATTTCTTCCCCCCTCGGTTTTGATCCGTGTTGATTGCCGTTTTGATGGTGATTTGATTGAGCATCATGGGCACGCCGGCTAGAAGTGGCAGCGACAGTGATCTGAATGGCAAAAAAGAGGACAAAAAGCATTCAACGCTGGCCAGGCATGTTCAGTACGAGGACTGCCTCCTCCAGGAATCCACCCGATCCTTGTGTTACTTTAGCAAATCTGACAACACCGCATCTCAACATGCCTAGGTCAGTGCTTGCATCTTCCGATCCATCTAGAAGCCAACCAGTGCGGTGGTTAATCCCCTTCCAAATCAAGAAGACTTTTGATATGTTACATCTTTTGTATGAATTGCTTGATATGCTTTGCCCAATTGCCCTGCTACAGGTTGGCAGGCTTTCCGCAATGGATAAAGAGCTACTCTCTGCACATAATGGATGAATCCTACCTATATTAAGTGGGAACTTGCAGATGCATAGATGAATTCTCTCTATTTTTAGTAGTTTAGGATTAGCAGTTAGAACTGATTAAACAATATGTATATTTGTAAAGCTATGGCAAGGCTCTTATATCATGTATTTTGAAAATGCATTAGGAAAGCAAGATGCATATGAACAACTTACAATGGTGGTTCATTGAGAAGTAGGATATCGAAATGCTTTCCTGCTTTCATCTCATCGTTTGAACTTTCATAATTTAGTGTGCTAGGATAATCTATCTTGGTAGGTTTATCTGTCATTACTTCATTTGTAGACCTTTGACAGTTCAATGGAAATGATTGTAATTGTTCAAGTTCAGAAAAAACGTAGGCTAGAGCCTTACCTTATGTTGCATGATTGCAAGTACGAATAGGTTTGTCTTGTGCTTTGGCAATAGTTCCATTATGCAAACCTACTCGATCCATGAAGGTTGATCAATTATGACTTCTGGTGTAGTGATTTAGAATCTGAATCAAACAATCTGAGCTTTTAGAGTAATAATATTGAGCTGTTGTATCTATTGGCAAAGGTTTAGTTCTTTTTTAAACAAGAGATTGTTCAACCGGCCAATGCATATATTACAGTAACTGTTATGGGGTCTCTTAACTCTTTGTCGCAGATTGAAGAATAAAATGAAAGGGAGCAATAAAAGTGAAAAGATGTAGCTTGAAGAAGAATAAACTGGTTTTCTGAGTGGCCTAGAAGTAGTAGGGATTTATTTCCAATGATATGTGTTGTCCTGTGGAAGAGATAAATGGAATTAGCTTTCCTAAAAAAAAGATATATGGAATTAGCCACGTGGTTCCTAATTAGCTAAATTGGAGTCTCGGACTGGTAGCAGGCAAATTAGTATAGGACTCACGACATTTACTAATATATACATTCGGTTGTGATTGTTAATTAATAGAATCAAACCAACATGTTACTCATGAATATTTTTTCGTTGCAACGTACGGACACTCATCTAGTATTTTACAACGAAAACATAAGGGAGCTCAAAAAAAAGCAGAGAAGGAACCGATGGTGGGCTTATATTATACCTGGTGAAGGGCCTTTTGGGCCAATGGTGGGCTCCGCACAACTCGGCGAGGGCTTACGTCACCAGAACGCGGCGGCCGAGCCAGCCACCGCTCTCCTCTCTCTCTTTCCAGTTTCCACTCCCAATTCCCAAACCGCGTGGAGCTGCCACCGGCGTTGGCGAGGAGCTGGTGATACGAGCGTGTGGCGATCGGCGGCCGTCGGCGGAAGCAGTCGTAAGCCGTTCCTTTGCTGAGGAGCCTTCAGCTCACGGCGGCACCGGCGTCGACAAGTGGCCGGCGGCAGAGGCCGGAGCCACCACCAAGCCCGCCTCACCCCCAGGTCTCCAGCACAGCAATTTGGTGGAATGTGAGTATTTTCGCGTGGTTTTCGTCAGTTTTTCTTACGATTAAGGGGTTTCTATCTTGTGATGAATCGGTGTTATTTACAGCCTAATAGTGCTAGGGAGCAGAGATGTTGCTGACCTCTGGTTTTATCGAGTTCAAGCTTGACTACGACAAAACCCAGCACCTCGTCGCTGGGAAGTTCGTCAGCTCCGATAACTTCTCTGCAGGGGATTACTTGTCGAGGATTAACTGCTTCCTGCGTCGGCATGTGATAGATGGCAATGACAACAAACACTTATCTGTCGGCCTGGAGCTTGTGAGCAATTCGAAGAAGGTCGAAGCCACCTTTGATGCTTTCTTGGTGGGTAGAAATGGCAAGTTCTATTCTTCAACTCTTAGTGATAGGTGCTCGTACACTTTCGATCTGACAGACAGAGTGTTCGTGAAGCGAAGTGATCTTGAGTTGTCGTATGTAATGAATGACACCGTCACAATTCTGTGCCGGGTCACAGTTGTGCATGCTGATAGTACATTGCCTGCACCGCCGCCATCCAATTTAGCGAGCAACTTGGGCCACCTTCTGGATTGCACTTTGGGAACAGACGTGTCATTTAACGTGGGCGGTGAGATGCTCCATTCTCACCGTGCTTTGCTCGCGGCCCGATCACCAGTCTTCAGTGCAGAGCTCTTTGGCCCAATGGCTGACGCCACAATGCCATCCATCACGCTGCAGGATATTCACCCTGCAGCATTCAAAGTTATGCTCCGGTTCATGTACACACACTATGGCTTTATCGACTGCCCTGATCACCAGTCGGCAAAGGTGTCCTTTACCGACTGCCAGACCGGGCAGGGCAGTCGGCAAAGCTTTCGCCCGACAATCGGCGAAGATTGGCAGTCGGCAAAGTTTTCTTTGCCGACTGTCCCAGAAGAGCCTAACGCTCGGCAAAGAGGGGCAGTCGGCAAATTTTGGCGGGCTCAAATGGCGTCCATTGCCGTGCACTTTGCCTTCTGCCCTGACGTCCGGCAGTCGGCAAAGATAGCCTCTTTGCCGACTGCCACGCCACGCACTCGGCAAAGTGACACATGGCTTGGACTGGGCCCGGGCCTGCCTTCTTTGCCGACTGCCAAGCTGGGCAGTCGACAAAGCCAGATTCTTTGCCGACTGCCTGTGACGTGGCAGTCGGCAAAGAGACTCTTCAAGTGCCTGCGTTGGCACTCGGCAAAGTTTTAATTTTTTTAAAATTTTGAGTTCAAACTTTTTATGTAGCCCAAGCATATTGTTTAAATACATATGTTCAAATTTAGGACCTTTTTCTAATATTTTGCTATATTTTGTTTATTTATTTTATTTACTTGAATTTTTTCGCATAATCCAAATTTGAAATGTAGGTGCATGAAATAATGAAGCTTAGCCATTCGAAAAATGATATTCATGTTGGAGAGTGTATTTTGAGGCCGTGTCTATAAACTCACCCAAACGTTTAAACGGCTTGTCCACGAAACATGACCATCCAGGTGCGGTACAAGTATTTTATAATTATATAAAATCCAAACGAAGTCCGAAAATCACGAAACTTGTCCAGGTGTCATGTTATCACATGTGGAGGCTACGATAAAAATTTTAGAATATTTGGAGCAAATTGCGATGTCGGATGTCCAAAGCCAGTGTGGCGCGTTCTGGCAGAGTTGAGCTATTTCTTCCGCCAGCTTTGTGCCAGGGAATTATCTCGGGAAGTGATTCGTGACCTGGAGCGTGTTGCACCTCTGTTGATCTGCAAGTTGGAGATGATCTTTCCACCCTGCTTCTTTTTGCCGATGCAGCATTTGATTTGCACCTACCGCATGAGACACGGCTGGGGGGTCCCGTGCAGGCCCGTTGGTGCTATCCAATCGAGAGGTGTCTAAAGATTCTTCGAAAAAGTGTAGAAATAAAACCAAAATTGAGGCTTCTTTGGCAGAGGCATTCAGAGCGGAGGAGGTGTCCAACTTCACAATGGCGTACTATACTGAGAACCTTCCCAGCGTGAACCCACCCCCTTGTTACAACGACGACTGGAGTTCATCGACCCTGAGCCTTTTCAAAGGGCAACTCGAAAGAGGAAGCGCAACTACCCCTAAGACGTTGCAACAACATGAGTTTCGCACTATCATGCTCTACGTGTTGTTGAACCTTGAAGAAGTGGTTCCCATTATCGAATGTAAGTTCTCAATGAGCTAGTTACATATGCAGTTAATATCCTCCATCTATTGTTCTTACCCCCTTGTCTATTTTTTTAGGGAGTTCATTAACGAACTCTAGACAGGGGATATGGCTCCTACCGACAAAGAAGAAGACTATCTTTTCAAAAATAGCACGCCCGATTTTATTTTCTGGTTCTGTACAAAGGTACCATCCAACTTACCCCTTTTCAACTTTGAGATTCCACTTTGCTCCTAGGAGTGAGTAATGTAACGATCTACCTCGCCTCACCTTGTAGGCACACACGGATAGGGAAATGAGTGGTGAATTAAAACAGGTTGCACGGGGCTTCAACACTAGGGTTAATACATTCACTGTTTATGATGTGAATGGCTATCGCTTTCGCACGAGAAGTTACAAGGAGAGTCGACACACCCGAAAGACCACGTGCATAGGAGTTCGTACGCCCGACACCAATAATCGTGACTATTATGGCATAGTCGAAGAAATATACGAGCTCCACTTTGAGTGCCCCAAAGATCTTAAACCAGTGGTATTCAAATACCATTGGCTCGATCCTAATGAACCTAGAAGAGCCGATGACATTGGGCAAGTCAAAATTTGACAGGATTCCATCTATACTGGAGAAGATGTCTATATTGTGGCTCAACAGGCCATGCAGTTTTATTATCTCCCATGGACGTGCCAAAAAGACAAGAGGCTTAAGGGTTGGTACCTTGTGCACTTGGTATCGCCATGCGGTAAAGTGCTTGTCCCAAACAATGATGATTACAACTTTGACCCAAAGCAGATAACGGAGAGTTCTATCAACCTGAGGGGCTAAAAGGGCATTTGTCGATAGACATTCTTTCGCTGATGGGCATGGAAGTAGACAACGACATCGATGAGGACGAGGGTAAAGTGGTGCAAGATCCTAAGGACATAATGATGCTTGAGCGATGGAGGGCTCGGTGTGATAGTGTTGTTGAGGACGATGGAGGTGGTGAGGACAGTGGAGATGATGAGGACTTAGATTTCGGCAATATTGATAATGATGATGACAATAGTGATAGCGATGACGAGGAGCCAACCACTGTCGTTCGTGGAGATAAATTCTAATTCATGTAATACTATATTGTTCTTATTATTACTTTGCAATTATGCTTCGTTCATTTTGCATCTCTCTACAAGTACTTATCGATTATTTCTGCTAATTGGTTTAATCTTTGTCTTTGTCGGGCGGAACTAGATGATCGCGATGAAAGGCAAGGTCGGTCTACATGATGCGTGGCATCGAGGAGGAGGCGTTGAAGGAGCCGCCGTTGGAGGAGGCGAGGACTCGTTCACGTCGCTCGGCGACGAGGCAGTTGTTTCCCTCAGACGATGTGCAGAACGACGTGCAGGACGAGGAAGACGGGCGCGACCCGGACGGGGGCGAGCAGCACTTGGGCGACCCGAACTAGGGCAACCAGGACTGGGGCGACCAGGGCAGGGGCGAGGCGACACCAGGGGAGACGGCTTCCTTAGGTTCGAGCAAGGTCTATTGACGCAGGATCACGCGCCTCCTTTCAATGTCGATCGCGGAAGACCACCGTCCGGTGATTCGACCCGACGGTGACAAGTAAGTAACCGTTTATGTTTTTATGACTTATTCATATGACATGTTTAAAATTAAACTTCAGAATAACAATTCTTCATAATGACTCATGCAGAAGATGGAAGCTTGTGCAAGGGGTAGCTGGACGCCATCCTAATAGCATGTTGGGCCTCCTGATTAAGAAGCACTACCCTAGCCTTGTCACCTATGACGACGGGACCAAGGCGGTGCCCTGGCATTGGTCAGATTTCTTCAAAGTCAGGGATGAATACGAGGTCCCCATTGCGACCAAGATCAAGAGGGAGTTCTGGGTGAGTCTTCATTGCACCGCTTTGTCAATACTACGCATTCGTTGGACGTTCTTGAAATAATGAAATGATACATGATATCTGTACGCAGGAGTGGTTCACATGCGAGCCGGAGCTCGAGGTCCAGGCATCGGCGGTGTAGGACAATGTCGCCAAGGACCGACTCAAGGACATGTACCATGAGGCGCACATCCAGGTCCTCATCACCTACTATGCCGACGTGCTTCGCCAGTCGCTGCCGAAGCCGGAAGCCAGGAAGATGGTCCACTACCCCGAGACCGACATTGCCAGGGAGTTCTACATCCAGGTAAGTAGGAAACATTAATTCTAATTTCTTCCATAAAAAATAAGTAGGAAACATTAATTATGATTTATCTTTTGACATGTCATGCAGTTTCCTACTGATTGGTGCAAAATGCACATGGACTGCTGGGAGGCCATTGTGGATGACTAGAGAAAGCTGGAGTCGTACGTGGAGCGTCACCATAAAAGTGTACATGCCAAGGTGAGGACAGGGCCGGCACACCACCAAGGGAGCCACTCCCTCGGAGGGTTCATGGACGCATGGGTACGCTTCTGTCGATTTATATATTTACTTATTTATTTATTCAATCTCATTACGTGTAATCATCCTTGTGTTTTTTTCGAAGTCCCAGGCACATGATAGGCATGTGGTCAATGAGTACGAGGGCTACGCCCTGTCTCACAAGAGAAAAGCGACAGATCTGAACAACGTCTATAGCTCGACGGATGGGCCCAAGGCGTACACCAACCCGAACGCCTACAAGAAGATGGTCCAGTGTACCAAGGCAGCTCGCATGCGCCATGGTCCAACCTTCAATCCTGCCACCCAGCCCCTGGTACAGATGTCCTGATGAGGATGGGAGGAGGGAAACAACTTGGCCGGTACTTTATTGCCCACAGCGTAATCGACCCGGCCACCGTTCACACCCTTCGTCAGGTTCGTTGATCCGACAGCACGACCTCCTCTGACGTCCCCATACGATCTCGGCAGCCGAGCCACACACAGGCGTTTACGGCGGTTCAGGTAACTTTAGTTTTATTCATCGTTCATTGGTTTTATATATGTACCTTTCCTTTTGCATTATTTAAACATCAAGGGTGTAACATTACAGTCCGAGCTGGCTGAGTTGCGGGCCGCGCAAGAGGCATCACAGGAGGCCTATCGAGGGGAGATAGCGGCCCGAGAGGAGGCCCATTGACAGGAGATGGCGCGCCAGCTTGAGGCTGTCCGACAGCAAACGCAGCGTCAGATGCAGGAGTTTGCTAGCTACTTTCAGAGCATTCAGATCCCTGGTGTTGTCATGCCTCCGTTGCCTGCCTCGATGTTCGCTCCACCACCTCCTCCTGGCCCTATAGGGACTCCGGTGAGTATATATGTTTGTCCATTGTTTTAGCCTGTGCGGCCATCATGCAGGTACTAATGAGATCGCTTCTCCTTTGTGCAGGCACAGTCGACGGGTTCGAACCCGACTCCTCGAGATGGCCCTTCTTCAGGCCATGGGTGGCCGGTTCTTGCCCCTCAGCCACACTTCCGTGGCCTCCGGGTGGCGTCCTTCCTGGGCCTACGTAGCACGGGAACTCTGCGTGGGCGAGCTGCCCTCCTCTGACTACCCAGCACACGCACTCCGGGTGGGGGCACCAGTACCAGTCAACGCTGTACGGGCTCGAGCCAGGACAGTCCTTGTGGTCTTCGTGGCCTTCACACCATGATGGGCATAGGGACGATGGGTCGCAGCACGAGTGAGGGCCTTAGTATGGATGTATGAGACTTTGTTGGATGTTGGACTTGTTAGATGTTGGACTTATTGGATGCGTTTGTTATGGATGACATGTGATATATATATGGATTTATGTTATATATGTGTGAATTTATGTTATATATATATGTGTGATTTGCCTGGTGTGATATATATGAAAAACAGAAAAAAAAGAAAAAAAAATTCTAGCTTTGCCGACTGCCTAGCTACACATGCACCAGGTTTGCCGACTGCCATGCCTGGCAGTCGGCAATGGCTGTTTTTTAAAAAAATAAATAAAATATCTTTGCCTCCTGCCAGTTCAGGCAGTCGGCAAAGACTTTTTTGAAAAAAAATAAAAAATCTTTGCCGACTGCCATGTCGGCAGTCGGCAAAGAAGACGCCAGACGACACGGGGGCCGCGTCCTTTGTTGACTCCTGGTTTGGCAGTCGGCAAAGTCTTTGCCCACTGCCCTCCACGTGGCAATCAGCAAAGAATTCTTTGCCGAGGCTTTCTTTGCTGACGGAACTTTGTCGACTACCAGCGTGGAAAGCAGTCGGCAAAGTCTTCGCCGACTGCTTTCAGGCCTTTGCCGATTGCTTCCAGCAGTCGGCAAAGAACCTGTTTCCTGTAGTGACAGATGCCTTGCCTCCAGATGATGAGCTTGGATATCCTCCTGTTGAGATGTTGCAACATTTGCTTGCTGCGGCTGACAGATTTGCGCTGGACCGTATGAAGGTTTTATGTGAATTGAGGTTATGGGACAATACGTCTGTGACGACAATTGCTTCTGTTTTAGCTTGCGCCGAGACATACAACTGTCCAAAGTTGAAGACAAAGTGCAAGGACTTTCTTGCTGTGCAGGAAAATTTCAACGAGTCAGCGTTCACAGATGGTTTTGCCATGTTGTTACAGAAATTCCCAGCTCTTGCTGCTGAGCTGAGAATGAGGGTATTGTGAAATAGAATGCTTAACATTTCTGCATATATATAGTTAGAAGTTTGACTAATCTAGTATCCTTTGGAGCATGTCAGAATATGAAGTATTTGATGAACAGAGCGCCTGTTCTTTCAGCTATACTTCTAGCATTGTTGCGTGAAGTTGCTGCCAACTGATATATTCAGTCTTGATTTGCTACCAAGTGATATATGTAGTCTTGAGGAAGTTGCTGCCAGGTAATATATATATTGCTTGATGAATTTGCTGCCAAAGTACCAAGTGTTGCAACTAAGGAAGGCAAGGTGGATGATAATGTCAGATAGCTAAGGTGAAAACCTTTGGAGGTTTATGCTATAATAATTATAGCATATTATGTTCTTTGGGGTTATTTTGTGCTCTTGAACTTGTCCTGAATCTTGTGCCATGAAGTTTTCAAGATGTTTCCTTTTGCTAGCCTGATATGTTTCTATCTGTGGCCTTACTTAATTAAATACTATATAATCTATATAATCATGTCAGAATTCAAGTATTTATGCATCACAATTCTGTGCCATTTCCATTTTTATTCTCCATTATGTTCTGCAGACTGAAAGTAATGGCACCTTGATATGACTTGGGGGGCTCAGGCAACACTCTTCCTTCTATAGCTTTTAATCTTTTCCATACAGCTTCCCATTGTCATAACGTAACATAAGGACCTTGTTTCTATGAACTCCTAGAACAGTTAAAATTGTTGCTCGATATATCTCCCATGCACCATGGGGAAATGCAGCTACTGTTATGGCTATAAAACAATTTTGCATGTTTAGACCTCCTTGTGTTCTTTACTGTTCAATTTATTTGAAATTTGAGATTTCAAATTTGTGGAATGTAGATGCTGATGGGGCCTTCTTGTCCGGTACGGTCTGTTCGTTGTCATTTGTTACTTAGACATGCTCCCCTTCCATCATGACATTGTGATGCACTACCAGAATTAAGTTTGTGACTTCGTTGCATGTATTGTTGATATATAAAAAAATTAAAGAACTCCAAAATGGTAGTATTAGTTGTCTCTGTTAACTGACGGGTGCCTGATAAGGTAAGGAAGAGACCAAGCAGAGAATTAAGGCATTGTGATATAGTGGCTTGAACTTTATTGATACTGCCACAGGATTAGATAATTAGAGGACTTTGTCTTCCTTTTTTTGGCAATAACCTGATGGCTGCATCAATTTGATACTCCTTTTATCTTAAAAAGAAGATGTCTATCTATTTCAACTGTGTTGAAATCCGGAGGATCATGTTAGGGTGCGCTAAAACTATACTTATGTGAAACTAATTTTTTTGCACCTTTTTTATTATATTTGAAAATATATACGGTTTTCTCTTTTTCCTGAGAATAATTCATGGAACTGTGTTCTTTGATGCACCTTGTATAACAGTACAAACTAAAAATGCAGATCCATAGCAGCATCCTGTGCTACTTCCTTTGCTATTGTATTGTTAATTTTTCATCCAACGACATTTGCATTTCCTGAAATTATTAGGTGTTTTGGGGTAAAATAAGATTTTATTTGATAGCTGTAAAACAATTTTGCATATTGATACCTCTGTTTACTGTTCGATGCATTTGATACCTCTATTACTGTTCGATGCATTTGTTAACTGAAGTTTAGAATTTGTGAAACCTACATGCTGATGGAGCCTTGTCCTTGACAAAGTCTCTACTTTGTTGTGCTCATATGCTCCGATTCCATGCAGTTATCATGCTGCATCTGATTTGTTTTGTCTCAAATGCGTAAGAGCATTGAGTATCTTTGTGTTACTGCTGCATCTGAATTAAGCTTGTGACATGGTTGCATGTATTATCTAGATATCTTCATGGTTAAAAGAAATTTAAAATGGAAGTATTAACTGTCCCTATTAATTGTGGGGTGTCTGATAATATAATAAGGGACCAGACAGAAAATTGATGACCCAATGTATAGTGGCATAACCGCAGAGATTAGATATTTAGAAGTCTTGTCAATTTTTTTTTATACAACAGACCCGATGTCTTCAAGTCCAAGGCCGAGCCCTTGGCTTCGTGGTGGCCACCTCGTCATCAAATTGGAGGACATCGAGCCTGCAACTTTTAATGCTATTGCACATGCTTAGTGGTATCTCATAGTCTGTATTGATATTTTCTTTTTCTTTTGAAATTGGGTTTGTATTGATGCTTGCCAAAAATATCACTAGCTATATGTATAGTCTTAATCCCTAAATGCTGCATGATCTATTTGTTTAATTTAGGCATGTAAGAGTATAATATCATTATTACTCCAAAAATTATAGTCTTAGGTCGACAAAAAAATCCATCTTGGCTTTTAAGGCCTAAGTTAACAAGTCCCTCTGTATGTTGATATAAAATACGTGCTGTCATTATGCAAAAGTCTTATACTCTCTTTGTCCTGAAACATGGGGTATGAAAAAATATTTAAAATTTGCTCCATAAGACTAGTCTTAGTGGGAGTTTCGACAGGGTTTCATTCTCTATTTATTGTTATGCCACATCATCATTTTTGATGAAAAGATTAGAGTTTCTTTAGATGAAACTCGCTCGTCATAGTTTCCAACGTGTTGAAACTTGATGAAACCTCCACTGTGGTGGAAATCGTTTCATCTCACAGTCACGCGTGCTTGGGATTTACTGTGCCATGCGCCTCCTCCCTTCCAATCCCTGTACATCTCCATTCTGTGACAGAGGGAGTGGAAGCCAAGCATCGTTGATTTACTGGGTGAGGCCCTTGCGGTGGGCAAAGACGCTTCACCAAGCAGAGGCCCCTAATCGGCGGTGGGAACTTGGATTTGATGCTGCACCGGGTGAAGAAGGGCACATGTGAGTCCACATCATCTTCTTCCTCAGCGGGAGCTCCACCCCTGCCGGCTGCGCCACCCCCATGCCCCGTCTTCCACTTGTAAGTGTCTATCTTGTATGTTGATTTCTCTGCAGCTTGAGTTCAAAGATATTTCTGTTTGAAGCTATTCAATAGGAATATTAATAATGCAGCTTGAGTTTTGAGTTCACGGAGTTAATGATTGTTACTAATTAGTACTTAGTAGTGTCCTCTTGTCTATTAGTGATTGTAATCCGACATCAACGTACATGTAGCTCTATATAGCATATATGAGGAACTAGAGATATTGGTTCCGAACATCAATATACTGTCAGACAGGACTTACTGTATACTGTCAGATAGGACTTACATCTCCTTAGTCAGATCAGATAACATGCATTATTATGTACTTCCGAATATTCAGATCTTTGCAAGATAAATTCCCTTTTATTTGACCAAGGAGAAGTCTGTTTATCTGTAATTTGCAGTCTCTGGAAACTGTAAACCTACTATAGGCCTCTAGTCGTTTTGGTTGCAGTTTAGTCATTTTGGTTCAACAGGGACAGATAAGTTAAAGAAACAATTTTCATATAAATGCACCATTTGTTAAACTATTCTATAAAACATTGACTAGAACTGAATCCAATATAATTTATTCTAGGAGAGAACACATTTTTAGAGATAAGGTTTCCCCAGCTTTTATTCAAAAGCTTCAAATGCATCCAGGTTCAGTGTTTCGGCGCTCATGCGCAACATAAAGAGAAGTTCTCGCAGGCCACACACACTGCTCATTACATAAGTTCAGTGATTGTCATCACATTACTGGAGGCTGTTGAAGATTGAGCACCCGATTAAGCCAACCCTGATGACGACGCCACTTGAGTCACCCATTTGATCTGTGGTGGACGCTTGGACAGCTCCTCCAAATGAACGCTTAGGTCTTCCAGCCGCTTCCCAGCTTCCACCTTGTACAGTGATAACCAGCCCCTGATCATCCTTGAAATCTTTACCAGCACCATCCTCAATTCCTCATACCTAGCCACACAACACCCTGAAAACAAATCTCATTACGTAATTTCCAAAGAGACCAAATCACAGCTGAGGAAACAGCATTTGTCACCAAATGCCTTCTCCCAGCCAACCAAAATTTTGCTACTGATTCATAACTGAACCCAATCTCAACATCCAAACTATCAGAAATGATCTCCCAAATGTTCACAGCAATACTGCATTCAAAGAACAGTGGGTTTATTGTCTCATTTTCAGCACAAAACAAACAAGTAAGATCACTAACATCTCTTCTTTTATGTAAATTATCTCTAGTCAATGATCTATTGTGTGACACCAGACACAAAAAGAATTGGACCCTAGGGGGTATGACCAACTTCCAGACCATATGCACAAACTGGGGGGGAACCCCCTACAGTTGATGATAGCATAAAGAGACTGCACAGAATAAGTTCCTTTAGAAGAAATACTCCACAAAATCTGATCTTCCTCATCATCGAGGGTGACCCCCTCTATTAAACTGCACAGCTCCTCCTAAGATTCCATCTGTGTTTCAGAGACCCTTCTTCTAAAGGAGACTTGGAGGATAACACATGCCTGAGACTATGATGATTATCTGAAACTTTTTAATCGTTGCTCAAGTAGTGAACCTGAGACTATGGACTTTGCCTCAATTATCTTTAGTTAATCGTTGTTATCTGAAACCTGGTGCTATCTTCCATGTAGTTTCTTCATACAGGCTGCTAAGTTTTTTGATCCAGCTGAGGGAAAGTTGATGGCAAAGGATGATCCTCTCGGCCAATATGTCCTTGGCTGAAAGCAACGGTGGAAGGCAATACAAGATGGTTGCAGCTCTGGCTGAAGCAGCTGCTTTAGCCCTTGCTGTTAAGATCCTAATTGGTCTGCAGGTTCAGCAAGCCTTCATTCTATCTGACATCCAACAGCTTGTCAGTTTTTTCAATGGGTGTGATCACTCAAATCCTCCACTGGAAAATAGAGCCGTTCACTCAGCTTTTCGTCAACAACATTCAAGCAATTGGAGGAAGAATCTTCAAAATTGACAGGAAATTGAACGTTACTGCCCATGTATTAGCCAATCAGGCTACCAATCAACACCTCAGTTCTATACTTAGAGCCTCATGTAACAATCCACAGCATGTAAATGGCTGTCCTTTGACGGACATAAATTCTGTACTTGAACCTTTCCATTTTGTGGCTTATGGCAGCTAAATAATAAATTCTGCCTTTTATATCAAAAAAAAAAGAAGAAGGAACAAGATTGTGACATCACAGACGTGAAACTAGCTTGCATGTATTGTGAATGATAATTCCAGTGTGAAATAAGCTTGACGATTGAACCCTTGCTTTTGCCTTATCTTCTGTCTTGTACTCTATCTATCTACACCTACAACTAAAACATTTGGACATCAGTAATCCACACGGGCACACACGAGCGTGCCATTGCTTGCACGCCCGCGCTCGGCTCTTCGCTCGCTCCCATTTGCGCTTGGTGGACCCGGCTCCAATTCAGATTTTTTTAAAATTTAATCTTTTTTAATCAAAAAACCAAAAAAACTCTGTCTGAAACATAATTCCACCAAGCGACCAAAGCACTGTGTTATGCCAAATGTTTTGGCGCGACCAAAGGGGACACCGTGACAAGAGAGTTCACTGGGGCCACCCACCCCGTCACGCCACATGCATTGGCGCGACGGGCTAGTCGCGTCAAATCATTTGGCGCGACAGGGTAGTGCTCCTTTAAGCAAAATTATACGTTTCTCTAAATCTTAAGCTAAGAAATAATAAATTTTACTATGATTTGGACGACAAATTTTTTTTAAATTTACTGTGGAGGTTTATGCTGCGGTGATAGCCTACTTTGTTCCTTCTGGGTTTCCTTTTGCTCTTGAAGCTGTCCTGTTGTTCCTGGCTTGTGCTGTAAAGCTGTCAAGATGTTTCCTTTTGCTAAGCTGATATGTTCCTAACTATGTTTGGCCTTTGTTAATTGAATACTACATGATCTATATAAGTATGTTGGAATTCAAGTATTTGTGCATTACATTACAATTTTGTTGCATGTGCATCGTTAGGTCCATATGTCCTGCTGTAGCATCTACTTGTTGCGGCTGACCAGCACGCTCTGGACCGGCTGAAGCTGATTTGTTCCCTGAAATTGATAAAAAATGCTTCTGTCAATACAGTTAGTTCTATTTAAGTTTGTGCTGAAACATACAACTGTCCAGTGTTGAAGAACAAGTGCTTGGATTTCTTTGCTGCGGAGAAAAATTTCAAGGAAGCGGTATTCACGGATGGTTTTGTAATTTTGCTCAGAAATTTCCATCCCTTGCTGCCAAGCTGAGGAGAAGGGTTGTGATATAGCATGTAATCCTAAATTTCAATGTCTTACTGCAGGTGTGCAACCAAAGATCAGTGTGCTGATGAATAGAGTACATATAATCAATTTAGCTATTCTATCGGTACCTCATGTGCTGATGAATAGTGTCTGTAATCAAATTAGCTATTCTACTAGCATTACCTGATCAAGTTTCTGCCAAGTGACAGTGAGACATCTCAAATGTAAGTATGGTACTCATCTGGTTATGCTAAAGTAGTGCTCTAAACTTTTTATTAATTAATTAGAGATTAACTTAGTATTGTCAACTTTCAAGCTGTTTACCTTTTTGAGCTGTCATTCTTTACTCAGCTATCTGTCAGTAGTACTCTTGCATTGGCTCTGATGTTCCAATATCACTTGTATTGTCATGCCACAAATTTAAATTTTGTACCTTCCAGTATATACATATTCGTTTGACAACTGAAATTTCAAAATAGTAATACCGAGATATTCTTATAACTTCTTATCCATGTTAAGTCCCCATATTTTTGTCCGATTAATACATTCTTGTGCATCAAATGTGACTTATATTAGGACATGGTGATGTATGCATCTCCATGGTAGAAATTAGTTCAAAAATTGGAATGTAGTCTAGGCTGGGGCTACTTCAAGATGGTGCAGAGTTTTTTTTCACCCTCCACATTGTTTCTTGATGAGTGTGAACTAATGCTAATTTGGAGCACTCTAGTCTCATTTTTTTCATAATTTTACTTCCATTTGGACTTTGGAATTTGCATTGATATGTTTTATATTATAAATTCCTCTTTTATATTTTCTACACGGAAACCAATCTGTGGTTCTTGGACCTGTTCTTTGATTACCTTTACACATTATGAAGTACAAATTCATGATGACATTGTGTGTTTCTATTTCTTTTAGTGTTAGAATCAGAGTGACGATCACTGGTATCATAGTATGGTGTTTTGAGATAGTGGCGATTGCTGTCTAATGTGTTAACTTTCAAAGGTATTGGAGAGCAGGTAAATTATTTGACGATGTTATGGTGGGGAAGTCTTATACAAGGCACAACAACCGAAGTGGCTGAACCGGACCAGGAAGAGATGAAGCGTGGTCACCAACTTCTGTCAGGTTGAGGCTCATCAAGAAGATTTAGTTAGTTAGGAGTCTTAGAGGATTTGGAGTCTTAGAGGATTTGGTCCATATTCATAGCAGGAGTCTGTTAGCGTTGAGAGTCAAGTTGGTTAGCGTTCAGAGTCAAGTTGTCCACGTTCAGAGTCAAGAGTCCATCTTCGTTAATGAAACGAGCAGCCCAGGATTGAGATTTACATCACCCTTGGGCACCTGGCGGTGCTCCTGTTCCTCATCCCCGTATTGCCGTGCGCTCGCTGATCCAATCACGGCTCCTGCACGCCGCAAGCTCACACGAACGCACGCTCCCGCCTCGCCTCCGTACTTCCTTCGCAGCAAGGCTCGCTGCCGTAACAGACGATTAATACATTCGATAATTGAAGTATTAGATTAGTGACACCCACATCTAGATGCAGCTTCTTATCCAGGGGCCGGGCAATCTTTATGTTCTTTGTAACTTGTTCTTTGATCTGTATACTCGTTGTCAGTGTGGCTTAAGTTTAGAAATTAGCAATATGGTATTCATATCCATGCACCTGAATGCTGGAAATGAAGTTCAAGAAAGCGGTGTAATCTGAGGTTTTCTTGTAGCTGAGCTGCTGATGCATAGTTTCTCCCTAGTAGTTACTGAAAAGCAATGTATGAGAATTTCTAGTGTAAAAATAGTGGTAGGAACTTACTTGATACTGTTCTACCGCAAAGACATTTTTAGATTTTAGAACTGCACAGGACTATAGTTATAGATCTTTTGTCATTTCAACCATATTGTAATCTGGAGCATCAGTATCTTTTTTTTGAGCAGTCAGTGGGGAACTTCCCCACCTATTTGTTTCTCTTTATTGAATATGGTTAAAAAGAAGTGCAGGAGCACGAGATGTGCTAAAGGGAGAGCTTGCAAAGCTCAAAGAAAAAGCACATAGATCTATGGCAGAATCTCCTTCCAAAGATTAAGAGGCCTTTCTACACTTGGCTTGGCTTCGGCACATACCAACCAATTTCTTCCTTGAAATATAACTGCCAGCTTTGAAGATTACAGGGCTTATTGTTGATGAAGATGACAACATTTCTCATGTTCCAGCATCCAACAGGTGGTGATCACTAATTCTCTGAATCTGTTCCTGCCAGAATCTGTACTAGCCTTAATCATCATGTCGAGAGGAGGCAAGTTCAGGTCCCAGTGAATGCTTAAATAGTTATGAAAACTATAACCCAAGCTGGTGGTCCTAATGAAGAGGGTATTTTATTGACTATGAGCACTTTAACTGATGATGGTGTAATGGCTGTCAAAAATGCTGCATGCGAGAGGCTTCATGAACAGAGGGTGGATGTGAAGACGAAGTCAAAGAAGATGATGGATTGCTTGAATAGGTTTCATGTGGCTCTTCCAAAGCCTCGTGACAACAAGGAGAGGCCTATTTGTATCCCTCCAGTTGTTCTGGAAGCTAGGGCTAATGCTGCTGCAAAGGAAAAGAAGCAGCTTGAGAAGGACATTGAGAATGAGAATGGAGGTGCTGGGGTATATTCTGCAAGGCTCAAGAAACATTATATATTGGCCAATGATGAATGGGAGTATATTCTTCCAGAGATACTGGATGGTCACAATGTTGCCGATTTTCTGGATCCAGATATCCTAGTAAGGTGTGTGTTTGACGAGATTTTGTACAACATTTTTTCTTTATCGCGTATGTATACTCATTGTACAAAATTCACAAGCTGGGATCGGAGCTAACATATAAAAATATGAATATATACTCGTGTTCTCAATTAGCCCGAGCTGATATATAGCCAGCATGTGGATTGCCATGAAAGAGAAGAGAAGCTAATAGGTTTCTTCTCTCAAATGCAAAGGAGACGAGATTGCATATACGCATATATATGCACGTCCGAAGTGCTACAGGGCCATGCACGTACAAATGGAAGAAGCTAACACTATTAGCCTTGCATATATATACATATATACTTGCACCTGTACGTACCAGCTGTAGGATGCGTACATACGCCGGTCTGTCGTGTATATTTCTGTAGAAATGTACACAAGACGGCGCACCCTGGCACTACTCAACCGGTGCAAGATCCGCTCACAACGTTCTAGAATTCCTGGTATATACGCCTGGCAGATACACGAGTTGGTGGCCAACCGGAGTATATGCGTGTATATATTTTCATTGCTTCATCAGACTATAATAGCGTTCCATCCTGCTGGGTCCACACGTCATGGACCGCACGAGAGGAAGGCTAATTTGGGTTCCGATCAGCTGTATACATGTATATGCAGTTGGCAAATATCTTGGTTTGAAATGTGATCGCAGGGGATAGCGACGGCGGATGGATAAACATCACGTGTTTCACCGTGCGTAGGAAGGAGCCAGCTCCACATATCTCGCGCGGCAGCAACTGAACCTGGCGGCGCGCGTGCGCGGGCATCTGCGTCTACAGCACTACCCTAGTTGCTGCCTATATAAACAACATCCGAGGCCTCACGGGCTAGAGGGGACGGGGCATTTAGAGCGCCGCCAGGCTGCTCCCAGCGTCCGCTTCTCAATCTACCACGCCGCCGCCGGCCAATGGCTGTGGCATCTGCAGCTAAACCATGCCCGGCAGATTGAATCGCTGGTGCAGACGAAGGCAGCCCTGACGCCGAAGACGAAAGGCAGGCAGCCGCCGCCGCTCATGATGACACCGTCGCCGGAACCAAGTCTAGACAGGCTGCACACCTGTTGTGCTGCGCCAAGGAGCACGGGGATGGCATATGTTCAACTCGGCCTCACGCAGGGAGCGGAGGGCAGCTGCGGGTGCCCTGACTGCGCCCAATCACCAAGCTGTCGACAGAACGCGCCCAGTTGATCGGATCGACTGAAGAGGCAGATCAGCCGCCGGACGCGGTTCTGATACACACGACGCCGGCTGCGCGATAGTCGATCTGTGCCGTCGAAGGAGCATGCATGTGTGCAAACAACGCACGGGGCACCATCTACGCAGAAGATGCATGCGTCGATGCAAGGCAATACGCGTCGACGGCCGGAGGGCATGCACGCGGGGAGACACGTACGTCCACCCTCTTCTCCATCAAGGATCTGTTCAAGACGAAGGGAGTGCAGCGACACGCGCGCCCCGGATGCCTGCACCTAACCATGGCGCCATGATGCAAGAGCAAGGTGACGAAGGCCAAGATGGAGAAGCTAGGAGCAAGTCCATTCATGCCCGTGGCCGCCGGAGGCCGACATGTTCATCTACACGTCCCTGCTGTGAAGGCCGGCGCCTTGGTCCACACGTCCCTGCAGCCAGCCATCCTCACACACGCACGCACTCCCGGTGGCGCAGGATGACGAACACCATCGACAACTCAGACAATGGCTCCATCATCTACTGCACCGACTATGTGTCGTGCCACGTACACTAGGCAGGCGTGCACCTGTACACGGCACCTGAGAAGGAGATCAGCTGCAAGCTTACTAGTCACCGCTCGCCGGAGGGCTGCGCCGTGCACATACTGAGCTCAATCCAGCCAGAAGAGGTGTACGTAGCACGTCATGCAACGACTCCCACGCCGCCCGGCGGCTTCGACTGCGTCTTTCTACCACGCCGACACGCGTATGTGCAACGGCGGCGCCCGGCGACTTCCACTACGCAGTTGCGTGCATCGTGGGCACGAACAGGGGCGTGAGGTAGCCATGCCAAGCATATGGCACCATGAAGTGGAGTAGCGACAAGCTTCGCCATGCCAAGAGCACAACACGTCGAGCCAGACGCATTGAGACAGAGCCTAAAGCCAGACGGCTCTGCATGCGTCAAGCCAGCGGCGACACCTCGATGCCGGATGAGCACGCCGATGCCAGCATCGCCCGATACATATGCGTCCCTGCTTTGGATGTAGGAGCATGACGGAGCGTGCCAGCTGTGACTATACATGGCGGCCCAATATATTTAATTACTAATCTTTCTTATAGTCTATGTTGTTTTCTACTTTAATAACATGCAGGGTGCCACACATCTACATCAATGAGGACCCCGCATCAAGACCGCGGCGCTACGACAAGTCTTCATCCACCACTCCAACAACTCCACATGATCAAGTTCCACGGCCTACCACGATGACGTTGCCGAGGAAGTCTGAAGCAATCTAAACTATATCAACCATGCAAGTGACGACTAGGACGACACCACGTGTCATTCGAGGGAGTGACTGCACGGCGTACGCGCGCCCGAAACGATAATGGCGCACGCGCCCTCCGACCAATGCCGGCACGCAGTTTGTATGGACGCGCGTTGCGGTGTAGGTTCCCCTGTCTAGTTTCATTCACAGGCCTATCTTCTTCTGTATAGCTCATATAGTTGTTTGGGTTCTCCTCTCTAGCTTCTTTCCCAATGGGCCAAATGTAATTTCTATGAGTTTTAATTTTTTCTTTCGGGACAATGGGTTTGTGGGTGAAGAAAAGGACGGAGGGATGGTTTCACATCTATATGAAAGTGAAAGTAAATATTTTCAAAATTCTCGTAATATAAAACAACAGTTGTCATAAAAAAATAGAAAAAGAAAATACATGTTTTTTCTCCTTCGTAATACTGATGCGTGATTTTCATAATGGTCGTTGTTGTTGACCTGATATTTTTTTAATATCTAACCAATCAATTGTAAACGTGAGTACATAAGATTTGTTCCCGTACGTTTCTCTAATTCCCAGAAGAATATTTTTCTGTACGTTTTTGTTGTTGATGAAGAATTGTTTTTGGTACGTTAATGTTGTTTTTAACCGTGCAATTAGATATTAACTTGTTTTATATAGTATAATAATTGTGGGGGTGGATAATTATTTAGAAAACAAAATAGATTTAATGGAAAATAAATCTAATGGTCTACAGAATCCAGTTTTTTCTCTTTCAGTAATACAATATAAAGGAATTAGTAATTCAACCAATGTAGCAAAAAATAAAAACTAGTTCATAAAAATATGTAAGGTTATCAGGATAGATATATATGACTTTGCAATTAGCTAATATATATAAAACACACTAGTGCAGGGCACGCCATGTGGCGCACATGTGCGGTGATCCATAAAATTTTAAATATGGAGACTTTGCAATGTACAGATCGCTCCATTGGCCGGTGTTTTGTCTATGCCGATTATCAGAACTCCATTTTCATGTGGCCTTGTAACTGATTTGTTTGTGAGCAGTAATTCAGGTATGGTGTATCAGCCAAAATGAGCAAGATTCAGTAAAACATTTAAGATTTTCTACTGTTTTATTTACCAATGGTGAAAGCTCTGTGCTAAAGCTGAAACCTTTTTCTCTTGACTCTACCCATTGTTGTCCATGTGGAGAATGATTTGGAGGTCCTCCTCTAGATAGCTTCTTTGCTAAAAATTCAAAACAAAAGAAGTAAAGCAAAGCTAAGTTAGGAACTTAGGATTCCCAGTGATTTGATTATTTTAGTAAGCTAACTAAATAGATAATGAAATGTCAATTGGCTTACTAACAAGTTTGTGCCGGCTGTTGCCGTTTGGAACGAACAGCTGGAACACATCTCCTTGGTTGCTGAATGGAAACCCTGAGCTGGAGCTCTCAAGTGAGAGGATTGAGGTTGCCAAAGGGCCACAGGCTTTGAATATCTGAATTTTGCTAGTGCCATGAGTAAGCTACTAATTTGGTCGACTGATCTATCACACGACAGAACAAGCTCACAAGTGAAAAGTTTAAACTTACATCTTTTTGTAGGAGAGTAGACATGTTGCTGAAGTAAAACAGCGGAATTGATAAGAATTTCGAAAGATGGTATTTTTGAAAGTTTGAACGGGGCTCTGCTGCCAATCACCTAAACAAAAGAACATTTGGGCAGAAGAATTAAGTAAACATTGTGGCTATGGGATCGATCAATAAAATTCTCTAATACAAGATTTTTAATACGGAGCCACCACTATTCATCAATAAATATAATACAGAGCTATATGGGTAAGATTTCAGAGTAGAGATCAAAATAAGGAATTCAAATGGCATTTTTTCTGCCAAAATTGATCGCAGTCAGCAACCTGCATAAATCATGAGAACAAAAATCATTGTACAGATGCATAGATTCAATATCAATTAGATAAACTAGAGACCATGTACTGAAAGCAAGTGAGAGAGAAGAATCAAAGGAGGATCCCCTGTGGTGATTGCGGTGTCATGTCCTATTGCAGCATGCGCTGCACCACTGCCACTGCACCTCGGTCACCTTCTACACCACAGCTGCACATATGGTAATTGTACATCATTACAAACGATGTAGTAAAAGCAACTTGAAAGGGTGAACAACCGTAAGCATGGACAAAAGCGTACGAAGATAATAATGATCTAGTTAGGGAAGGAAGTTGGTATATCCAGGTTGACCTTGATGATCTCTCAATCCAGAAATTATGACAATGAGAAAACAAAGATCATTTGTTTGTCTTGCCTAACCAGAACATTTGAATTTGTATTGCTAGATTGAAGGATGTTTTAGTACTCAATATTAATACTTCACATGAACACAATTAGGAGAGATGGGTTGGAAAATTGTAAGGAAATGTTAGGGGCTATATTCGTGGAGCACAGGAAGCATCATGATGGCCATAAGGAATGTTAGGGGCTATACTCGAGGAGCACAGGAAGCATCATGATGGCCGTAAGGAATGTTAGAGGTTGTACCTTGAAGAGCACAGGAAGAATTATGATGGCAATCTTGACACGTTGCTACAACAAATAGCAACAAGGTCAATAAAATTGAAATCAGCAGTAGCAATGTGCATCTAAGAAGATACTACAAACCTAAAAGTAATGAACACACCATAGGATCGATCCCCTAGTGCAGCCACCATGTGTAGCCAGGGGAGGAAGCCCTCACACCTCAAAGAACACCCACGAGAGGGAGAGATGGGAGTCAAATTGCTTGATGATCTAATTTTTTTATTCACAACAGCATCATGTAAAATAGATGACTCTATTACATAGTTAATTAATTTTTTGAACAAAGAAAAACCTTAAAAACTAAACACTAAAAAAATCTCCAAGTAGGATTCTACCATTACCAACAGTAAACAGAAGGAGCACATCTCTTTTGCATAGTTAGGACTTTGTGAGTCTCGGATGTTTGTGCCCAAAACTACGACAAGGCCGGGGCAACAATGCACGGTGTGGTCAGTGGTACATAAGTGGGCCACAATGACTGGAAAAATACAAAATCATGGCAGTAATAGGAATCTTGCATAGAATGAAGGAAAATAATATGCGGTGTTTAAATAGCACTACAACTATGCACGTGAGGATCAAATGGCAGAGCAGATTAGTAAGCAGTGATTCTAGGTCTCTCTTATTACAATTAAGTGAATAAATAACCTAAAAGTAAAATTTGATCATGAAAGCTATATGAGAAAAGAAAACATGCTAGCTGCCTTACTGATATCGCATACAACTAAAGCTATAGACACAAATCCGAAAAGCATGATGAGGCATGGAAGCAATAGAGCATGATGAGACATGGAAGCAATAGTTAGCATTCTAAAAAGGATAACACTTCAGGTGCAGACTGAGAACTGAAATCTTCAAGGCAGTCCCCTAAACGGTGCTCAATGGAATCGTCAATTATAGAATGGCATGGGATAGCTATGACCTTAGTATGGTATATATTTTCTGAGTTCCACCATGACTACCTAAGTATCATTTAATCCTAGAAAACATAAAATGAAAATGTTTTGATGGGGCTAAGCCATTAGTAGAATGAACTCCTTACAAATATCCTAAAAGAATCTGTGCCAACAGAAGCAATGTTGCAAAGCAAAAATGAATTGAATAAGAAGTAGTGTTTAAATGGCACCATGCCTATGCAAATGAGGGATGAACAACCGAGCATATTAAATAAGGGCATGGATAGTCTTGAACCTTGTATGGTATCTTTTATTAGGTGTACCATTATTACCTAAGTACCATTTTATCCTAGGAAACAGAAAAAAATGGTTAGATAGAGCTAAGTCATTCATACATTTGACAAGTTATAAATATCGTATAAAGAAGCAGCGGCAGTAAGAGTAATCTTGCAAAGCATGAAGGAAAAAGAATCCGTGATATTTAAATAGCACCATACTTATGCATATGAGGATTGAATAGCAGAGCAGATTAGTAAGCAGCGATTCTAGCTCTCTCTTATTACAATTAAGTGAATACTGAACTAAAAGTACTAGTTGATCATGAAAGCTATATCAGAAGAGAAAACACGATAGTTTCCTTGTTGATATCGCTATAGAAATGAATCTGAAAGCATGATAAGGCTAGGGGACATCTCAGATCACTCGTTTGCCGATGGGAAGTTTAAGCATAGAAAGTTACATTGTCTTAAAAAAGTTTTGTGGGAAAGCGATGTCTCTGTTCGTGTTACTAGCAGGGAGCATACAAATTCTTGCTCGGGTTCAAAACTTTGCACTAGGGATTTAAAAAACTTTGAACCACGAAAATACAAACTTTGTACAGCTAGGTTCAAAACTTTAAGCTATCACACTATAAACTTTGTACTGCTAGGTTCAAAACTATACACTAACAATGTATGAACTTTCACTATGATATTATAAACTTTGTATGGTTAGGTTCAAAATCTTTAAACTATCACATTATAAACTCTATACTACCAAGTTCAAAAACTTTACCCTCAGAATTAATAAACTTTGAACTATCACTGTACAAACTTTGTATTGCTAGATTCCTTTCTTGGATCTATTACATAATTAATAAACTTTAAACTATAATATCACAAACTTTACACTCAGAATTTAAAAACTTTGAATCATGACAATACAAATTTTTACTGCTAGGTTCAAAACTTTGAGCTATCACATTATAAACTTTATATTTCTAGGTTCAAACCTTTCTACTTAGAATTTATAAAAGTTCGAACTATCATATGAAAATTTTTGTACCAAATAGCTCCAAAACTTTACACCCAAAAAAATATAATAATTAAAAATGTCACATTAAAAACTTTAGACTGCTAGATTCAAGAACTTTAAACTCAGAATGATGCTAAAAAAACTTTAAACTCAGAATTTATAAACTTAATTGTGACATTACAAAAATCATATTTCTAGGTACAAAACTTAGGTTCAGAACTTGATACTTAGAATTTAGAAACTTTCAACTATGACATTAAAAACTCTTTACTATTAGATTCAAAACTTTACACTCTAAATTTAAAAACTTTCAAATGTGACGTTACAAACTTTTTATAGCTGGGTTCAAAACTTTACACTGGACATTTTAAAAATTTATACTTCTAGGTTGAAAACTTTACACTATAACATTATAAGCTTTGTAATGCTAGGTTTAAAACTTTACATTTAGAAATTATAAAACATTAAATTATCACATTAAAAATGTTGTGCTACAAGGTTAAAAAAACTTTGAATCATCACATTACAAACTTTCTATGCTTAGGTTGAAAATTTTACACTCAGAGTTAATAAAAATTTGAACTATGAGATTACTAACTTTGTACCTTTAACTATGAGATTAAAAACTTTGTACTGCTAGGTTAAAAACTTTGGATTATAACATTAAACTTTCTATTGCAAGATTCAAAGATTTAAACTTAAAATTTTTAAAACTTTGAACTAACACATTGTAATCTTTGTACTGCTAGATTCAAATACGTTGATCTATCACAATATAAACCTTATATTAATAGGTCCAAAACTTTACACTCAGAAATTAAAATATTTTGAACTATCACATTATAAACTTTACACTACTAGATTGAAAAACTTACGCTCAGAATTTTTAAACTTTAAACTATGACATTAAAAATTTTATACTTGTAGGTAGAAAACTTGTTACTGTGTTGAAAAAAAGAACTCACCTGTATTGATAACATTGTCTTAATATGGAGCAGAGAATCAATTTTTTCATTGCTTGGGCGGTGAGTAAATAATATGACAAACTCTCTCATAATGTCTTTGCTTCCTCCTATTAAAAAGATTTGATGGTGTTGTCATAATTAAAAATTCATATAAGGTCATAATGTCTTTGATGCAGTGATCCATAGACATGTGCACATCATTATGGAATGTTGAGAATAAAAGTGTTCATGGTTTTTCTCTTGAGTAATTTCTTCAACATGGTGAAAAAAGTAATTGCTCCTAGTTTATGGAGATTATATTTAGGGGAGGCCAAAGCTACAACCTACAGACATAGCTTTTAGAACCAACTGGACACTATGGCAAAAATATATTAGTCCGATACAATTTTATTTTCCCTTTTGCATATATATATTCTCACATAAGTGCTAAAAACCAATGAGAGCAACATAGAACAATAATAAAAAGTTCAATCCACCAATCATGAGCATAAGAAACTCTAATCCAAGTTAATCTCCCCAAAAGGTTAAATCCCCAAAAATCTTATATAGCAGCCACACATTCTCATGCCTACTGCTCCAAAAATTTGCATGCCCCCAAAGCTGTCCCACCCATCAATCAATGAAATATACTTACGGAGAGCAATAAAGAAGAATGGGCAAGCCCAAGAGGACGAGGCATGCGACCTGTACCTGGAGGAGCTGGAGGTATTCAAGGACATCGGCTGGTAAACCTACAGGATGAGCTCGCCACATTGGCTGCCAGATCTTGGAGCTAATTGCTTTGTCCTGGTACTACCTGCAGCCGCCGGATCACACACAGATGGCAGATTCGTTGGTGCCATCACTCATCCTGTCAGCCCGCTTAAGTCCGCTGTCGAACCCACATGACCACACAACGGCTTTTTGGACCTCAGTTTGAATCTGCACAAAACGTCTATACTTGGAACAATTGATGCTGGGCTAAAACTTTGTCAAAAAAAGTAAAGAGCAATATAAGATTATATTTCACATGAATGGAAAACAAAAAAGTAAAAACAATATCAACATTTTCTATACATGCATTCCATTAACTATTACCATTGCAAAATTCCATGATTTTTGCACTTTTAACATCACTGTACCTAATTCATACACTAGCAAAAAAAGAGATGTAGGCATCTAAAAAGAGATGTAGGCATCACTCTTTCTCTCCACATATACTTTTGGGAAGGCTTTTACTTAATTTCTGTCATTTGTTGCCTGGATGCATGCGCCTAATACTTATCTTCCTTGTATATGTGAAATTAACTAACATATTGTCTCCCCAAAGGAAAAATGTAAGTGCAGCTGAATATAAGAAAAGACATTCTAAAAAGTTATAACAAAAATATCTTTATATGTTTAAGTATAACTTAGAAATATTCAACTAAAGTAGAAACCCTTCATTCACATTAGAATATTGGTATTGACATCGGGGGATCATGATGTCATCATAATAATAATGTTGTCATTGTAAAATGTAAACAACAAAAAAATGAAGACCACTAATGCATTAGTAAAGTTCTAAAAATTTTGTACATTGTAAGCTATCTACATTGTAAGAAATTCTAAGAAGAAATTTATCCAGAGAAAAATGAATAGCCCAATGAGCATATCGAAATCAAAACAAAAGAAAAAAATGGCAAAAGTGGGAATATAAAAAGCCATAGCATTGCACCAATGTGATGACATGGACCTCTTTGTTGAGGTTGGTTCTTTGAAGACATTGTTCCCCTGACTTAGATTTGAAAGACATAGAGGGTGACTTGATTAGACGTCTGAGGTTGAGGATGAGAGCAATTGTTAGAGGTGTTGTCCGTTGTCGTCACGGGTTGCTGCATTGTTGGGCTGACTTTTGATTTCAAGACATAGGATGAGTTGATTATTTAGAGGTCTGAGCAATTATTTAGACATATTCGTCATCGGCTGTGCATTCGCTCGGGAGACCGACAATCATCGGCGGGTGTAGAGAGATGGGCCAGGGGTTTTTGCCCCGGCCAAAACTCCCCCGAAATATACAAACCTAAACCCCTTCAGGAGCTAGAAAATAGTTCAAGCCTGACATGAATAGCACTTGTTTGAGGTCAATCTCTACACAACAGATCCTGACGCTAAACCAGATTTGAATATCAAGCGTATTAACAATTTGATCACAACCATAACCAACAAAATTTGGGTATAAAATGCTCGCAAAAAATAAACATTAGAACACATTAAAAAATAAGGGGGTTTATGGTACTCCTGTCCCCTAATGCCCACACAGTTACATATCTGTAAAAAGTCCAAAAAGCATAGTATAGTGATAGCTTGATAGGATCATCCAAATGTAATGCCCAAAACATAAGGTCACTATGCCTACTTGACATGTGATCTACCTTTTGCTGCTACGATATGTTAAACTCTAACACACCAACCGGTGGAGTACATTCATCATTTGTTTAAGACAACAGCAAGTTACATTCACTCATTCACCATACCAAAGTTCAGAGTCATGACTGATCCAACTCAAGTAACAGCAGTAGCAAAAAAAAGTGAGGAAACCGCTCCTAGGATTAAGAAATACTACAGGAGACTGGATTTATGGAGCCAAAGTCATGCTCGAATAAATGGGCAGCAGTCAAAGGCTTTGATCTAAAACTGAAACTAGAATATCAAAAAATTAAAAACCACCATGAACACTAAAAACACTATGGATCTGAGCTAAATGGATACAGATTAGAGGATCTGAGCAACATTTTTTGCATAATCGAATGCATGAGATAGTTTGCTATTTTTAGAAGGATGGCATCACGCCACGAACACCACAATCTCTACTAGCATGAGCAAACCAGAGACAATTTGCGGGATGAAGTATCAACTCAAATCGCTAGGAACTAGTCGATGCCTCTCTGTATCGTCATGAACTTGCAAGTGCGTAACCCTAAAAACTGCCATGTCCAATAGGGGAATAACAGGGAAAGCCGTCGGCGTGGCATAAGAGCGGAGGCTCGTACCTATAGGAGTTGGAATCGTTGGAGGTCGTCGTTGGTGACAGCGTCCACGTCCTCGGAGCGGCAGGAACCCCGCCACGCAGGCTGCAGCAGCCAGATCTCGACCAACACAAGGGATCTGCATCCTCCTAAAAAATTGAATTCCCCTCAAATCAACATCCAAATCCACCACGAATCGAGACCGCGAGGACGGATCGTCCTTGAAATCAAAGCTGATATGAACGATGGCCTACCTTCACTTCACCTGCACGTGGACTGGAGCCACCGGCCGCGCTCCGGTGCCGATGAGGCCTGGCCCTCAACGTTGATGGCGAATCGATGGGCGCCGCCGTCGAAAAATCGCCGGTGCGATGGGGGATTCCAACGGCACGTTGAGTGCCAGAAAAATGGGGAGCGATCGCGGAGAGAATGGGGAAAGGAACCGCCGCACTATTTGAATTATTTTAAATCCTCCACCCGACATACGGGTCCAGACAAGAGAAATGACAAAAATGAAACAGAAAAGGAAAGGATGCGGACGGGAATAGTCGTACCTCCTATAAACAGCATCCGTGCGCTAGCAGCCGTAACGGCGCGCGTGCGCCAAATAGCCTCTGTGGCCATTCGACACCGACAAGGCGAACGACACGGGCAAGCATGGCTAATGTCCCAGCCATGTTCACCGGCTAAAGGACCAACGAGGCCCTCATGCCAACTGCCACCCACATCTACACCAACACCACGCATGGAGAAGTGAAGTGAAGACCGACGACGATGACCAAAATAGCTTAATCGGAGGTACTCTGTGAGCCTGACTGCTGACTCATAGGGGTAATTAACCAAGAGCCTTCCGAGGCCCTGGGAACCATGAAGACCACATCGCCCAAGTTAGATCGCCGTCAGTAGGCCATAGTGAGCGCACACATATACTAGGGAACATTATTTGTATTTTATTTAAATATAAATAAAGTCAATGTTCCCTTCTCTTATTTATTTTATGTACTTTAGTACACTGGCACGCCCGCATATTTATTTTTATTTCGCATAGAGAGATCCTCTACTTGGATGGATTTTTCTGTTGAAACAGTGTGAAGGGTTGGAAAGAGAGGAAGGGCTTTGTCTGGAAGAACAAGCTGTTGAAGATGCTTTCCAGATTGATGGTCATGAACTAACTCAGGAACAGGAGATTTTGGCTTAGATTAGGATTTAGCAAGAAGGCATTACTCGTCCAAGAACACAGAATGAAGAAGAGAACTGCAGAAAGCTGTCCTATTGTCCCTATAAAGTTTGATAAAGATAGGAAATTCACAACTGATAGGATAGGACGACAGCTTTCCTCTTTGGGTGTGGATCCTAGTGCTTCTGTGAATAGAGCTCGCAGCCAGTCTTGGGGTCCCTAGTGTGAGAGGTCAGTGAGTAGAGCTGCAGCTGATGGTGACAGCATGGAGATAGATGGTCAGCAATCCAACAAGAAACGGCTTCGGATGTCACAGTCTAGGTCGTGGTACGTGCTCCTGAGGTCATTCCTGGAGAAGGATTCAAGGACTCTGAGCAGAAGAAGGCTATCAAGAAGGCGGAGGCCTCTACTAAGAAAAGGAACAAGGATGCTCGCCGTGGAGGGGCTGACCGCTTTATTCTCACTTTGAAACCAAAGCATCTGTTCTCTGGGCAACGCACTCTTGGAAAGACAAGCAGACGATAAGCTTCAGCACCTCAATGGGTTGGTCATTTTTGCAATCTATTTTCTGTGTCCTGACATTGCATTTTCCCTGTCTTGCATTCTTTATTGTTGTATGTGTCCTGATATTGAGTTTTCCCTGTCTTGCTTTCTTTGTTCTATTACTGTGTCTTGACATTGCTTTTCCTATTTTTACTATTGCTGTTAGGTGAGTAGGTGACTGCTGCACTTTTTGTGTGGGCAATTTGATGAAACGGGAGCTTTTGTCTTTAGCCAGCACTTATTTATGCTATTATTTATGAAATATGTCTTGCTGTACCGTGGTCCTCTTGAGACATAGTTATGCTAGTTTATACATGTATTGTTCTGAACTGGTTTGGCTGCTATATGTTACTTTCTGGTGTTTAATTCTCTTGAATGGTACGAAGTTATTCATATCTCTCCCACTTGAAAACTTTGTATTGTGTCCGTGAGATCTCACCATCGATTATTTTCTTAATTATGCTTTTGATTTTTATCAATTAATAGCACTCACCATCGATTCTTCTCTCTCTGTGCTGCTGTGTGGCAGGAATTCTCTTAATTATGCTTTTGATTTTAATCAATTATTAGTTGCTTAAGGTTCTTAGTGAAACTGCTAATGTGGTCCATGTCAATTGCTACTATTTTGGCTCCTCCAAGGTTCAGGTTCAGAGTTCTAATCGAGTTCTTTGATCGAGATTGGTTCGGAGTTCCAATCCTGGTTGTCAACAAATAGAACGCTCTGCAACCATAGTTAAATTTAGTAGTTGATAATTTAATCAACTGCTGAACTTGTGTGAGTTCTTGTGTGAGTTTCAGTAGAATGAATTGCATGATTTGGAATTGAATTGCTACTGTAAAATGATTGTTCAATAATTCAGTTGAGAATGCTTAGTTGTGCCACAACCAAAGATACATATAGGAGGACCCTTTTTTGTTCCCAAAAAATATATTCTCCATGTAGCATAAGGAGAAGGTAAATGCATGGATTAGCCATCTATTTGCCGAGCCGTGACTGGACTGGAGGATCGATTTTGGAGGGGAAACATAAAAGGAGGGAGCTTTGATTAGCATCTGTTTGCAAAGCTGTGATGACTTTATTTAGGGTCTATATTTGCAGAGCTGACTTGTGACTGGAGGGTCGATGTTGGAGGGGAAACGTAATGAGGAGGTAGCAGGGTCAGTTGCAGAGCTCGAGAAAAAAAATACTTGTGCTTCAAATCCAGATAAAGAAATACATTCCATTTTATGGTTTGTGTTTCAAACCCTGATAAAGAAATGTATTCTAATTTATGGTTTGTTTTAGAAGCCGTTGTACTCGCCAGCCATGCCATAGTTTGCGATGCTGGTATGTGATGCCAGTCATATTATATTCCATAGTATTCCACACTGCAGTTATTTAAGTTGTTATTAGCTGGTTGATTAACGGTTTAAATTATTTGTGGACATGTCATGAACATAAGCTAAATGATCGGTAGTACTATATCGTTATGCCAGTAAAAGGGGCAAGCAAAGAAGAGAGCTGCTTCTCCTGCAAATGCCACAATTATAATCCTCAAGTACGTTGTTCCATCAGTATCTTTTGAAATTCACTGATGAAAGGGTGATTAAATTAGGGCGTTAGCGATGTTGTCATATTTCTGTCCTGAAAGCAGGCTGAAACTAATTCCTAGGACCAGGTCGTGTCAAAGTAGTTTGTATGTTTGGGGTTTTCTTTCGGTTCAGCGCTACCATCGCACCTACTCGAGTGGAAAGATAAGACTCGGCAGCTACTGACTGCAAAAGATAGGTATAGATATGATTGCCTTCCGTAGGGATGGGCTAGTTTGTGTCAATTCTTGGCTCACTTGCTTTGCTACGAGAACCAATGAATAGTTAGCTCTGTTTGGACAGCAGGAACGAAACAACTAGTTGGATAGTGCTAGTCTTTTCTAGCTATCTATTTCTTTCTTTCAACGTGCACAACCAGGAATGCCTAGCTCACTTACTTCTTTGTGGCTTTCGTCTAGCTCTCCTTTCTTCCATATGGGTTACCTACTTATGGACTAGTACTTTTTAGGCTAAGTGAACGGGTAGCTACCTGTCGTTGATGAGCCTTGTATGATGTACAATGTACAAATATTCCTGAAAGGCTGAACAAATCCTTGCGTGGTGATGTTGTTGGGCCAATGGTGGGCCTCCACACAACTCGAGCGAGGCCTTAGGACGCGGCGGCCCGATCGGCGGCCGGCGGAGGCAAGTCGTAAGCCGTTCCATTGCTGATGGAGCCTTCAGCTCGCCGCAACACCGGAACGAGATCGTCTAACTTCACCTGAAAATGACTGCACCTGCAGTCAGCACATCTATACCGTTGGCTCGTGATCGAACGAATGCAGACTTATGCAGTCTCTTAACCTGCACTGTGGCTGCCGAGCTCCTCTGTTATCTGGGCCTCGGCCCAACAATAGCTTCATCGCTCCCCACTCTGCCCGTCTCCTTCCTCTAGTTCTCTGCTTCTCTTTTCCCTTCTGCAGCCATGGCGCCCAAGGTGGCTGCACCAAATTTACCACCATGTCTTTAACCCCCGAGCAATTGATACCCCAAATAAAATCTCCAACAAATCTAGTTAGTTTCTAGCTATTTCCCCCTTCGATTTGGCCTCCTTTGATGCTTGCAGGCTGGGGCAGTGGCGCCACCGAAGTGTCGGGCTCGGCGGCCATGACGCCCAGGCAAGGCCAAGTAGCCCCGTGCGTGCTTCACAAAGTAAAATGTGCGGTGACTCAAACTCCGGTACCGACCTCCAGAACAGAAAGTGAGTGCTTCACTATTGCTTGGCGAGGTACGGCGACGGCGCGGCGCTCGGCGTGGGATGGCGATGGCACGGCGCCCGGCGAGGGATCGGACGGTGCGATGCTTGGCATGGGGTGGCTACGGTGCGGCCTTCGACGAGGAGACGAAGACGAAGAAAGCGCAACTCTTGCCTAGGAGACCAAGATGAAGAGGGCACTGCCGGACGGCGACGGCGGCGCGGCGCAGTTTGCGCTCAAACTGGAAGAACTATCAAGACTGCGACGGCGATTTTTGTTTATTCACGGAGCTATATGGGCTGTGATGGGCCTTGCCATTGTGCAGCCTATGTCACTTTGATGGATCTGTCATTGGATCATCAACGAACGACAAAGATGAGCTGACTGCATATGCAAACATTTCTTGTGAAGTTAGGGGATCTTGTTCCGCGGCACCAGCGTCGGCGAGTGGCCGGCGGCGGAGGCCGGAGCCGCCACCGCTACCCTCACTCCCCAGCACAGCTATTTGTTGGAATGTGAGTATATTCACGTGGTTTTCGTCAGTTTTTTTATTCTCAGAAATACATTTCCATTTTCTTAACTAGCAAGGCAATCAGCTGCCCTATTACTTGCTGATTCTAGAACATACAGAGATTTTACATTGGCTGAATTGTAGGTACATCAGTTCACGAATCTGCATAAACAAAGCGCCTTATGGGCTCCTATCTAACTCCTATTCAAGTGCACGCTCAACTGCCCAAAAACAGATGCATCTGTCTGACTGTCTCCAACATATATAACCTTCGTCATGCCCATTTGGGCATCTCTTTGCAAGCTCCAGAGTGCAGCCAAAGCTTCAGCATGTAGAGGGTCACATCATCCAAGCTATCACTTCATCCATTAACATGTTAGCATTTATTTAGTTGTCTATATCAGCGAGCCATATGTGTAAAACGAGAATTTAAAAGAGAAACATAGTTTAACGATCATAATGTTGCAACGACTTTATTTCTAAAGAAAGTCCCTGAGACGCACAACGTATTCTTCTGATAATTCGTTCAATAAGAAAAGAACTTGTCATGCAACATCAAGGGCCCGCAAATTCATCATGGCATAGACAGTGGCACTGCATGGAGGGGCTTAGCGAGCTCCTGCACCACCATGCTATAGCGATCTTTGAAGTCCACGTCCTGGAGAGCCACCGCGTAGGGATGTCGCCAATCAATCCTGTGCAGAAGTGAGGCCAACAACAGTGGCACCAACCGTGTCGCAAAGTCCAGTCCGGGCCACATCCTTCGCCCCGCGCCAAACGGCTTGTAGGAGAAATTATGGCCTCTGAAGTCTAATGCTTGGTTGCCTAGAAACCTCTCAGGCACAAACTCTTCAGGATCATGCCATACCACCGGGTCTCTCCCGATTGCCCACAAGTTGACGAGAATGTATGTGCCAATCGGCACGGAGAATCCGCCAAGTGACATGTCGTCAGTGACCACCTTTCGGGGTAACAGTGGCGCTGGTGGTCGCAGTCGCAGCGTCTCCTTTACGACGGCATGGAGGTAGGGAAGCTTGTTCAGGTCACACTCCTCGACGAAGTCCTTGGACCCTAGTTCTGCTACGAGCTCCTCTTGCAACTTCATCTTGTCTTTGTGCTTGACGAGTAATGCCTGTTGGTGCTAGCACCTAGCACCGACCACCGCCGATCACCTGAGAAGGTGCTGACCAGTGCTACTGACCAGCATCGTTGTCCGTCGACCAGGTTTGAGACGACCAGCACCTGCTCGACCTACCCTCGACTCCTCTCGAGGCCCTCGAGTGGAGAAGAGCTTGAGCTCTGTCTTCCCGCACACACGCACACCGCAAGCACGAGCGTTGGCCAGCTGCCTGGACGAAAATGTGAGAGGCAAAAGCTCCGTGAGCACAGTAAACACACACGCACTCTACTCACGGTTTCAGTTCCTGAAACCTGAGTCTCCTAAAATGGTTTGGCCTGCTGAATTACCTCTTCCATTGCCATGGATCGAATATATATACAAGCCGATGTCTCAGCCAGACACAGCCAGTCAGTGGGTACACCAACCACCTACCTCTACAGTATAAGGCTTTAATGAGCCCCAACTGCTCCTAGACATGACTCAACTAGCCCACTACCTGCCGACGTACCTCTACTTTTACAGGGGATGGCCTAAAGTCATGCTGATGCAGTGTGCAGGGCATGGGCAGCATGTGCTGTCCTTTTTCCTGCCCCTCGATCACCTACAGGGAGAAAATCGAAGGGGAGCAGGAGATTAAGTCTAACAGTGCCATAGCCCATTCCACGCTGATCCTGCTTGTGTTGCTAGCGGCAAGAAAGATATCCTATATGGAAAATTGGAGTGGAAAACCAAAATTTATGTTAGCCAGAGCGGAAATGTGTGGCAGCAGTCAGGAGGCTGAGTTTTAAAAAAAAAAAGAAAATAAGCACTCGATTTTCATCGGCTGTTTGAAACGGGCAGTGATAAGAGATGTGCAGTAGCAATATCTCGCTGCAGTATGTAGTGATAGATATACCGTGATGAATTTGGAGATCTCTGAACGCGTGAGCTCTGACTTGGCATGCTGTGCAAGGACAACATCCAACAAGTCGCCATGGCGGCTCTCGCCGCCGGCCAAACGGTGCTCAATGAACTCATCGTCGAAGAACTTGTATAGTTTCGCCAGACCTCTAGCGACCCGGCGGCTTGAGCCAACAAGGTCGACTGGAGCGAGGAAGGGAAACGTGTCAGAGACGTTGGGTCTGGTCCAGTCCTGGAGCACCTCCACCATGAGGTCCATGAACAGTTGGCCACCCTGCACGCGCATGCCCACCACGTCGTCGGAGGAGACGACGTTGGACACGACATTGAGCACCGCGCCGAGCACGGCGTCTCTGACATCGACCAGCGTCCCTTGGCGTGCCCTCATGGTCTCGGCAAGGCGGCGGGCGTGGCGATCCCCGACGTGCCGGGTGGTATCGTCAAGGCTCCGGCCGCCGGCAGACGACGACGACAGGTGTGCACTGATCGTGGCGCGGCGCCGCTTCCAGAGATCGCTGGAGTTCGGGAAGAACAAGACGGACTCCGAGCTGTGCCCTAGGGCTTGCGCTACGTCCGGCACGAACCGGGCCGCCAGCGCCGCGTCGTTCTTGACGAGGGCCTCGCGTACTGCCGCTTCTGGGGACGACACCACGACGAAGTCGCCAGCCGTGCCAGGCCGGAATGACATGATGGGGCCGTAGATTTTTGCGAGGCTCGTGAGTACGGTGTGGGGGCTATGGTTGAACGGCCCGATGAAGTGAAGGGCTGTCCCGAGGAGAGGAAGCCCGGAAGGGCCAGGGGGTAGTGGGAGATGTGCTCTGGAAACACTTTTCAACTTGTGTTTGTGGATTAGGTAGTGCACGATACGAAAGGCGATGATCGATGCTACTATACAAGCCGTCGGCGACGACATGAAGAGCTCCATATGATGTGTTTATGTGTCAACAATGTGTGTTAGATGAGTCAGAGAGAGAGCTCATATATGCCCGGCTTAATATGTTGATCGAGCTTATGGCCGGCTTACTATATATGTTGATCGAGTTTATATAGCGGATGGGAAGTGACGCGTGAGATGGACATGCTGTTCAATCGCCGACAACTGCATTTGGGTCAATTGCATGAGTTGTGACTTTCTACTTCTAGATATTGTACGTGTGGTTTGTGACTTCTAGATTTCTAAGGCAGCTCTGGATACTGGAGTATATTCGATGATTTCTATGGCGATGTTTTAGAGGTGACACGACCAACTTGTATAATAATCATATTTAGAAAATGATTTAGAGTCACTTTTAATTACATATCCTTTTGTGTATTTATAAATTAAAAAATGTTCTTCCACCAAAAAGTTTTATATCTAATTTAGCACCATAACTTTTGTATAGGGTGTCTCTCCATTTAAAGAGCTCAAAAATATGATAAGTTAAGACATATTTTTGGGATCCTATAAAGACTAAAACAACTTTAAATGAAAACTTGTCAACTATACGTTACACATTGCTTTGATCTCTACAACTTTGATACAAAGTTTATTTCCATCTAAAATTTCTCTTTTAGCGTCAACATTGAAGTTACATTTGAGCTTTCAAACTTCAAATTATTTTTTTTTTCACGCGTGCATAAGCGTGTCAAATTAATGTGTTTGAAGTTGATGCTATTGACAAAATATTTTTTTTCTTGATGATATAATGGAACCTAATGTTCTGGCTTTAGCTTCTCACAGAAGAGAGGAGCATTAGACCGAGCGTATCACATGTTCACAATTAACATAAAGCATGTTACATACATGAAGCACAAGTAGCAAAATC
>CM041643.1:40927689-40961340 GCA_023333625.1 Bothriochloa decipiens
ATCACGTCGCATCAAAATGTAAGCGAGTGAAGTATAGAAATTATAAGCATAGCAGATAAGCAGGTGGCTATCATAACAGCGGGTAAGCAGGTGATAGTTTACAACAAGGTAGGGCCCATCAAATAAATATTCTATCATGCAGTCCTAGCAAAGGCATAGCATTATAGCAACATGAATGTAAAGCACTAGCCATACTATAATTGTCATGCGTAATGGGATCTACGAGGTTGGGTGGTGTGTGGCACCTTCACTGACGTAGCTGTCGGACTTCTCCTGGTAGTCACTGTCGTCAAGCTTGTCCTCGCTCGAGCCTGTAACGAGATTTAACGGTCGCAGAAGCGACCCCTATAGATTAGCACAAAGAACGAATGCAAAATAGAAGATCCAAATACACTCAAACATAGCCTAGATAGATAGGGCTCGATTTATAGAAAATTTGGATATGTGGATCATAATTTTCTGAGCTCGTATGAATTAGATATCAATTTTCAAAGATTTAACCATTTTCTGAAAAGAGAAAGGGGCTCGAGGGGTTACGGTCTCAAGGTTACGCTCTCGAGGGGTATACACTCGAGGGGTACTGTCTCGAGGACAATGTCTCGAGGTGTACGGTCTCGAGGATACTGTCTCGAGGGCACGGTCTCAGGTTACGGTTTCGAGGGGTACTGTCTCGAGGACACTGTCTCGAGGATGCGGTCTCGAGGGGTATGCTTTCGAGGGCATGCTCGAAGATGGAAAACTGCTCTGCTTCGACAGCGGTGCTCGCTCTCGAGGGAAGTCCGAGGGTTATGCGCTCGAGGGGTACGCTCGAAGGCGGAGAGACTGCTCTTCTCCCACAGCGGAGCTCGGGCGGTGATGGCGAGGTTAAACATCCGGCGAGGGGCTGCTCCAGGACTTCGCTAACTCGTGCATCGTCCTCGGGTCGTCAAGGCGAACACGTAGGCGGTCATCGAGTCAGGAGCTTGGTTCCGGTGTCGTGCTTTATGGCGGACAGCGGCTCGAGGGTGACGGTGCTCGAGGTGTAGAACTCGAGGTCAACGCGTCGTGGTGTCAAACTCGAGGGTCGGTTGGTTTGTCGAAGGGTCGAACTCGAGGTTCAGCTCGAGCGCGTGATCCGTCTCGGACGAGATCGGCTCGAACGCGGAGTTCCTCCTCGGCGATCGACGGCGGAAGAACCCTCGATTCCTGGTGCCACAAAGGATCTCCGGTGCCATTAACCCGCCCATCGGCTTCGGGACTTCACGACGGTCACGTCGATGGGCTTCAGGGCGACAGCTTCACTTCTGTGTCGAGCTCGACGGCAGACGGTGGCTCGATGGCGACGGTGCCCGATGAACACTTCACACCGAGTCACCACAGCTCCAATTGGTGGCGTCGACGGACGGTTGGAGTCACGCAACGCCTGCTCGAGGTGTCGGCGGTGACCAAAACACACGGCGGAGTCCGCGCGGGCAGCAACTCCCACGGCGGAGCTTCGACAGGTCCTCGGTGCACGGCAACGGCACTCCGAGAGGGTCCACGGTCTCCATCTTGCCCACTCGATGCAGCTCGTCACGGCGGAGCTTCCCGGCTTCTTCCTGCTCCTCGAGGGTGATCGACGGTGGCAGGAACAACGGTGAACGACGACGTTCTGGAGCGGCAACGTACTGACACGTCGACGACAAGGTGGTTCGGATCGATGCTCTGGTGAGGCAAACGCAGAGCTAGGGTGTGCACGGGGTCCGTCTCTTCAAGGCGAGCGCGGATCCGGAAACAACGGAGGTCGAGGCTCAACAGAAAGGCGACTGGGTGATCTTGCCACGGCGGAGCTTGGCGCGCGGCGATGAACTGGGCGGCTTCCATTCCGGCATCCTCCCGATGCCGTGGTCCGAGGGGCTCGGCTAGTCTCGTGTGTGTGTGTGCAGGTGTGTCCAGTGAGGTCGGTAGTGACCTGGGCCTACGCGCTCACGGCGAAGCGCCATGGCCAACAGCACGGCGGAGGGTTCGAGAGGGCGGCGATGGCGGTGCTCACCGACGGTCGAAGAGGATGGAGGTGCGGTACAAGTCCAAGCAGCTCCGGCTCGCGGTACTGCTCCTCCTTCCTGCCCTCGACGCAGCAGCAGCGGCTCCGAGTCGACGGTCTCCCTCCTCAGCTCCGGCGGCGGCGATCTGGGAACCCTAGGGTGCCGGGGTGCTTGCTTTATAGGGCGGACGCGGTGGTAGGTAGCAGACGGACGGCCGATCACAGCTTTGCTTGATCGAGCGGTCAAGGGATGTCCAAGTCAGCAGCTGGAGTTCGAAATGGGTCCAGAGAATAGCGAGAGAGGGCTAGGGAACACTGGGTGTCGAGGTTCTTTATGGCGGCAGCGTTCCACTGCGGCGACAGCGCAGGTGCGCGCGCGCGCAGAGAATATTGCCTGCGGCCGTGGGAACTTTACGCGGGCTGGTCGGTCCAGGTGGCTTGCGGGCGCGCGTCGATGCGGGGCGACACTGGATCCAGCGGTCGAGGGAGGTTGCTTAGGAGCGACGCCGGGGAACAGTGCTGACGCGAGCACGCACGGCCGGTCGGGTGACCTCAGCGGGCGCGATGACACGTGGGTTCCACTTCGAGGCCCCATCGTCAGCGACTCCTTGGCAACGGGGGGGCTCGGTGCGGCGCGCGGACGAGCGGCTCTTGCTGGGCCGTCGGACTGGTTGGGCCGCGCAGCGCGGGGTCGAGCGGCGAGCAGGGGGGTCGAGCGGCGAGCAGGGGGGTCGAGCGGCGAGCAGGGGTCGAGCGGCGAGCAGGGGTCGAGCGGCGAGCAGGGGTCGAGCGACGAGCGCAGGGTCGAGCGGCGAGTGCCGGCGAACGCGCGCAGGCCGGGTCGACGGGGCTTCTCGGGCCTGTCTCCTCCTTTTCCTTTTCCTTTTCTTTTTCTTTTTCATTTTCAAATATATTTATATATATACTTATATATATATGCAGTGTGCTTATTTTGTGTTACAGAATAGTGAGCATACATGGCCCAAATACTTCTAGGGTATTATTCCCTTAATATTTATTTGTCAAAATAAATATTATGTTGTTATTTTTAATAACCAGCACATAAACCAAATAAGAATCCAAATCACTCTTTTTAATGCAACATGATGATTAAACAAATGAAACATTAAAATGTAACAAGCGAAACATAGAGCATTGTTATGAGATATTAATTAATTTGCAACATGTGAATGCCATGCATGACATGCTAGGGTTGATGCATATGTAAGGGGTAGATGATGAAATGTCGCACCACATCACTCACGGTTTTGTCGAAAAATTTTGTAGTTCGAATTTTTGGGTTGTTACAAGTACCTTCAGGTAGGTTAATAGTATTGATTTCTTTTGAGATTTAATAGATCTAGAATTGATCATCTTACATGTCAAACACTTGATGATGTAGGTGCCACCCGAGTGGTGCAAGTCGCATAGAGGGGCATGGTTGAAGCTTGTGGATTGGTTCCTATCCCCGGAGTTTAAGGAAAAGCGCAGGAAAGGCAAGCGGAAGCGGCAAATGAGGCCCGGTCCAACTCACCACCAAGGAAGCTGCAACCTCACCACATTCAAGCAGGCTCTTGTACGAGAATCATTTATCTATGATAACACTCAATTTTGCTTGATTTCTAATCATCTTGCTGTCTTTCTTGCAGGAGAAAGAACACCCTGGCGTGCCGGTGTCTGATTTTGGGGCATGGGCTGTGTCGCACATGCGCCGGGTGAAATCCGGTGTTGTCTTCAACCCGAATGCACCTGTCGAGGCTTACTCTGACCCGAGCGTCCACGCCAAGGTCAGAGACTACACGGAGGCGGTTAGGACGATCCGTGGCCCAGATCGCAATCTGAGCACTGAGCCCCTTGAGACAGAGGTGATCGTGAGTTTGGGTGAAGGCAGGAAGCACGGGCGGTTGTGGATTGCAAACGCCGCTGACTCCGCGAGGTCTGCACCCTCTCTCTCTGAAGTGAGGTCACGGAGCATGGCCACGAGCCTTCCCATACGTGCACGGCCTACTCCAACGATGACAAAGGTGGACGAACTTGAGGTAATTCTGGTTTCACTCATCGTACCTTGAACATTAGACACATTGATCATATTTGCAATACTGAAACATGTGATTCAAACACTGCAGGCGGCGCTGTCATAGCAAAAGGAGACGACCGCGAACCTGGAGGCTCGGCTGGAGGACACGCAGATGAAGATGGCGGAAATGTTACAGATGATCCAAAACATGGCATCGGTGGCCAAGCTATCACTCCGGTTGGACTCTTCACTCCTGTAAGTATGAAGTTTGATGCCTTCGTGCCGTTGGGATTTTCGGCCTTCATGCCGTTGTGATTTTCGGCCTTCATGCCGTTGTGATTGTCGGCCTTCGTGCCGTTGTGATTGTCGGCCTTCGTGCCGTTGGGATTGTCGGCCTTCGTGCCGTTGTTTCTTGCAGGTTGGAAACCTCTCGGTGCAGGGGAGGTGCTGCCGAAATTTTCAATTTTGAGTCTAACACATGCAATCTCCTCTTTTGTGCAGCCTCCTTCGGCGGGTTCAAACTATCCCGCTACGGTGTCACCGGCGGCTGATGGCGTCAACCCTTCACCGCAGTCCGGTCCAGCACCGAGGCCACAGTTGTCTCCGTCGCCGTAGTAGGGCTGTAGTGCTGTTTGATGTTGAACTTGTAGTAATGAACTTGTGATGTTGAACTTTGGTGGAATTGTAATAATGAACTTGTGATGTTGATCTTTGGTGGATTATTGATGGGTTTCTGAAATATGCTTGTGTTTTTGATATATTATGCATGCTGCTGATATAGATGTCATTATTGATGTGTTGATTTTATATATATATATATAGAGTCTTTGCCGTGTGCTTAGGCAGGCACACGGCAAAATATATCTAAACTTTGCCGTGTGTTTTGTCTGGCACACGGCAAAATACACCTAAACTTTGCCGTGTGTTTTGGCCGGCACACGGCAAAATATTGCAAAACTTTGCCGTGTGTTTTGGCCGGCACACGGTAAAATATTGCGAAACTTTGCCGTGTGCCTCGGCAGGCACACGACAAAATGTTGCAAAACTTTACCGTGTGCCAAGCCTTACACACGGCAAAGTTTTGCAATATTTTACCGTGTGCCTGCCAAGGCACACGGCAAAATATTAGTTAACGGACGGGGGGCCTGACGGACGAAAAACTTTGCCGTGTGCCAGACCTTGCACACGGCAAAGTTTCTATATATTTTTCCGTATGCAACACACGGCAAAGAAATTTTGCCGTGCCGATTTTTGTCGTGTGCCCTTTGCCGTGTGTTGCACACGGCAAAATATTTTGCCGTGTGTACTCCAGTCTTTACCGTGTGTAATTACACACGGCAAAGACCTAGTTTCCAGTAGTGTCTGACCCGATCTGGCTGCGAGAGAGGAAGAGAGAAAGCTCACTGTCTCTCTATAGATAGACCCATTGGGTCAGCCAGCAAATGCACGTTGGACCAGCAACTCCCTTTCTCTTCCTACCTCTCCTCTATATACACTCATTAAACTAGCAGAAGCGACAAAGAAAAAGAGAAGAAGCGAGCTATGGATAAGATAACACACAGAAACAGTGGCAGATTTGCCACCGTGGCTGGGGGCTCAAGCCCCCTGGTCTTGCTCTCTTTACTCTAGCCCCTCCTAAATATTTTTTCAGGATCCGATAGAAAAGCTTGCTTAATTAGGCTCACAAGTTGACGACGATGGCCAAGACTACCATCCTCGCGCTACTGCCATTGATGCGCCTTGCTTGCACGCTTGCCGTGTACTAGCATGACGGAGAACTCGATCGGTAAGCATCTCGATCAATCAGTTTGTTGTTTGCTTCCTTCATTCCTAGATTATTACATACTTTTTTGTTTTTAAATTATAAGTCGTTTTAACTTTTTTGATAAATACATTTTACTATGTATCTAGATATAAAATATGTCTAGATACATAACAAAATACATGTATCAAAAAAGTCTAAGCGACTTATAAATTGAAAGGAGGGAATACTACGTAATGTAGGAGTAGATACCTGTTGACTATGAACTAGCTAGTACTATTATATCTACATGGTTGTGCTAGTCTGCTGTGAATACCAAACGTAGGCCATCAAGAACTGCCGACAGGAAAAGTTTTTTTGGGTTAGCTGTCAAGAAAACTCTGTCATTGGAACCGGAATCCTTTCTAGGCTTCGTTCTTGTCTGCCAGCCCACAACGCAAATGGGTGAACCCCCGCACCATGTGGGCCCACCTGTCTCTTTTCCCTTTCCTTCAAACCATAGAACAGGCCGTCAAGCCCTCGCTCAAAAACAAAGGTAAGAGAGCCCTAGGCCGGGCAATGAGGGGAGACTAACAAATGCATATCCGTAAGTTTCTAATAAATGATGTATGTTATATTTCAGCGTCTTGGAATATCATGTACTTATTACGGTGTCAAATTTCAGCATTTACACAATATATGTATACTCAATGTAACCTGCTGTAGTTCTATTGCTTTATTTTTCTGATGAAAACTGAGGCCAAACAATAGTTTAACTAAAAATAAAGCTTTCCCTAATCTAAAAAGTCCTCGTGAAAACAGAAAACTCATTCATCTGAATGGATGTTTATCTCAAATCTGAACAAGAATGAAAGGACCCATATTTTTCAACATCGAAAGGACCCATATTTTTCAGCATCTCTGAATGGGTGAAATTTTGGCTCTAGCACATCTACTGTATGCATTGGAACAATTTACTAGCGACTATTATTGTGACACCGCAATTGTATGATTTCACATTTTTGTACACCACCCATGTTAACCTGTACTGCTTGATTGATCTGAAAACTGAAATTTCGAGCGAATTGGTGAAATCTTGGTGTGGATGACACTTTATTGTTTAGGGCGACAATATCTGTAGTATTCTACTATTCTTTGCTATTATTCTATATGTGCTTCCTCGTTTCATAGATTGTGATGCATGATGAGGCTGACATGTGACTGTCCCAACTCCCAAGTCCCACTTAAACCCAACCTTGCAATCTCGTGCGCCGACGACTTGGTACATTGGGGAATAAGAATTACATTTGGATTAACAAAGTGATCAGCAAGGAATATACGAATATCTTTAAAGATGTGTTTGTTTGCCTGCACCAGTTTTGCCTGGCCCATGCCACCCAGCCAGGCCGGCTTAGGCCAGGCCCAGGTGAGCCACCCGCCCTTGTTTGTTTGCTTTCCCAGCTGGGCTAGGCCGGCAATAGGTAGCGTGTTTGTTTGCTTGCACCAGGTGGCAGGCGGCCCTAACTACCTCCCAACCGCCTGGTTGGGATGGTGTTTGTTTGCCTGCACCATGAGTTGCACCAGCAGCCGGGCCTAAGCTCTCAATTCAGCACACAGGGAGCAAATGACCATCTTCTTCAACATTTCAGAACCAAACCTTGGCAAAGTGCATTAGGGCGGCATAATCATCAGTTTTTTTTTTGCAATATTTGGCCTCAGATACAGTATTGTCTTGTGTTTTGATAGAGAAATTCATTGGTGCCATCCAATTTTGAACATAGAAAAGAACAAGTAAACCAAAGATCAGAGCAGCCATGGAAGTGTGTGATGCATCCAGCCTAAGCCATCAACCCAGCTAGGCCAAGGAGTTACTTAGGATGGATGTATCACACGTTTTGATGACTGACCTAAGAAACACCAATAACATAAGCAACTCCATTGGCACCTCTTCTCTAAGTAGTTCTTCATTGGCCATAAACAGCAACATTCTAGGCAAAGCATCCCTAGGAATTGGCCTCAGACTGAATTAGTGTTTTGTTTAAAATATCTGCAATCACTGGTGACACATGAGTTTGGAAAAAACAAAATAAAAAAACACCAACGAAAAAATAAACTCATGTGCCACCTCATGAAAAATCATGTCATCAACGGCCATGTTTTCAAGCTCAACAGATCCATCAAAAGTGTCACACAGAAGTGTCCTTCGAGCAAATTGTTCACCTACTTAGTACACTGTGGCATGGAGCCACAATAGTTCACATGTTCAACTCCACAGTGGAATGAGCCCATCAAGCCAGCAAAGAGTGTTCGTGTCTAGCATCTGGCACTGGACAACAACCACAACACTTTGCAACAACACTTGCCATCATCACACACCATTTTTTGAGCTTGCCTGACACTGAGCACTGACTAGGAGGGATGGAAGGGGTAGGAGGAGTAGGGTTTGAGTTGGTAGTTGAGGTGAAAGCCAGATGAGCTTCTTCATAGGAGTTATACTTTTGATGCACAGCTCCTAAAACCCCCTAGCACATACCTACTGCACTCTGCCCAGCTGGTATAAATACCAGGCTTGGTTCCTTTGAAAACAACATACCAAGCAGCCATAATTCTACATCACATAAAATAGGAGGAAATGCCTCAGTGAATAATGAATTACGTGCAACCCAATTGTTTGTTCAATGAGTTTGTGTACAATACTTAAAGTTGTAGACAAAGTCAAGAAACAAAAAACTAGAGAACACATGGCAAACTTGTACCACATCACAGGCACAAAACAAGAGCAATGTGGCCGACCTCAATCAGCCATCCAAGCAGACAGATTTACAGGTGTTGTCATAGTAATGAATTGATTCAACACGAGGACCACCGAAATCGGGTCCCGTGAACCACAAATCAACAAATTTCACCTTGCTTTCCCGACGACAAGGAAAAAGAAGCGGGGGGCTTAGGGAGGAGGAAGCAGATCTACGTAGCTGTCAGCAACCGCTGCCATGAAATCCTCGCCCCGCCATCGCAGGCCCAAGATCGAGGCAAACAAACACGCCCAGGAATGGCCTCACACCGAAGAAGAAGACGTCGGTTAGGAGCACCCATCGAGTGGCGGCGGTGGCAAGACGTAGGAGGAGCAGCTGGCCGCTTCGACTCCGCCAACCTCACACGCCGCCAAATCCAGGAGCACCACTAGGAGAGGAGGGGACAGAGCGGGAAGAAGTGAGAAGAGTGGAGTGGCTTAGCTGAAACCCTAGAGCCGCGCCGAAGGGCTTAAGAAGGGGGTGAAATGAAATGACCTCGATTTTCACGAAGGGAAATCCACAGAGTCGAAGTGTAATATGACCATTTAAATCACATTACCCGATAACAGTTGAATACCATAGTCCATACATCGAACAAAAGAGTGCAATAGAGAGGTTTACAATAACTTATTACATCACCACTTGGCGGAATCAGAGTTCATGCAGCATAACAATAAAAGCTTGATGTGCGGAAGCTATCATCTTCGATCCAACTTGAGCGTAGGCATGAAACCCTCAGTCGCTGTACTCCCCAGATGAGTACTCACTCCTTGAACCTTAAACCAAATTTTCAGTACGATTTGTACTGGCCACACTCCCACCCTATGCATTGCTTTGTGGAAATTGGATGCAAATCATGGATATATCAAAAGGAACCTATAAAGGCTGGGGTTTTCCTAAGCAAGTAATCAAGTATGTAAATAATATATTAATCAAGTTTTAAACACATTCCCATCCCACACATCCATCACCATCCATCTCTAAAATTTCATCCCATATCTCGAACACCATCTCAGACTCAAGTCGACAAGCCAACTCCCTCTTGGCTTGTCTCAGTGACCCGCAGCCCTCAACCTGGCTCACGATCGGAATCACGCTCAGGGGGAAGGTAGAGCACTCCACTCACTACTCCGGTGCATGCAGAACACAGGAAAGGTCCATAGCTGAACAAGCCGGCATATGTATCGATCGATCAGCCATACACTCTGCAGAGGTTTCACTAATCCACTAGATAACCATTATCGGTGTTGATCACCAACTAGGCAGATTTCGGGCGTCTACTGCCATAGGACGATGCCACTCTACCATCCAGCTCTGGATCACTGAAACTGTGAAGAGAGCATGTATCCGCTCCCGTAGAGGATGTCATGCCATGTACCCACTCCCGAAGGGGTGCCATGATCGTCTCAGTAGGGTGTTAGCTCCATCCCATGCATATACCTCCCTATCACTACTCGCCTAGCAGTAGTGGCATCGATCTATCTAGCGGTTCAGCCATCTCTCCCCCATGGGAAGCCAGTGGAAAGCAACAGATTCCTAAGGTCCGGATACCAGCGCAGCAGTTCCTAAGTGTGACCAAGCCAAGATATCTTCTCCAGGGTTTATCTTTAACGTGCTACCATGGCACCATCATCCTAGGCTCCACCTCTTAGAGGATCACACCCAAAGACCACCATCACATCTTAGTTAGCCCGCCACAGGCTTCTCTCATGGGAATGTCTAGACCCATTCCCCGGCAAGACTTGCTCTAGAAGCTCGTCGTAGATCCTAGCTCGATCGACTCAACCCTCACCCTACTCCCTGTCGTAAGCTCCACCCCAAACCCAGATACAGCATCATCAGCTCACAAGCTCATCTTGACCCATCAACACACACACCCCTCCAACCTGGCACCCTCCAGGCCTTCCCAGTGTTCATCACGTCGCATCAAAATGTAAGCGAGTGAAATATATATATAGTAGATAAGCAAGTGGCTAACATAACAGCGGTTAAGCAGGTGATAGGTTACGACAAGGTAGGGCTCATCAAGTAGTATCTACTATGCAATCCTAGCCCAAGCGAACCATTATGTAGCAACAGAAATTAAAGCGCTAGCCATACTACATTTTCCATGCGTAATGGGATCTACGTGGTTGGGTGAGATGTGGCACCTTCACTAACATAGTTGTCGAACTTCTCCTGGTAATCACTGTCGTCAGACCGTCCTCGCTCGAGCCTGTAACCGAGAATTAATGGTCGCGGAAGTGACCCCTATAGATTAGCACAAAGAACGAATGCCAAATAGAAGATTCAAATGCACTCAAACATAGTAAAAATAGGTAGAGCTCAATTTATAGAAAATTTGGATATATGGATCATAATTTTTGGAGCTCGTATGAATTAGTTATGATTTTTTAAAGATTTAATCATTTTCTAAAAAAGAAAAGGACTGGATTTATCTGGTGCTGACACGTGGCATCACGGGATTGGTCCACGTGTCGCGTGTGGGTCCAACAGGGACAACTCAGCGGCTGACGTGGTGGATGATATCATGCTGACATCAGCATTGACTGGGTCAACGATCGCCTGACATGTGGGTCCGGGGTGACGTCACTGCTAACGTCAGCAGTCAATGGTCAACGATCAACTGACAGGTGGCCCCACTGGGCCGTTAATGGGCCGTTATTGGGCCGTTAATGGGCCGAATGGGCCGAATCTAGGCCAGGCTAGGCCCGCCACGTGGCACGCTCTGGTGCTGCCATGTCATCACGCTGGATTCAAAACGGGCTCAGTCCACAGCTCTGGTCCACGGTGCACCGATGCTTGCTGGGTCCACTGTCAGCGTCTAAGGTTCACATGAACCAGGTGCACAGTGTTGTCCTCTGGTCCATGCGGTCCACAGACCGATCCATGGTGCACCGGTTCCTCTTGGCCCCACTTGCAGCCGCTCAGGTTCACATGAACCACGTCCATCTTCCTCTAGCCGAACTCATCCTCTTCCTCTGTTTCTTCAACCCGACGACGCGGCTCGCTGTCGACGACAAACCCACCAAATTTTGGTGCTCTAATGGTTCTTCGGTTCCATCTTCTTGCTCATCGGCTTTAGGACGTCACGGCGAGCACGGAGGTGGTCTTCAAGGCGGAAGCTTGGCTCCAGGCGGCGTGCTCCACAGCGGATAGCAGTTCGACGGTGGTGGCGCTCTGTGACATCTTCACACCGAGCCACTCCAAGTCTAATTTGGGGCACAGAAGCGCGATTGGGTTCACACAGCACCTCTCTGATGTGCCGGTGGTGACCTTAATCCACGGCGGCATCCGCGTGGGCAGCAACTCCCATGGCGGAACTCCGATGAGGCCTTGGTGCGTGGCACAGCACCCAGAGAGGTTCCCCGACCTCCATCTTCTTGTCCAGCTAGTGCAGCTCGTCACGGCGGTCCTTGACATCGGCTTCTTGTCCTCCACAGCTGCCGATGGCGACGAGAAACGGTGGTGTAGGGTGGCGCTCTAGAGCGGCGATGCGCTGGCATGGCCTCGCGCTCCTGGCTTCTTGGTGTGGCTCCCAAGGGGCTAGCGGGCACAACGGATGCGCCTCGCCATGGCGGTCAAGGATCTGGCGTCAAAGCGACTTGGGGTGCGAAGACGAGGCAGCGAGGTGGCCTCGCCGCGGCGCCGTGCAGCGTGGCGACAGTCATGGCGGCGTTCTGGTCTAGCATCCTCCTGATGCCATGGTCCAAGGGCTTGGCTAGTCAGTGTGTGAGTGTGTCCAAAGGGAGACCGGTGGAGGTCTCGGCCTACGCGTCCACAAGGCGGGACGCCATGGCCAGAGCAGCACGGCGGAGGTTGGAAGAGGGGATACGGTGGCACTCACTAGCGTATCGAGAGGAGAGGAGGTGCGATACACGTCCAAGCAGCTCCGGCGGTGGCTTGCGGTACGACTCGCCTCCTTGCTTCCAACGACGATGTAGCAGCAGCTCTGGGACAGCGGCGTTCTTCTCCTTCTTCTCTGACAATGGCGGTGGCCTTTCCCGCCTCCCTTCTTCTCCCCTTCTCCCCTTTTTCTCCAATTGGTGCTGGCAAGGCGAAATTGACTGGCCACCGAGGTGGTGGCAGGTGATGGAACCCTAGGGGACACTGGGGTTTGCTCTTATAGGGGCAGAGGTGGTAGGTAGCACGGCGAAGGCACGGCGGTGATGAGCTCGAGCGGCCAGGGGCATTCCCGTCCGAGGAAAGCTTCCAGGTTGCTGCCGCGGCTGCAGTGGGCTCTAGCGGGCAGAGAGATGAGGTGAGGCACCTTGGCGGCCATGGGAGCGAGGGGACAGGGAGAGCGAGATGCTCATGGCCGCGGGTGTCTTGTGGCAGAGCCTGTCGGCCGAGGTGGCAGGTGGGATGTGAAACTTCCTCAATTTTCCACGAAGGGAAAATACACAGAATGGCGGATAATATAATAGTTCGAAGCATCAAACCATCTCATTATCTCGCAGCAGTCGATACAGGATCCATACATCGAATAAAAGAGTACAATTAGGGGGAATTACATAAATAGTTTGCCGCCACACTGGCGGAATCATCAGAGTAGCAGCAGCCTCTGGAACGGCTGCGGAAGGCGGAAGTACAATAAATCTCCAAAAGAAGCCTGAGCGTAGGAACGAGACGTCTACTCCTCCTCATCGTCATAGTCGTAGTCAGGCTCACCTGCCAAATAATTTTTAGTACGGTTTGTACTGGCCACATCTCCCACCCTATGCTTTGCTTTCGCTATGTAGTATTTGGTGGGATGCAAAGGATATAATCAAATCGACCTAATATATGGCTGTGGTTTCCTATGCAAGTAGTGACCAATATTGTATAATATAATTCATCAAGTTTTAACCCATCTCATCCACATATCCACCCCATTCCATCTTCATCACACACATCTCACCCTCTCGCACTTAGTCAACAGGTCCAACTCCCTCTCGGAGCCTGTCTCAATGGCTTACAGCCAGAAGGGTAACACCAGGGGGAAGAAATAGAAGGACTCCTCTCACTACTCCCGAGAAGCGTGGGTCTTAGGAAAAAGCCATACCAGTGGCTCGCGGACTATATATATAGATTCATAAACTCTGCAGAGCGTGTACTCCTGTAACCACAAGATCACTATCATCGACAGTGCCCCGCCTAAGCTGATTTCGGCTGCTTTCTAACCAGTGCGATGCCACCCTACCACTTAGTACTGGGACATCCCGGATAGGTACCACCGGCACACTGAGACTGTGAGACATAGTACCGGGCCCCCATGGTCACTATGCTGTCTAAGGAGGGTGTGGGTCTCCACGCCCGTACCTCCCAACACTATCTACTAATAACCTAGTAGTAGTGGCACCGTCCTAGCTAGTCAGACATCCGTCTCCCGCCCATACAAGAGCGAGTGGTGAGCACGTAAGTCCCAAGGTTCCGGTCCTCAAGAGATATCAGGTCCTAGGGGGATCAGACAGGATTATCTTCCCTTAGGGACTACAACAGTCCGTGCTACAGCAGCACCTCCTACCCGAGGCTTCGCTCCATAAAGGTTCTCACCCCCGGGATCTCCTTATACCTCACAATGTGCCCGCCACAAGCACCTCACACGGGAATGCCCAGAACGCATTCCCCAGCAAGACTCGCCCACATGGCTCGTCGTAGAATCTTGTCCGATTGATTCAACCCTCACCACACACCCAAGACGCACGCAGCACTCTCCCCGAGTAAAGTGGCACCACGTGCCTTAACCATATAACCCTACTCTCCACCACGCATCACATCACATAGATATAAGCGTAGTAGAAGTAAAGCATCATAAGTAAATAAGCAAGCGTCTAGCCTATCAGCAGGTGTGCAGGAGTAAGGTTGCGACAAGGTAAAGGCTCATTAAGCAGTTCTACCATGCAACCTATCATCAGGTGATATTCATAATTAAAGCACTAGCAAGCTAGATATTATGCCATGCGTAATAGGATCTATGAGGTTGGGTGGGGTGTGGCACCTGTGAAGTCGTCTCCGAGCTCCTCCTTGTACTCGTAGTCGTCCTCCTCAAGCTGATCCTCCTCTGAAACGAGACATAATAGCCGCGTTAGCGGCTCCTATAGAGTCAACACAAAGAAGTAATAAAATTAAATAACTCCAAATGCACTCATACATAAGCCTATGATGTAGAGCTCATTTTTATGAAAATTTGGACACTTGGTTCATATTTTTCGGAGATCGTATGAAGAAGTTATGAATTTTTGAAGTTTATTAGATTTTCTGAAAAAGAAAAAGGGCAGATTAATCTAGACGCGACACGTGGTGGCTCCTGATTGGGCCACGTGGCGTGTGGGCACAGGTGCTGTCGCAGTGCTGACATCATGCTGACGTCAGCACGGACGCGGGGTCAGATGGCTTGGATGACGTCATGCTGACGTCAGCTCGGTCAGCGGCCGACAGGTGGGGCCCACGGGTCTGGTCACTGGCAGGTGGGGCCAGGTCAACGGTCAACGTAGACCGGGCTTCGATCGGGCCTCGGCGGGCCTGGGCAGGGCTAGATCTGGGCCGGGTTGGGCCGGCCCGGCCCGAACACGTGTCAGCAAGGCAGACAGGCCGTGTGGCGGCTGGGCTCTTAACGGGTTCTGGTCTACGGCGTTATCTGGCTGGGCTCGGTCTATGGTGCACCGTAGACTGGTGGCTTGCGTGGCCATCCATGGTTGGTCTAGCACGGCCTCACGTGGAGGACGTGGTGCACTAGGGAAGATTTCCCCCTTCTCTCTGCCTTGCATGCGGGCGACCGGTGTGGCATTTCGCCGGCGACGTGCAGGCGGGCGGCGGCTGCGAGTGGCCAGGCAAGGTGGTACAACGGCTAGGAGAGTGCGGTGGCCAGGCGGGTACGGTCATGGGGCGCAGGTAGGCTGGGGGTGCCTCTGCTCGTCGACGCTCGTGTTCCGACGGTGGCCGGTGGTGAGGCCGTGGCTGCGGGGCATAGCAGAGATTAAGGGGCCGCTTTGACTCGTGCAAAGAGTTCGCGAGGTCAATGCGAGGCTAACAGGCCATATTAATTTGGCCGTGGGGCTCCTGGCAAGGTGGACGACAACGGTGACCCAGCGGCGATGACGGTGGCTGTCCGATCAAATTCACCAGTGTAGCTTGACACTGGCCTCCATCTTCACCTTCTTTCTATCATGCGGAGCAGCTCAGAGCTCCAGAGGCTAAGGGCGTAGCTAGCGAGGGCTTAGCAGGGGCGCACGCGGCTACAAGACCACAGTGGCACTCTGGCGGCCGGAGTCCGGGTAGACCAGGGCTGCAAAGGTGCGTAGCCCCTCTGTGTTCCATGCCGGCTCCCAAGAAGCGGCCTGGAAAATGTTCTAGGTCAAGGTGAAGCTATCCGCGGGGTCGATGAAGCCCGAGACTAAGCGTAAAGGCAGAAAGTGAGCAGTGAGCTGGCCGGCGGCCATGGATGTGAGCTTGGGCGGCTCACCTTGTCCGGTCGAGGATGGGCAAAGCAGGTGACGAGGTGGCAAGCTCGGTGAAGGGAAGCAGAGTCGGGGTGCCGAGCCGGTCAAGCGGCGCTCCGGGGTCCTCCTCTATTGCGCGGACAGCAGCGGCGATGGCAGACAGCGACGGTGCTCCGGGGCGTGCGCTGGCGTCCGCTCCTCCTCTCCCTTTCTCACTTTCTATCTCTGGCGTGGTCAAGGGAAGACACAGGGCTTACTGGAGGCGGCGCAGAGATAGGAAACCCTAGCGCACCGAGCTCCCTTCTTATAGCCATGGCGGGCGGCTGCGGACGGTGAGGATGGGAGATGCCCATTGGGTGACTGTGCATGGCCACGGTTAGGGTTAGGGTTCGGGGAAGCGCGGCATGGCCGGGCAGCTAGACGGACGGCGCGGAGTGTGGCCATACGCGGGCGAACGATGGAGCTTCGCTGTTCCACTTCTGGAATGGCGGACGGGACGGCGCGGGCGACAGAAATGGGAAAAGGTAAGAGCTGACGAGCAGGGTCCGCATTGCAGTGAGAGGAAAAGGGGAAGGCGCGGGCGCGGGCGACGGCAGCGGCCTTACTAGGCCACCTAGTTGGGCCGACAGCCAGCGAGCGGGCAGGCGCAGTGCGCACGAGCGGAGCTGGCCACACGGGCGAGCGCGGCGCTGGCGGACCTCTTTGTTGGGCCAGCAGGCCGCGGTGGGTGCGGGTGTTGTGGGCGGTTGGCACGCCGCGCGCGGGCGTGGTCGAGCGGGCTGGCGGCAGCGCAGCAGGCCGGCCTGGGTTGGGCTGGAAGCTGCTCTGGGCTGGTTTCCCTTTTCTTTTTTCCTTCTATTTTCCAATTCCTTTTCTATTTCTATTTCTTGCAAAGCAACTAATTTAGCCACACCCTAGGTTAGTGAGGTTAGTGACCATGATGTATACACCATGGTGGATCCACTAGGGTCTCTACGTCATGATGGATCCATTTCTGGAGTTAGTCGACATATGTTCCCACATGCAATGACAGGTTATTTGATTTTATTAGTCATCACATAAAATCAAATAAGATGCAAATCCAGCTCTGGTGAATTAAATGCAATGCTCGGGCTAACATCGGGTGCTACTTGTGCATCTATTGGCGGGTTTCCTACATGACATCCACCATACACTGGTAATCTTTAGAAAATTTTTTGAAAGCCCATATTTTCGGTGACCAGATTTCTAGGGTTGTTACAGTCCTACCCCCTTATGAGAATCTCGTCCTCAAGATTCAAGAGTGTAACTTACTCTTCAAACAGGTAGGGGTAGAGCTTTCTCATTTCTGACTCTTTTTCCCAAGTCGCTTCCCGTTCTGTGTGATTGCTCCACTGAATCTTCAAGTATGGTGTGCTGGTGTTTCTAGTTTCCTTGGTGGTTCTGTCCATGATGCGGATGGGGTGCTCTCTATTCTCCAAAGTGTCCTGAATATCGAGTGCCTCTGTGGGTATTGGATGCTCTGGCGGTAGCAAACACTTGTGCAGTTGTGACACATGGAACACTGGGTGTACTCCTGCCAGTTGTGGGGAAAACTCTATTCTGTAGGAAAGCTTGCCAATTCTCCCACTAATTCTGTACGGTCCCACATACCTTGGTGCTAGCTTTCCCTTCACATGGAATCTGACGGTTCCTCAAAGCGGGGAGACCTTAAGATAGACATAGTCTCCTACTTCAAACTCGAGGTCCCTGCACCTCTTATCGGCATAGCTCTTTTGACGGCTCTGGGCAATTCTCAGATTCTCTTGCACCTGGGCAACTCCTTCCTCGGCCTCCTTAATGGTGGCCGGGCCAAGAACGATCTTTCACCCATTTCAGACCACATCAAGGGTGTTCTGCACGGCCTTCCGTACATAGCCTCGAAGGGTGACATCTTGAGGCTAGCCTGGTAACTGTTGTTGTAGGAGAACTCTGCAAAGGGCAAGCTCTTCTCCCAATCAGTCCCATATTTCAGAACACAAGCTCGAAGCATATCTTCAAGGATCTGGTTCACTCTTTCTATCTGTCCATCTGTCTGAGGGTGGTATGTGGGACTGTAATCTAGCTTGCTCCCTATCGACTTGTTCAGGGCCTTTCAGAACTTGGACGTATACTGTGGCCCATGATCGGATATTATGCTCTTAGGGGCTCCATGCAGCTTGAGAATGTTCTCAACATACAAATCTGCTAGCTGGCTGATTCGGGCATCAGTCTTGATGGCTAAGAAGTGAGCTACCTTAGTCAAGCGATCGACTATCACCCATATAGCATCATGGCCCTTCGTGATTCGAGGCAAACCCACAATGAAGTCCATAGAAATGCTATCCCACTTCTATTCAGGTATATCAAGTGGCTTTAACAGTCCTACAGGTCTCTTGTGCTCAACTTTGACGCGTTTACAAATGTCACATCTAGCAACATGCTCTACAATGTCTGATTTCATGTTCTTCCACCAGAATTTCCTCTTCAAATTAGCATACATTTTAGTACTGCCTAGGTGGATACAATACTTGGAGTCATGTCCTTTTGATAGGATTTTGTTGTGGATAGCTGGGTCGGCAGGCACACAAATTCTGTCCTTGTACCAATAAGTGCCTAGCTCATCCTCACTGAACTCTGGGCACTTGCCTTGTGTTAGGAGCTCGTGTATCTCCCAAATTTCTGGGCAATGGCATTGGGCTTCACAGATCCTATCCATGAGGGTGTAGTGCACGCGAAGCTCATTCAATAGGCCATGAGGTATCACCTCCATCTGTAACCCATCAATGCCCTCTTGCAACTCCTTGGGCAAGGTGGTGGTGAACAAGGCATGACAACGGCTTTTGCGGCTAAGAGCATCGGCGACCACATTGGCCTTCCCAGGGTGATAGAGAATCTCCACGTTGTAGTCATTAATCAACTTGAGCCAACGACGCTGTCTCATGTTCAGATTTTCCTAGGTGAAAAAGTACATCAAGCTCTTGTGATTGGTGTAGATCTCGCACTTGTTCCCAATCAGGTAGTTGCTCCAAATCTTCAAGGCATGGATCACAGCTGCAAGCTCAAGATCATGGGTGGGGTAACACTGTTCATGCTCCTTAAGCTGGTGGGAAGAATAAGCAATGAATTTCCCATTCTGCATTAGAACACAACCAAGCCCGTAGCGAGATGCATCACAATAGACCACAAAGTCCTGGTGGATATCGGGCAAAGCTAGAACAGGCGTTGTGGTGAGCTTCTCCTTCAGGGTCTGGAAACTTTGTTCGCATTGGGGCATCCATTCAAACTCTCTAGTCTTCTTCAGGAGGTTGGTCATGGGGCGATCTATCTTGGAAAAGTTCTCAATGAATCGGTGATAATAACCAGCCAATCCCAAGAAACTTCTCACATCAGTCACATTCTATGGCTGCTCCCATCCCTTCACTGTCTCAATCTTAGATGGATTAACAGCTACTCCATCAGCATTGAGCACATGACCTAGGAAAGCGACCTCCTTAAGCCAGAATTCACACTTGTTGAACTTGGCATAGAGCTGATGCTTTCTCAATTTCTCCAGCACTATCCTCAGATGTTGCTCAAGCGCTTCGACGATGGCAGAATAGACAAGAATGTCTTCAATGAAGACCACCATGAACTTATCCAGCTCCTGCATGAACACTTTATTCATCATGTTCATAAAATAAGCCGGTGCATTCATAAGACCGAAGGACACGACGGTGTACTCATACTGCCCATATCTGGTGACAAATGCTGTCTTGGGAATGTCCTCCTCTCTGATCTTCATCTGATGGTAGCCTGATCTGAGGTCGATCTTGGAGAAGTACTTGGCATTACGAAGTTGATCAAGCAGGTCATCTATCCTCAGCAGAGGGTACATATTCTTTATAGTTATGGCATTCAGGTTCCGGTAATCAACGCACATCCTCTGTGTTCCATCCTTCTTCTTAACAAACAGAACAGGAGATCCCCAGGGCGAGGCACTGGGCCTAATGAACCCTTTCTTGGATAGCTCCTCAAGCTATTTCTTAAGCTCCTTAAGCTCGTCAACTGCCATACGGTAGGGTCACTTAGAAATCGGACTCGTACCAGGCATCAGGTTGATCACGAACTCAACATCCTTGTCCGGTGGCATTCCTGGTAGCTCTTCTAGAAAGACATTCGGGTACTCATAAACTACGGGCACTTCCTCAGGTGACTTCTCTTCCAGGGCACACAGCATGGAAACATCTGTCCCTTTGTTTGGTTCACATCTAATCTGACGGCCACTTCGATGGGTTATATCCACAAATCTAGGTGAGCAAGATATCACTCCTTTGTTCTGAGTTGACCAATCCATCCCTAGAATGACATCTAGGCCTTCAAAGGGTAGCAAGGTAAGATCAGCAAGAAAGGTAAGACCCTCGATGGTGATACTCACTCCCTTACATATTTTGGTACAACAAATGTTGCCCAAAGTTGAACTGGTGTATAAGGCTTCTTTTCATGGAGTGACAGGTATATGGTGCTCTTGTGCAAACTTAGAGGATATATGAACATGTAGCACCTAAATCAAACAGCACAGATGCCTTAACTCCATGCACTAAAAACATACCGTACACCACATCGGGGGCACTCTAGGCAGCCTCTGCTGAGATGTGGGTGAGGCACCTCGGGGTGCTCCGGATGGCACCTGCTTGTGCGGGGTGCCCTGGTTCTGCCTGGCGAGCGCAGGTGTAGCTGGTGCATCCTTGTTCGGGCACTCGGCTACCTTGTGACCTGGCTGGCCACAAGTGAAGCAAGTGTAGGTCACGTCGCCTATGGGGGTTGGCACGGCGGACCTCCATGTGCTACCTTCTAGTGCGGCACGAGCGTACACATGGCGGTCCTGAGCAGGGCGGGGGTAGTTGCCGGTGTGGGTACCACCACCCTGGCTCGAACCGTGAATAACTCCCTGGGCAAAGCGAGAGCGGGGAGGCTGAGATGTCTCACCACGCGACCTCCGTGGGGCAGGTGCGCGGGAGGTGCCCTCCGTACGGTGCTTCTTGTTCTTGCCAAGTGTCTCCCTCTCTACAAAAACCTCGTCACGGTCCTTCTCAATCTCCATGCACCTGTCAATCAAGTCACGCAGGGTGTGGCTCTTGGTGCCTAAGAGGGAGAGCCTGATGCGGCTAGACAAGCCCTTGCGGTAGTAGTACATCTTCTCCTTCTCAGATTTCACCACTGAGACAGGTGCATAGCACAGCAGGTTAGTGAAGCGGGTGGTGTACTCATGCACCTTGTCAGCTCCCATGGAGATGTTGTGAAACTCATTCTCCTTCTTCTCCAGCGCGCCTTCACGGATGAAGAATGCGCGGAACTCGTCCATAAACTCATCCTAGGAGATGTTGGTGGGGTCCCGGTGGGTTTCGCAGAGGCTGTCCCACCAAGACAGCAGCATGACAGGTTATTTGATTTTATTAGTCATCACATAAAATCGAATAAGATGCAAATCCAGCTCTGGTGAATTAAATGCAATGCTCGGGCTAACGTCGGGTGCTACTTGTGCATCTATTGGCGGGTTTCCTACATGACATCCACCATACACTGGTAATCTTTAGAAAAAATTTTGAAAGCCCATATTTTTGGTGACCGGATTTCTAGGGTTGTTACAAGATGGCCGTCGATGTGGGGCCGAGGCGGATCGGGCGGCTGGCGGCCTCGCGTTGCCCTCACGCGAGCGGGTGCGGCACGGGAAGGCAGGGGAGGTCGGGGTGACCTCAGCCAAAAAGATGATAGGTGGGTCCCATGATAGGACCCACTCGTCAGCGACGGTGGCTGGCTCCTTCGGCGCGCGGATGCGGGCGATGGGTCCATGTTGGGCCGTCGGCCTTGCTGGTCCGGCCTGCGCTGTAGAGGAAGAGAAGGGAGCGGGTGAGCGATTGGGCCGGCGGTGCTGGGCCGATCGGGCGTGAAGGGAAGGGAGAATGTAGGGCATGCAGCTGGGCCACCGGTGCTGGCTGGGCCGATCAGGCCAGATTGCCTTTTCCATTCTCTTTTTATTTCTTTCTCTTTCCTATTTTTCAAATACATGTAGATATACTTGTATAGCATGTTGTAAAATACTTCATGCCATACTTAGAGGTCATAGGCCATGTTGGGTATATTTACCTCAGAATATATTTATTTATCACATAAATAAATATTGTGGGTCCATTTTATTAATCATTACATAAATCCAATAAAAACCAAATAACATATTAATGCAACATGACATGTGAACTAATGAAACATTGAAGGTAGAGCTATTGCAACATTGGAGAACAACTTATGAAACATTGATCAAGCCCTAACATATTGATTATATTTTGATGCTTATGCATGACATGCTTAGGGTTGATGCATGGTTAGGGGTAGATGATGACATGCCACACTCATCACTCATAGGTTTTCGAGAAAAAATTTTGTAGCTCAGATTTTTGGGTTGTTACAGTCCTCCTCCCTCATTGGAATCTCGACCTCAAGATTTAAGAAGTGACATACCCTTCAAAGAGGTAAGGATACTATAGCAGAAGTTGATTCTCATCTTCCTACGTTGCTTCATGTTCAATGTGATTGCTCCATTGAACCTTGTACATAGGGATAGACTTGCTCCGGGTCTCTTTGGTGTCATAACCCAAAATCTTGATGGGGTGCTCTTTGTACTCTAGAGTATCTTGGATATCAAGCACATCAGTGGTGACTGTTTCTTCCTCAGGTACCCTCAAGCACTTGCGTAGCTGTGAGACATGGAATACGGGATGTACTCCTACCAACTGTGGGGGTAGTTCAAGCTTGTATGCGAGCTTTCCAACTCTCTGACGGATGCGGTAAGGGCCAACATATCTTGGAGCTAGTTTTCCTTTCATGTGGAATCTGACAGTACCATGAAGTGGAGACACTTTGAGATAAACAAAGTCCCCAACCTTGAATTCAAGGTCTCGACGTCTTTTATCCGCGTAGCTCTTCTGTCGGATTTGAGCAATTCTCAAGTTCTCTCTAAGTTGAGCTACTCCTTCGGCTTCCTTGACCTTGGCAGGGCCAAAGACTGCCTTCTCACCCGGGTGGTCCCACATCAACGGGGTTCTGCATGGCTTGCCATGAAGAGCTTGGAAAGGTGACATCTTGATACTTGTCTGGTAGCTGTTGTTGTAAGAGAACTCAAAAAATGACAAACACTTCTCCCAATCTGAGCCATATTTGAGAACACTGGCATGAAGCATATCCTCAAGAATCTGATTCAACCTCTCTGTCTGACCATCTGTTTGTGGGTGGTAAGCGGTGCTGTAGTCAAGGTTAGTCCCAATGGACTCGTGAAGAGCTTGCCAGAATTGGGACATGTATTGAGGTCCACGATCCAACACGATACTCTTTGGGGCTTCATGGAGCCTCAATATCTCCTTGATGTACAAGTCCGCCAACTGTTCAGCACGTATCGAAATCTTAACTGGTATGAAGTGTGCTACCTTTGTCAGATGATCGACTATTACCTAGATGGAGTCATGACCTTGCGGGGTTCGAGGAAATCCCATGATAAAGTCCATGGATATGCTCTCCCACTTCCATTCAGGAACATCGAGTGGTTTGAGTAATCCAGTGGGTCTCATGTGCTCGGCCTCGACTCTGTTGCAGATGTCACATTTGGCCACATGTCTAGCAATGTCTGTCTTCATGCCTTTCCACTAGAAGTGCTTCTTCACATCTTGATACATTTTTGCACCACCAGGATGGATGCAATACTTAGAGTCATGTGCTTCTGACAGAATTTCCTTATGCAAAGCAGGATTGCTGGGTACACAGATTCTATCCTTGAACCAGATGGTTCCATGCTCATCTTCTCTGAATTCTGGGCTGTAGCCTAGCTTCATCAATCCACGTATGTATTCCATTTCCTCACAACTTTTCTGAGTTTCACAAATTTGCTCGGTGAGATTATACTCGATGCGAAGTTCGTGCAACAAACCATAAGGTATTATCTCAAGCTGGAGATCTTCAATTTCTTTCTTCAATTCAGGTGGCAGGGTTGAGGTGAACAGAGCATGACAGTAGGTCTTGCGACTAAGAGCATCTGCGACTACATTCGCTTTACCTAGATGATAGTGAATCTCCATGTCATAGTCCTTGATTAGCTCTAACCATTTGTGCTGTCTCATATTCAGATCTTCCTAAGTGAAGAAGTACTTCAAGCTCTTGTGATCAGTGTATATATCACACTTGTTGGCAATGAGATAGTGCCTCCAGATCTTTAGGGCATGCACAACAGCTGCTAACTCGAGATCATGAGTGGGGTATCGTCGCTCGTGCTCCTTCAACTGTTGGGAAGCATAAGCAATAACTTTCCCATTCTACATCAACACACAACCTAGTCCTTGGTGAGAGGCATCACAATAGATGACAAAGTCATTAGTGATATCAGATAAGGCTAGGATAGGCATGGTAGTGAGTTTCTCCTTTAGAGTTTGGAAACTGTGTTCACACTCAGGTGTTCTTCAAGAGATTTGTCATAGGATGAGCTATCTTTGAGAAGTTCTCAATGAATCGGTGATAGTAACCCGTCAATCCCAAGAAACTCCTGATCTCAGACACATTGTGAGGTTGCTCCCATCCTTTCACGGCCTCTATCTTTGTAGGATCTACAACAACACCATCAACTGAGAGTACATGACCAAGGAAAGCAACTTCTTGAAGCCAGAACTCACATTTGCTGAACTTGGCATAGAGTTGGTGTTGGGATAGCTTCTCGAGCGCTACTCTCAAATGTGCTTCATGTTCTTCGGCAGTGGATGAATAAACTAGAATGTCATCAGTGAAGACCACCACAAATCGATCAAGATCATCCATAAACACCTTGTTCATCATGTTCATGAAGTATGCTGGGGCATTCGTGAGACTGAAGGATACAACGGTGAACTCATACTGCCCATAGCGAGTGACAAAGGCTATCTTGGGAATGTCTTCTTCACGAATCTTCATTTGGTGGTAACCAGACCTGAGATCAATCTTCGAGAAGTACTTGGCACCACAAAGCTGATCAAGCAGATCATCGATCCTTGGCAGAGGATACTTGTTCTTGATAGTAACAGCATTGAGATTACGGTAGTCAACACACATCCTCATTGAGCCATCCTTCTTTTTCACAAATAGAACAAGTGATCCCTAGGGCGAGGCACTGGGCCTAATAAAGCCCTTATCAGAAAGCACTTTCAACTGCTTCTTGAGCTCCTCTAATTCATCAACTGACATGCGGTACGGTCACTTAGCAATGGGACCGGTACCCAGCACGAGGTCAATTATGAACTCAACATCACGATCAGGTGGCATGCCTGGCAACTCTTCTGGAAACACGTTCTTATATTCTCTAACAATGGGGACATCAGCGAGAGTATTCTCCTTTTTCTGAGATTCTACCTGAGACTTGAGTGCATTCAGGGCACATAGAATAGATACTGATTTATCCTTCTGAGGTGCACATCTGACTGCTTGGCCAGAAGGGTGAGTTATCTGAACATATCTAGGTGAACAAGAGATCAATCCCCTATGCTCGGTAAGCCAATCCATGCCTAGGATTACATCCAGACCATTTGAAGGTAGAAAGGTAAGGTTAGCTCGAAAGGTTAGACCCTCGATAGAAAGCTTCACTCCCTTACAGATATGGGTGCTTCTCATCTCACCAAGGGGAGAACTGGTGACTATAGGCTCCAAACGTGGAGTGGTAGGTATCATATTCTCTTGTGTAAACTTGGATGAGATGTATGAACATGTAGCTCCAAAATCAAACAGAATGGATGCTTAAAGCCATTAACTAAAAACATACCATACACAACATCTGGGGCAGCTTGAGCTTCTTCTACATTCATGTGCGTGAGGCGACCGCGGCTTGCAGATCCTCGGTACTGAGACTTGGGTGCAGCAGGTGTGGGCGTCTTCTGAGGATAGTCAAACACCTTGTGACCAGGTTTGCCACAACCAAAGTGTAACACTCTGGTCTTAAGCATGCATAATCATTCGCATTCTTAAGCATAAGCATCATTATGCATAGCATTGATAAAAAGATCGATCGTCATTTCATGTATCATGCTTGATTATTCGAATTTTGCTTGCCTTTCACATGAAGTGCATATGTGGTATGAGTGTTTGGTGTTGGATGACCCCTAAGGTAACCTAGACATGATTAGGACACCAAATTAACCTAGGTTTATGTTTATGGCTTTGGCTAATTAAGCTTTGTTGTCTTGGTTGACCAAGGTGGACCATGAAAGTAGTTTTGTTTGACTGAATTGAAAATGATAGCTATATTGCTTGCATGTGTGTGCACCCTAAATAAAGTTTGTATAGAATTTTATAAGGAACAAAAGTTTTTTTTACCACTTTTCATGAAAATGCTTGGAAGGTGTTCAAAAATGTTGAAAGAGGGCAGAATTGGGGGCTGATTTTCTATTTTGGGAATTTTTCAAAGGTATTTTTTTTGGATTTTTGTATTTCAAAATCTAGGCAGAATCTGGTAAAACTTCTTTAAGATGAAATGTTCTACTCTTCAAAAGCTACATTTCATCTATTTTGAGTTTTTGCTAATTCGGCTTAGTTTAAGAGTTATTAAGCAGCAAAATTTATTCTGAATTCATGAAAATAGCTTTTTGGTGACGGCTGTGCCTTGGCCGTCAGGAAAATGTTCGGCCACCTCCCATGTCGCCCAGCCCGCGCGCTCCGCGTGGTGCGCGTAGACCGGCGGTCTGGGGCGGCAGCGGCCATTCGGACAGGTTAAAGCGCCCGCTCCTTCTCTCGCTGTCCCCCTCTCTATCTCACTCTCTCTGCTCTTTCCCGCAGCGCCGCAAGCCCTCGGTCGCCGCCGCGCAGCACCGAGCTCGCCTCGCCGCCGTTCAAAATTCGCCGCCGTCAGCCATGCATTCGCCTGCTTGAACCCGCAATCAAACGCGCCGGAGCCCGCTCCACCTTCCTCCACCCTCGCCTCGGCCGGTTGCTCCAAGGTATACTCGAATCGACGCATTTTCTCCCCGGCCGCCATTGCCGCACCTCGGCTTCACCGTGGTCCCGTCGCTCAGGCCATCCTCTCTAGCCATTAGGGTGCAAATCAGACACGTTGTGGTGGATAGCTGCTAGGACGATGGTCAATGACGCCGATTAGGGTTCCTTCGCCGGGAATTTGGTCGCGCCGCCGTGCGGTTGGTCGCCGGTCCGCTGCGCACGTGGCCGAGCCACCTCGGCCGTGCCCTTGTCCGCGTTAGCTGCTCAATAGAAGCGCGTTGACCTGCTTGTCTTTTCCCTCCAGTCGGTGGCGCCGGAGCCGCCGTGTCGGCCGGCGAAGCCACGCCGGCGACCCCCCCGCCTTTCCCTGAATGGGGACCTTCGTCCTGGAATTCAAGAAAACCTAGGGTTCTCGGTGTAAAGTTGTCAGACACAGAGATTTACCGGTTAGGGCTCGGTTAGTTTCTGGAATCTTCAGGGTCCCCGGTGTAAAGTGCCTTTTTCTTTTTCTTTTCCAGAATAGATTTCAGATTTTGTTTAAAGCTTTGAAAATTCATAACTTGCTCATTTTTCATCCAAATGAGTTGGTTCAACTTGCAATATTTTTTTTATGAGATGATCTATGCATGAAAAATATGAAATGTGGAATTTGTGAAACTTTTCTGTATAGCTTTATTTATCTCTATTAATTGTATTTATCTTAGGAAATGCATAACTAATTCTCTGTTGCTCAGAAAAATGTGAGACCAAGTTTGTTAGTCTTCTTATGTCATGCTCTATCTGTAAAAATGTTATGAGGTTATGTCATGTGGAAAGTTTGCTCTGTCTAGTTATGGTGCCTATTTTCATGTGAGGATAAATAATTCATAATAAATAATGTATAAGGAATTTGTGCATGAAACTTTTTGGAGAGTGTTTTTATGTCAATCTAGAGCTAATTATTTTCTGAGATCTGTTGTTTGATATACTTTTATGTACAAAGTATTTTATGCCCCTGGAATTGTGCTGCCTTGTCATTTTTGTGCAGGATAAAGTACTTACTGTTTTGACTTGAAATTTTTATGGTAGTCTTTATTTGGTATGATTAAGCTTCTGTAATTTTTACAGAATTTTCTGAGTAGTCTAAAGTCATGTTGTAGTTATACCCTGATTTCTTTTATTTATAAATAATGCTTTAGAGTTATCATTTTATGTGTGTAAAAATGCTTTTTATGCTATTCATGATATATATGATCTGCTATTGGTTGTGGTTCAGTAGAGTGTAGTGTGCAAAACAATGGTTGTTTATAATTCCTTATAGTGTGCGAGTAAATTGTAATGCGAGGCCTATTTGGAGATTTATCGGTAGAAGAGAATGCAGATGACATGTGCTTATCATACATGTTTTTAAATATCATATCATTCATCTTAGCTGAGCATTCATTCACCATCACCATCAGCATTGTATTTATATGTATGCACGGTATTCATACGCACTATGCATCATACAGGATCGTCAGAGCTCGCGACGGTAGTTCCCGGAGCACCAGGAGAGGAAGGCCAACAGGAAGCTTTGGTTCGGGAAGCAGCAGCAGAAGAGGATCCCGAAGCTGATCTTCCGGAGTGTCCCGACCACCAGCCAAGCGCTTTCCTGAAAGGCAAGCCCCGGAGCATTCTCCCTGTGGTTTGCAAAATATCTAACTTGAGCCCTTTACTTGTTTGCTGCATTAAGTTATAGGCGTTGTTTTATACCGTTGCTGCATTACTTATATTCCTTGCCACTGTTTATACTTCAACCCTGTTAGGTTCAGGTACGATTATATGCTTAGCCCTGCTTAACTAGATCGGTAGAAGTCGGGTGATTTCCTGTCATCCGCGAGTTATAGGTGGTAACTCGGAATGGTTGAATACATTGTTATCTTGGATAACCATGTGGAGATAATAAATCGAGACCGGGCGGGATTGGAGTTGAGAATGAACTGGAGGTTCAATGTGGTTTATCCCGTCTGTGTCGAACTAGGACCCCGTCTGTTGTACGTCCTCAAGTCATATTGAATTTATGCCTCACATTTAGCTGGAAGGATAAGTCGTTCCGACCGCGAAGCCTAATTTTGATTTGGGCCGGGAGTCAACCTGCTGTATGCATCGCATTGGTGAAGATGGGGGACCATGGGTTACGCGGTCGTAAGGCCTGAATATAGCATGGTGCGCCCTGCTGGCAGCCGGACGGTGCCCGGATGTGATGGTACCTGTTGATCTCGCGTTTTTCCTGAATTGGATGTAGGTGACCTGTAGCTCACCGTGGCTGGTGAGTGTGGTTTGTGTGAGGAGTACCCGCCAGCTGGTTAGTAATCGATTATAATCGCCATCGTTCCTGGACAGTGAACACTTGACTTGAGCAGCGGCATCGTAGTAATAACTTGAACAAGAGGTGAGATGGTTGAGCTGTTGAGACTGAAAGATACTGAACTGGAAATGGTTACTTGTTGTTGAATCATTATTACCATGCTTGTTTAGTACAGGTGCTAATGTAGCATGATAAGGATAATCAGATTAAAATACATTGCTAGAAGGTTCTTATTATTTGTTCCTTAATGCAAGCTTTTTCGCAATTTAAATGAGTCAGCTATCCCACTTATACAGCCTTGCATACTCCTTGGAGTCACTTATTTTAGTTTATGACGGGTAAGTCTAGCTGAGTACATCCTCGTACTCAGGGTTTTATTTTCCCATGTTTTTGCAGATGGTGAGATGCTTTATGGTTATTGTCAGAACTGTTTCTATCCCGCCTTGGGAGATGATTAGACCTTGGGCATGGTCACTCTTCTCGTCTTGATGCTTTCGCTGGATGTGGACCAAGGACCTGGCACTGTATTTGAACCAAATGCGTGTGTGGCTTTAAACTAAATCGCTTCCGCTTTTATTTGAAATTGAACTGGTTTGTAATAACTCTATTTCGTACTCCGATGATGTTTTAAACTATGTGCGAACTGTGCACTTGTGAATGGAATCGCTAAACTATTACGATCATGGTCGTGCCGGAAAAGTTTGAAATCCTTCAAGATTTCACGGACTACCGGGTTTATTAGGTCTCAATCATGTAGTTTGCCGCGCTAATGGCGAATTATGTACTTGTGCTCTAATAAATTGGTCGGTTCTGTCACACAAAGCAAGTGAATGGCACACTGCCTGCGGGGGTTGGCGCAGCGGCCTTCCAGTTGCCCGAGCTTGGCGTAGCACGAGAAAGTGTAGATTGGTTGGACCTGTGATGTGGCTACGAAGGGTGCTCACAAGGGTAGCGATCCTTCCCAGAGCGGTCACGAGAGCGATGGTCACAAGAGTGACGGTCGCGGGAGCGATGGTCATGGGAAGAGTGGAAGTGGTCAGCAGAGTAGGCACCACCACTCTTACTCGAGCCATGAGTAGGGTCCTTGCCGTAGTGAGGATGGCTTGATGACCTGTCCCAACGAAACCTCTTGCACTCATGCTCATAGTAGAAGCCCTCGGATTTCTTCTTCTCCCTTTTGGACATTTCTCCTACCTCCTTCTGGTCCTTTTTGATCTGTATTCAACGATCGATCATGTCACGAAGGGTGTGACTCTTGGACTCCCAGGGCCACCTTGATCTTGGGATTCAGACCCTTCCTGTACTGAGTGATCTTCTCCTTCTCAGATGCTGCAACATACAGAGGTGCATAGCGCAGCAAACTGGTGAAGGTGTTGGTGTACTCGCAGATGTCACATTCCTTCTGGGTGAGGTTGTGGAATTCCTCCTCCTTCTGCTCCATGACTCCCTCGAGAACATGGTACTCGATGAACTCATCGGCGAACTCATCCCAGGAGATGTGGTCGGGGTCCTCGTGAGCTTGGCGGTAGCTGTCCCACCAGGAGCATGCAGCTCCAGTGAGATGGTGAGAAGCGATCCAAACTCGTTCCTCGGGGGTACAAGTGGTAAGCTCCAGCTTCTTCTCGATCTCCCAAAGCCAATCATCAGCTTCCAGCGGTTCCTTGTAGGTGCCATCAAAGGTGGGTGGCCTGAGCTTCAGAAAACCCTCGAGTTTTATCTAGAACTCATTCGGGTTGCCTCCATAGCGGTGGTTGGCCCCATTGACCAAAGCGGCTAACAGCTGCGTCTGTTGCGCCATCACTTTCGATAGGTTCGGTGGCGGTGGTGGTGGCGGAATCGGCTGCGGCGGAGGGTTCGGCTGAGGTGGAGGCCTATTGCCATTGGCATCACCTCCTCCAGCGGCACCTCCTCCAGGAGCACCACCTCCAACTGGCGAGGTCCGTTCATGATCATTCCCACCCTAGTTGAGGTCGATGGGCGAAACGTAACCACCCCTGCGTCCACGACGCCTTCCATGCCCAAGCTCAGGCTCAGGTGGAGGCGGACAGTTGCCCAGACGTGCGGAGCGATGTGCAAACATCTACGACACGGGTCGACAATGGTTTAGTACATTATTGATTCAATATAATTAAATGATTTCAATGATATAAGGAAAAACATTTAATCTATCCAACACTCATACAAAGAAGCAATAAGAGCCATAAAATGCGATAAGATCAAACATTCATCACATGGTTTGCATTACATGACATCATCTCTAGCAGCTACGCTAGATGACGTGCGAGACTCGCACTATGAGAAGGTAACTCATGGAGGGTACATCAAGGATGATACATCATAACTCATGGATAACAACTAGCTCAACTCTGACTCATGATGTGGCCACGTAGGGTCCACACTACTCTGACTCGTACATCGGTGTGTTGTACACTGTTGGGTGAAAGCGGCTGCCAAGAACCATCAGCTCCTCCTGTGACATGTGAAGGCGCTTCATGTAAGCCTGGGCCTCTCCGAACTCCTTGGTAAGCGGCAGGTTGGTGGAGGCTGGACCGTGGTCGTGCCTCAAGAGAGTCTGGCCAATCTGGAAAGTTTCCTTGAAGGGGTCCTTATGTCTGGCTGACAAAGGAAGTCAGTCTCGAAACTCAGCATACTCCTGGCAGTGTCTCTCGTCGGTGTTCTTCCAAGCTGTCTTTAGCCTCTTGTACCTGTCCACCAAGGTCTCGTTCTAAATCATTAGGGCAATCATATGGCCTTGGTTGCACTGTGCTTTTGCCTCTGCTTTCTTCAAGGCTTTGATGAGCATTGTCTTCTCACACTGCACGGTGAAGTTGCTCTTGCCATCTTCCTGTCTCCTCTTCTGAAGTTCTCTGATCTCCTTGTCCTTGTCATTCTTCTCCCCTTCCAACTAGAGAAATCTTGCATCGAGGTAGTAGTTTTGAAGCCCAATGTCCTCCACCTTGTCTCGCAGGTCGGCAACCTTGGCCTTGTGGGCTCTTGCCTGATGTGCGAGCTTGTCCTTCAGCTAGGCGATGGTAGCCTTGAGTCCTTCCTTATCCTCAGCTTCCTTCTTGCAGAACTCCTGGTACTCCATCAGAGTGTTGCATTCAAGATGCCTCTTCTTCTCCAAGTGCTCTATGTAGCGGTTCTGCTCGAAGAGGTGAGCGGCGGAGGTACGGTTGCAAAGGCTGGTCTCAGCTAGGATGATCGGCCTGACCAGGTCGTCCTACTGCTTTGGTGTGAGGAGTGAGTTCAGGGCCCGAGGAAGAAGACGAAACTCTATGTTGTGAAGGTGCTCATAAGCGATCGTCATCACTTCACGCAGAGCCTTGAGGGACACCGACTGAATTCCTTCCTCGATTGAGTCCTCGACTGTCATCTCTAGGAGAGCTGGTACTGAAGGCAGAGTCTGACTTGCAGGGATCTCTAGGTGAGTGACCATGTAATACTTGATTCCTCCTTCTAGGTCAGGTGCTCCAGTATATGTGTACTTGATCTCCTCAACAGACACTTTGAGCACTCCCAGAACACGGCGTAGGGTGTACAGGAAGCCTGGAAACTCCTATCCCTTGTAGGTGAACTCAGCCTTGGGCATGCTGCTCAACGGTCCAAGCCAGAGTCCAAAGCTTTTCATCTGCATGTTTAAAGAGAAAGAGGTCAGCAAGTTAGTAATAATAGAGAAGCCTTGCATAAGAAGAAATGAAGGGTTGGTATATAACTAAAAGAAAAGCTGGTTTGTCATGTTCTATCGTCCATTTCTAGGGTTTTGTCCTAGGGTCAAGTATGGCTCTGATATCAACTGAAACAACCTCAATTTCCATGAAGGGAAATCCACAGAGTCGAAGTGTAATATGACCATTTAAATCACATTACCCGATAACAGTTGAATACCATAGTCCATACATCAAACAAAAGAGTACAATAGAGAGACTTACAATAACTTATTACATCGCCACTTGGCGGAATCAGAGTTCATGCAACATAACAATAAAAGCTGAGGTGCGAAAGCTATCATCTTTGATCCAACTTGAGCGTAGGAACGAAACCCTCAGTCGCTGTACTCCCCAGATGAGTACTCACTCCTTGAACCAGAAACCAAATTTTTAGTACGATTTGTACTGGCCACACTCCCACCCTATGCATTGCTTTGTGGAAATTGGATGCAAATCATGGATATATCAAAAGGAACCTATAAAGGCTGGGGTTTTCCTAAGCAAGTAATCAAGTATATAAATAATATATTAATCAAGTTTTAAACACATTCCCATCCCACACATCCATCACCATCCATCTCTGAAATTCCATCCCATACCTCCAACACCATCTCAGACTCAAGTCGACAAGCCAACTCTCTCTCGGCTTGTCTCAGCGGCCTGCAGCA
>CM041643.1:40966894-40978385 GCA_023333625.1 Bothriochloa decipiens
CGGCGGGTGACGGCGGCCGGGCGAGTAGGCGACGAGCGGCGCACAGCTTGCGGTGATGTTCCGGAGGATCCATCACTCCACCGCTGTGCCGGCGTGGCTCCGACAGCGGAGGCCGGAATGTGAGTATCCTCATTTGCTGTTCTTCTGCACTCCAATTTAGATGAAGCCCTTGTTAGCTTGCGCATCTGTGTTCAAGTTCACGCGACTTGTGTCAGGAAATCGGATGCGACGATGTCGGGCTCTGGTTTTCTCGAGTTCAAACTTCACTATGCAGAGACAAACAACATGGCCATTGGGGACTCTGTCTGCTCTGATGATATCTCCGCAGGGGGGCACATCTGGAGGATTAAATGCTACCCTCGTGGGAACAAGGAAGAGGACAAAGGAGAGTACGTCTCCTTGTTCCTCCAGCTTATTAGCGATTCGAAAGGCGTCAAGACCATCTTCCAGGGTTTTTTTCTGGGGGAGAGAGGAGGTGAAGCATCTGTCTGCAATTTCTCCCAAGATTCCCTCGTCAAGGTTTACTCGTTTGAAGGCGCTAAAAGTTGGGGCTGGCCTCATTTTGTGAAGCGAAGTGTTCTCGAGTCAGTCTATGTGGCAAATGGTTGGGTTACGTTTCTATGTAACATCATAGTTCTGGGTGCCGACACCATTCCAGTGCCACCCTCCAACATAGGTTCTGATCTCTGTTATCTGCTTGACTCCAATATGGGGACAGAAGTTTCATTCATTGTTAAAGGCGAGATGATCCAAGCTCACCGTCCTATTCTTGCTGCCCGCTCGCCAGTCTTTCAAGCTGAGCTCTTTGGCTGCATGGACGAAGCCACAGCATCATCCATCACACTGCAGGACATGGAGGCAGCAACATTTAAAGCTATGCTTGCTTTCATGTACACGGATGAGATGCCTGAAGATGATGAGCTTGGGGACCCTCCCACTGTTATGGTGCAGCATCTACTTGCTGGGGCTGACCGCTATGCATTGGACCGACTGAAGCTGATGTGTGCTCGGAAGCTATGGGGAATTATCTCTGTGGATACATTTGCTTCTACTCTAGCTTGCGCCGAGACTCACAACTGCGCAGAGTTGAAGAACAAGTGCATTGACTTCTTTGCTGTGGAGAAGAATTTCAAGAAGATAGTCTTCACACCTGGTTTCGTGTCTTTGGTGCAGGAATTTCCTGATCTTGCTGCTAAGCTGAAAGAGAGGGTTGGGATATAATGTAACATGCTGAAATCTCCATGTATGTAGTCTATGTGTTCAACCATGGATTCATTGTGCCATTTTGGAACGATGGTGACTGTCTCATAGATTTCTGAACAATTAGGAATTACGATATGTAGTTTTTGTTGACGAACTGAATACCTGACCCTGGCAGTACTATATTTCTATGAATGAAGATGCTGCCAAGGATTACTGATATGGTAGGCAAGGTGGATGGCACAACGTAGGTGTGAAGCCATGGAGGTTATGCTAAAGTAGTAGACTAGTTTGTGTTTTGGGTTTTAATTTGTGTAAATATAACCTGGATCCCCAGATAATATGCTCAGCATGTTGCGAATATAAAATATATATTGTATCGCAATTTGGTATAATTTTCTTTATAGTCCATATAACCTGTGTGCTATTTAATTCATTTGAGTACTGGAAGTCTTGAAGTAATGTCGCATTGACCTGCATTGGAGGCTTAGACAACACCCTGCCTTGTGTATCAAAATGCATATACAGCTACTTGTCATCACAGAAGGTAGCAAAAAGAGGTTGTTTCTTTCAGTTCCACAGAAACATGTAGTTGTGGATCGAATATGTTGTCTGTTCTTCGTGGAACATTTCATTGCTGTTTGTGTCATACGGAGAAATGTTCCTCAGGTCTGTACCATTTTGTATGTCTATCCTAACATAATAGCTTTCTCTCGTTGATCCATTCAACTATTGGATTTTCAAAATTGTGACACCAAGTTGTAGATGGATCTTTCCTGCCAGGAGCAATCAGTCTTTTTTAATACTTTGATGCTTTTTTAGGTACTTCTTCAATTTACATTATCATGTGTGAAAGTTTGTGACTTGGCAATATCTTTATATTTTCGCAATGTGTGCTTGATGAAATTTGTTGGTGAGTTGAGAACGATGACAATGTAATCTAGTGGTGTGAACTATCTCTATCTAGTCTTTAAAGCGTGACGTTTCAGTCAAACTGGTCTAATATAACAGACATGGAGTTACTTATTCTGGTTAAACATCATATTTATTCTGACCGGACATATTAGGAATCCTTCTTTACCAATGTCAACCATATTATTGGATTTTTTGGAGTACTCGTATCGCCTTTGATTGTCAGTACTAGTGTGCATGAATTGGCTCTCTGAATGGTACTATCAGATGCTTTGAGCAGTATGTTAGAAAAGTACTTTACATTGCTATACCACAATGATGTATCATTCGGCATATTCATACTTTGATATTTACTAGAGTGCATGGTTCATTTGGTGGTTGAATTTCCATATTGGTGACAGCTGACACCTTAAAAATGTCAATGATCAATGAAGCCTCATGTTCAGGGCATTCTCTTTATAATTTAATGAAAACCTCTCTATATTTTGTTCTTTCTTTTGTCTCCCACTTTCTTTCAGACATAATTGCTTCCATGAGTTGTCGGTGAGATGTTCATTCATATACAGTAAGAGGTTGGACTAGGAATTGACGATCTGCCTTGTTGGAATTTGGAGGAGCAGTCTTATCTTTTTCAGTTCTCTATTTAAGGGTACACGAGACCTACAGAACCTTTCCTGCTTCATCCCTGTCATGACACTTGGTTGCCCCTTTATTTTAGTTGTTTTCCTGATATCAGTTCATAAAAACTGTGATCGGTGAGTATGCAAAAACCTTGAAAGTTGAATCCTCTGCCCAAAATATTCTTGACGGCTGCCATAACACATAAACATAATTAGTGTTTGGGGCATTCAAACCATGAAAAAACCTGCCGCCCTCATCCATCCAGTATACTGGAAGTTTTGGGTGCCTGGAGAACTGGAGATGGACTGATGCAGCGCCTATGTTTCTATTTTCTTCTGCTTTGTGTTTCTATTTTCTGATTTTAGACTAACAAATGCATAACCTTAGGTTTCTAAATGTTGTATGATCTATTTCAGCAGTCTTGGAATATCATGTACTTATGGTATCAAATTTCTTCATTTACATCGTATAATATACATACATATACATATACATATACATGTACTCCGTATGACCTGCTGGAGTTCTATTGCTTTATTTTCTGATGAAAGCTTAGGCCGGACGATGGTTCAACTGCTAATAAAGTTTTCCTTGATCTAAAAATCCTTCTGAAAACTAAAAGCTCATTCATCTGAATGGATGTTCATCTCAAACCTGAACAACAATTTCTTTCAGCATCTCTGAATGGGTGAAATTTGGCTCTAGCACATCTTCTGTGTGCATTGTCAATTAATTACTAGCTACTGTAGACATAGGAACCGACTCGTTACTAAAAATTTTAGGAAATGAGCACTTTGGGTTTTTATTATTTGGGTTTGGTTTCAGTCCTAACCAAACGGGGCGAATATTCTCAGCTGAGGCTAAGACAACAAAATGCACAAGTTCCGGTAATAACAATTGACAAGGGAAGAACAACAAATAGGGATACAAATAAAATCAGTTCAAATACGAAACATCAGATATAAATCAAGCATAGTCTTACAAAATAGGATATGCAAATATTTTGCTTTGTTAGGTAATTCGGTTGAGTGAGGATAGGACAGGAGTTATCCGTAGAAAATTCGGTTCCTTACTGTGTGGGGAACTGAGTACTGATTTTCCGGTTACTTCAGCCTCTCTTTGTTTTTCGGTTTCTGATAATTAGCGATCCTAGATTTGATAGTTCTTTTTTTTAGGAACCCCAAGATTTGATAATTGGCGTTCCTATCCTTCGTGTTGGCACACGTTTAACTTCGGTGTTCAACTTCACGCGACTTGTGTTAGGATGCAATCGGATGCGATTATGGCGGGCTCTGGTTTTTTCGTGTTCAAACTTGACTATTCAGAAACAAAGGACATGCCCATCGGGGATTTCGTCTGCTCCGATGAGATCTCCGCCGGGGGACACCTCTGGAAGATTACCTGCTACCCTCGTGGGGATAGAGAAGGGGAAAAGGCTGCGTACGTCTCCTTGTACCTCGAGCTTCTTAGCGATTCGAAAGGCGTCAAGGCCATCTCCCATGTTCTTTGTCTGGGAAGAGAAGGTGGAGCATCTGTCTCCAATTTCTCCCATGATCGGAGGTCCGTCAAGGTATACTCGCGTAAATGCCCTGATCACCCTGATGGCCCTGGAAACTGGGGATGTCATAATATTTTGAAGCGAAGCGTTCTTGAATCAGTCTATGTGGCAAATGGCTGGGTCACGTTTCTATGTAACATCATAGTTCTGGGTACCGACACCATTCCAGTGCTACCCTCCAACATTGGTTATGAACTTATGATCTCGGCTATCTGCTTGACTCCAATATCGGGACAGATGTTTCATTCATTATTAAAGGCGAGACCATCCAAGCTCACCGTGCTATTCTTGCTGCCTGCTCGCCAGTCTTTCAAGCTGAGCTCTTTGGCTTCATGAACGAAGCCACAGCATCATCCATCACACTGCAGGATATTGAGCCAGCAACATTCAATGCTATGCTTGATTTCAACTACACAGATAAGATGCCTGAAGATGACAATCTTGGAGGCTCTCCCACTGAAATGGTGAAGCTTCTACTTGCTGCGGCCGATCGCTATGCATTGGACCGACTGAAGCTGATGTGTGCTCGGAAGCTATGGGGCATTATCTCGGTGGATACATTTGCTTCTACTCTAGCCTGTGCCGAGACACATGGCTGTGCAGAGTTGAAGAACAAGTGCATTGACTTCTTTGCTGTGGAGAACAATTTCAAGAAGATAGTGTTCATAGCTGGTTTCATGTGGTTGCTGCAGGAATTTCCTGATCTTGCTGCTAAGCTGAAAGAGAGGGTGGGATATAATATAACATGTTCAAACCTCCATGTATGTAGTCTATGTTTTCAACCATGGATTCAGTGTTTCATTTTAGAAAGACGGTGACTGTCTCGTAGATCTCTGAACAATTAGGAATTAGGATATGTAGTTTTTGTTGGCGAACTGAATGCCTGACCTTGGCACTATATTTCTTGCATTGATGAATAAAAATGCTGCCAAGGATTACTAATATGGTAGGCAAGGTGGATGACACAACTCAGGTGTAAAGCCATGGAGGTTATGCTAAACTAGTAGACTAGTTTGTCTTTTGGGTTTTATTTATGTAAAAATAACCTTAATCCCCAGATAATGTACTGAGCATGTTGTGACTATATCATATCGCAGTTTGGTGTAATTCTAAAATACATATTATACACTATAAATTCTAAAGACCCTCTCATATATTGCTTCAGCAGCAAGCCAGCAACTGCCTATTGGGAAGAAACTCTGCATCACCCACAAGAACACCTCAGATTATACTGCTTTCTAGAACTTTATTTCCAGCTTGAAGGTGCACGGATATCATATCACCAAATCCTAGACTTAAGCCACACTAACACCAAGGAGGACAGATCAAAGAGCAAAGTACAAAGAACATATAGATTATCCTGCTCCTGGATAAGAAGTTATCAATTGTATTAATCAGTAAAGTTTTATCATTTTGGAGATATGTCGTATGGTACCAAACCATGATATCACAAAATAAGCACCTGATGTTTGCTTACATTATTCCTGAACAGACTGCTCTGATCCTTACTAATACTTCAAAATCTGATGACTAATACTAAGATGCTCAAAAAGGACACCATTCTAAATATATACAGTAGTTGCTACACCTGAACTGTATACATTGATATTTACTTTTGCGAGCTATATCCAACTGTGCCCCTCAGTTCAGCAGCAAGCACAGAAAATCCCTGCAGTAGCATCACAAAACCTTCGCTGAACGCAGCCGCCTTGAAATTTTTCTGCAGGGCAAAGATATCAACGCACTTGCTCTTAAGCTGTGGAATGTTATCAATCTCAGCAGTAAGTGCAAGCTAAACTGAAGCTACAACATCACTGGCAAACTTCCCGATAAATTGACTGCACAAATTTGCTTGCATACCGGTCAGCAGCATCAAGTAGATGTTGCATCATCTCTATGTTAATGTTATAGTCTCCAAGTTCATCTTCAGCAGGCAAAGGCATCTGTCTACTGTGTACATGAACCGAAGCATAATATTGAATTTGGCAGGAACGATGTCCAGTAGCATGATGCATGACACTCTGGCTTTTGTCATTGAGCCAAAGAGCTCTGCTCCAAAGACTGGTGAGCAGACAGCAATGACAGCACGGTGAGCAGGGAATGGAATGACTCCGCCGCCCACAATGAACAATACATCGGACCCAACGTTGCAATTGCAATCCATCAGGTCACAGAAATAGCTCGAATGAAGAAAAACATGGAAGACAACAAAGGGGAAGATTAGACAGGTTGCCATGGATAAGAGGTTCTATCTAGAAACATCTCATTTAACAATTTGAAATTTCATTTGTCAAATGAATTAAGCAGCAAAGTTCAACTTGCAAGTATGATTATGCTGGAGATACTACAGGATTGATAGTAAATGATGGTGGAACATCACTGAATACATTAGATACCGGCATACCGCTCACAGAGCCAACAGTACTACTGTCTACTGACATATAACTGAATATACAATAACACATAAAATGGCAAACAACTTGAAAGCTGCCATCGCACACACCCTACTTCAGGACTGTACATATCAACGAGCACAAGGGGTTGTGTTAGTGTTACTCCATAATCCATAATTTCTCTAAAAACATGTAACTCCATAATCCTAACTAGAAGTCTGGAGTACTGATTTAGCATAACCAGTTAACTACCATTAATGTACATTAGTTGTCCCGCACTTTCACTAGACAGAAACTTCATCAGTTACAGGCTTACAGCACAGACAGTTAATTTGAGAACGGGCACTTGATTCATCACCACACTAAATCTATGATTGCATACTTCAAGTGTAGACATTGAGATTTAAGATTGCACGGTAACCCTCCTCCTCAGCTCAGCAGCAAGGGATGGAAATTTCTGCAGCAGGATAGCAAAACCATCTGAAAATGCTGCCTCCTTGAAATTTTTCTCCACAGCAAAGAAATCCAAGCATTTTTTCTTCAACTCTGGACAATTGTATGTCTCGGCAAAAACTAGAATAGAACCAACTGTACCAACTGAGATATGCCCAATCAATTTCCGAGAACAAATGAGTTTCAGCCGGTCCAGGGCATACCGCTCAGCCGCAGCAAGTAAATGCTTCAGCATATCAGTGGGAGAGTCACCGAGCTCTTCGTCTGCAGGAAAGGAATCAGTATACATGAACCGGAGCATAACTTTAAATGCCGTAGACTCAATGTCTTGCAATGTGACAGTTGCCATTGTGGCATCTGCCATTGAGCCAAAAAGCTCTGCTTTGAAGACCGGTGAGCGAGCTGCAAGCTGCAAGCACAGCCCGATGAGCAGGAAAAGTCTTGCCATCCACAACAAATGACACATCCGACCCAACAGCGGAATCCAGTAAGCCTCCAAGATGGATCCCTATCTCCAGGAACAACTATGACCCCACACATCAATTTGACCATGCCATTAGTCAAGAACAAAAGGCTCAAGACTGCTTCGCTTCACGAAACGAAAAAACACCCCATGGGACCTCGGGCTTGAAGTCGTGAACACTCATCATATATTTGGTCCGGGATGGTGAGCCATCTCTGTTTAACAGGAAAACATGGAAGAATGCCTTGACCTTGACATTTTCAGATTTCGAGCCGAGCATGAGAAAGATCGAAACATAGTCGCCCTTGTGCTCCTCCTTAAACCCGCGCGGGTAGCAGTGAACACTCCAGCGGTGCCCTCCAGCAGAGAAGACCTCGGAACTGATTCCATGCCCAACGGGGAGGTCCTTCGTCTCCGCGTAATCAAATTTGAGCTCCACAAAACCAGCGTTCACCATCTTGGCACTCAACTGTTCCTAGTATAATTTCCCCAAATCAACACCACGATTCACAATCAAAATATTCAAGATTCACAAGCTGAGAAATCCTAAACCCTAAGCAAAATCAGGAAGAAACGAGCGCGTGGGTACTCACAATCCAAAGAGGAGGAGGTGGTGGTGGTGGTGCGGACTACGGAGGTGGCTAGCTAGGGCTCAGTGGCTGCTCCAGCCTCCATCCTCCGTTCACCGACCTTCGCCGGAATAAGCTGGTGGCTGGTTGGGAGTTCCGCTGAGAATCCGCGGCAAAGGTGGTGCCTCCGCCCGCCGCCGATCGCCGCTTCGGCCTTCTCTCCTGGGACTGCTGGGCCGCCTCGCCCTCCGACCGCTCGAGGGCTTTTAGTTGTGGGCCTGTGGCACATGGGCTGCGTAACACGTTTACATGGGCTCCTTGCCAGGCCCACGACACGAGTGTATACCCTCACTAGCCGTGGCGGCCGTCGGTCGTCCCCAGACCGCGACCTAGAGACCTAGGCGAGCGGCGGGTCGGCGGCAGGTGGCGGCGGCCGGGCGAGTAGGCGACGAGCAGCGCGCAGCGTGCGGTGAAGTTCCGGAGGATCCATCCCTCTGCCGCTGTGCCGGCGTGGCTCCGACAGCAGAGGCCGCCAGACCGGAATGTGAGTATGCTCATTTGCTGTTCTTCTGCAGTCCAGTTTAGATTAAGCCTTTGTTGGCTTGTGAATCTGTGTTCAATTTCACGCGGCTTGTGTTAGGATGCAATCGGATGCGATGATGTCGGGTTCTGGTTTTTACGAGTTCAAAATTGACCTTTCAGAGACAAAGAGTGAGCTCCGATGATATCTCCGCTGGGGGACACCTCTGGGAGATTCACTGCTACCCTCGTGGGTATAGAGAAGAGGAGAAAGGAGAGTACGTCTTCTTGTACCTCGAGCTTATTAGCGATTCGAAAGGCGTCAACACCATCTTCCAAGATTTTTGTCTGGGAAGAGATGGTGAAGCATCTGTCTCCAATTTCTCCCATGATAAGAGATATGTTAAGGTGTACTCGCATGAATGCTCTGAATACGTGGGTTGGTGTAAGTTTATGAAGCGAAGCATTCTGGAGTCAGTCTATGTGGCAAATGGCTGGGTCACGTTTCTATGTAACATCATAGTTCTGGGCGCAGACACCATTCCAGTGCCACCCTCCAACATAGGTTCTGATCTTGGTTATCTGCTTGACTCCAATATTGGGACAGATGTTTCGTTCATTGTTAAAGGAGAGACGGTCCAAGCTCACCGTGCTATTCTTGCTGCTCGCTCGCCAGTCTTTCAAGCTGAGCCCTTTGGCTCCATGGACAAAGCCACAGCATCATCCATCACACTGCAGGACATCCAGCCAGCAACGTTCAAAGCTATGCTTGATTTCATTTACACAGATGAGATGCCTGAAGATGACAATCTTGGAGGCTCTCCCACTGAAATGGTGCAACTTCTACTTGCTGCGGCTGACCGCTATGCATTGGACCGACTGAAGCTGATGTGTGCTCGGAAGCTATGGGGCATTATCTCAGTGGATACATTTGCTTCCACTCTAGCCTGTGCCTATACGCACGGCTGTGCAGAGTTGAAGAACAAATGCATTGACTTCTTTGCTGCGGAGAACAATTTCAAGAAGATGTTCACAGCTGGTTTCATGTCTTTGGTGCAAGAATTTCCTGATCTTGCCGCTAAGCTGAAAGAGAGGGTTGGGATATAATATAGCATGATGAAACTTCCATGTATGTAATCTGCATGTTCAATCATGGATTCAATGTTCCATTTTGGAATGCTGGTCAGTTGGCTCTCGTAGATTTCTGAGCATATTAGGAATTAGGATATGTAGTTTTTGTTGACGAACTGAATGCCTGATTTTGGCACTGTATTTGTTGCATTGTTAAATGAAGATGCTGCCAAGGTTGTAATCCATATAGCCTTGTGCTGTCTGATTCATTTGTGAACTTGAAGTCTTGAAGTAATGTGGCATCGACATGCATTGGGTGCTTAAACAGGACCCTGCCTTGTTTATATAAATGAATACAGCTACTTGTCATCACAGAAGGTAGCAAAAGGAGGTTGTTTCTTTCAGCAGAAACTTATAGTTGTGGATCAAATACGTTATCTGTTCTCTGTGGGACATTCAATTGTTGTTTCTGTCATACCTCAGGTCTGTACCATTTTGTATGTCTATGCTAACATAATAGCTTCCTTTCCTTGATTCATTCAATTATGGGAATTTGAAAATTGTGACACCTAGCTGTAGATGGATCTTAACTGCCAGGAGCAATCAGTCTTTCTTTAATGCTTTGCTGCTCATTCAGTCACTTCTTCAATTTACGTTATCAAGTGTGAAAAGTTTATGACTTGGTAATATATTTTTATGTTCATGGTTGAAATGGAAAAGGGGTTTTAAGCAATGGGCGCTTGATGAAATTAGATGGTGAGTGGAGAACCATGACAGTGTAATCTTGTCGTGTGAACTTTCTTGATGTCATTGTGAGGTTAGATTATTACTTCCATTAAAGCATGACATTCAGTTAAACTGGTTTAACAGAACAGGCATGAAAAAAGTTAATTATTCTAGTTAAAATAACATATTTATTCTGACTGGACATAGTAAGCATCCTTAGCAATGCCTACCATATTATTGGATTTTGGAGTACTTGTATCGTCTTTGATTGTTGGTGCTAGTGTGCATGATTAAGCTACCTGAATAATCAGGTAATTTGATCAGTATGTTTGAAAATTCAAGTACTTTACATTGTTATGCCACAATGTTGCATGATTTGGCATATCCATACTTTGTTATTTACTCTTAACTGCGTCATTCATTCGATGGCTGAAATTCCTCATCGGTGATCAAGAAAAATGTCAATGAGACTTCATGTCCAGAGCATTTTCTATACTTCTGTTGGTATTGTCTCTATATTCTGTTCTTTCTTCTTTTTATCACTTTGATCCAAACCTAATGTTGCATCAAACATATGAATGCTCATTGAAAAAGAACCTCAGGAAAGTAGGTGTAGCTGCTTGTAGCTGATATAGGTTCCCATGAATTATTGGTGAGATCTGAGATGTCCATTCATTCATATATAAAAGAGTGGACTTGATGCAGTTTATAGTGGTGTGAAATTTTTCCCAGTATAACTATAGCATCAACATAAGCCTTGAGATGTCTATGTATGTCTGCCTCGTTGGAACTTAAGGAGCACCCTGTAATTCTCTTTGTAAGGGTACATGAGAGATGAGACCTTATAGAGCCTTTCCTGAATCCTGCTTCGCCACTTTATTTTAATTCTCTCATATCAATTCCTAAAACTGGGCTTGGTGCGAATATAGCTCGCATCACATCATGCAAACCCCTTTGCAATTATTATTATTATTATTATTATTATTATTATTATTATTATTATTAT